>OZ025284.1:7567774-7570274 GCA_964019165.1 Mastigias papua | reverse complement strand
TATTTTGCTTGATTGCATACGAACCTTTGTTAGGAAATGCTTTTAATTGTCTCAGCCAAGCATTGTTGACCGACTTTCTTCCCAAATGCGGATGAAACTATCGATGGAAAGACAGTGAAGTTGAACAGTCGATATTCCGCACAAAAGTCTAACTACTCCGCCTCCCACCCATGAAAATCAATTCTAATCTATATCAGAAATTCTAACATTCCTCAACATTTCATTATCTTTTTGTTTGATCTTTCAAGGCTCCTCTTCGTGATAGCTAAGTTTGTGAAAGTATTAATTATCAATCTTAGTCAGCTAGGGTAAATCTGTTTGATATGTAAAGAAAAATTCAGTAAAAGTCTCGTTCGTACTATTTTGGAGACCAGCAAGTCTTATTTCCATGCCTAGGTCTGTCTGTTTGACTGATATATCTATCCGCAGATAGAGCGTCTAGACCTTTGTATCTTATATTCTCAGGTTTTCGCTTGTAGTTCTTTTGCTCTATAGAAGATTATGTTTCAGTTTACCCTCAGTTTTTACGGTAAAATTCAGTGGCTTTGCCTGAAGCTTATCTCGTCACATTAAGTGGGTTATTACTATTGATAATTTGAGTAGCACTTGGTAAAACACAGACCACATCCAATAAAGTTCTTTTCACGTGTTGCTCTTTGTGACCTTCCGTGGAGAGATACACGAGGAAGCTGTATAAGAACTGTTTTGACTGTTTGGTTTGGACTGTGTATAGTTCGTTAGGCTGCCTGTCTTAGTCTACTGTCACCCACAGAATCTTTTTCTTTCTTTTATGACTTTTTTATGATTCTGAGCGGGCTTCGTAGATTTTATTTTTATATCAATATATAGCGATCTATTGGGTAATCTGCCATTAATCTATTTTCACATCTCTGTAGAGATAACGACATCAAGTTGATTATAAATTGAAGAATATTCACTAGCACATTTGACAGCTGGCAGTCTAGCATTAGTTAGTTATCGCTGTTTAGTTTCATTTTTATCTCATATAATTTTGACTATTTAATTAGAGTAGTACTTTCGATATAACTATTTTATAATGTGCCTTGCCTGCAGAAAATGCAAAGCACCTGAAACAGCTTTTACTATTTGCAGTGTCTTCTTAGTAAACTTAGAAATAGATTAAGATATCCAACTGGAAAGAAGACGAGAGCTCAATCTTGAATAAAAATGGAAAGATTGATTTCTCGAACTAACTAACTTAATACCTATTTTTGAAACTCCTATTTTTGAAGCTCCAGTGTGAGAAGTTCCTCAGATTCTATTTTGCTTTTAACTGTGGTCTATGTCTGATATAGTTCAAAAGTTTGGCACTGATTTCACGGCCATAACTGATATGAATAAGCTTTGGTTGGGGGTGAAAGCAGGGGACAGTACCTCCAGTAATTCGCTAAGGTGGCATATATACACTGTCTATTTTAGTCCTTGCATAATTGACTTCTACATACATTTCCTCCTCCCAATCTAGTCCAGCTGCTTGCGGTACTCTTGATTACTGATGTTTGGATGATTCGAAATAGACCTTGTGGCGTACCACTACAGTAAAACTCAGTTGCTGGATAAATTGATTTGCCTTTGAATTTTTGATAGCTCGCCATGTTGATTTGTATTATTTTAGCTCAGGAGTATTTCCTGGGTTTGGATACATTATGAATGTGCCTCGTCTATTTGAGTTCTTAACATCTAAAAGCAACGATGCTATATAACTTTTTGTGATGGTATCTTTCAGGCGTGGCAGGTAGATTCATAGGCTCCCGTTTCATAAACGATACGGGCCCCCTTCACTGAGTGACACAATGTTAAGATACAAGACTTACGGCATATGACATAGGACTCAGGACACAAGACTCAAGGTGTCAGAATTCTTACCAACAAGGGTTTACAATTAACTCGGATGTAAACAGGAATGAATAGAAAACAGCAATAAATAAGTACATTTGAGAAGAATGCCTAAATTGTCGAAACCGCGTAATTGAATTAAAATCTTGCCATAATCCAAATGATTTAGAATAGGTGTTAATATCGCAAGAGATATACAGTAGAAATAAAAGTTACTGGTATGATTTACCACCGTTTTTAGAAGCTACATCTGGCAGGGTGGCATTTTGTTTTGGTCAAGAACAGAGCCAAGCCCCGTAAGCGTCCCGATCCTCGGCTCATATCCGATTTGCTCGACTGGTCAGCGTAGTAAGGTAGTACAGATTAGCCATAGTTTACCTTTTTCTGGAAGCAGCCTTTGAGCCAATATTTCTCAACAATTTTATTTTTGATACTATTTTACTGATTTTATTTCTCAAAAAGATTGAGAGACATAATGTGTGAGAGGCATGATCGTATGACATTAATGTTTGCTGAATTTTTTGCTTTCATTGTTCGCGTTACTTGGATAGATATTTAAATAAATGGCGGCCTCTTTTAGTTATTTATCCCAAATCTCTTTGATATATTAGGTTAGGTCTGTTTTCCATTACTTCATACCTTT
>OZ025284.1:7425274-7562774 GCA_964019165.1 Mastigias papua | reverse complement strand
GATCTATATTATTGCCAATCTTTGGTGAACTATCATAGGTGGACAAACGCACCCAAAATTCAATCCGACATTTGTTTTCAGGATGTCTGATGATCTGACGCGACTTTGGAGCTAAATCAACCTAAATTAGGTTTTACTATGGATACATATCCTCTAGCCAACTTTTTTGAAATTGATAATTTTTGTCTAAACTTCTTCATGTGTATTTAAATACTAATACAAATACAAGTCTCTCTAATAATAGGTAATTTGTATCTGGCAGACACGGTTACACATATAGTCAACAAAACTAAACTACGAAGAAAAAAATCAATACATGTTTATACACTGAGGTTGCATGTACCTATATTTCTTAATACATTAGAAGATCAGGGTTAGTCCTGGATTTGTTTCTCATACGGAAAATATAGTAGGTGGATCGAATGATGATGGTTGTAATTTTTTTGATATATAATTTGAGTACTGTTTTTCAATGAGAAGATTATTGCACATTTCAACGAAAGATTTGCAGGATTTCCCAAATATATTAACGATGGTAATAATAAATAAAAGGTCTTCCTCAATGTTGCAAGAGGTCTTTCATGTATTCTAGAAAATCCTTGTTTTGAGTGATTCCGTTTGAACTGATAGTGAAGGTATATCATTTGCCTTGGAACGCTAATTGATTAACTAGTTGTGTAGCGCCCTAAACTTCTGTCAAGTTACTCTCATTTGCTTGAATCTTTTCTAAAAGAATTTGACCTTTTGAGTCTCACATTCAAACTATGTAACCTATGTCTGAGTTGTCATTTGCCTTCCATTAATATTGTAGAGCCTGACTTAACCCCGGACCGTTTCAGCTTACTCTTTTGCTGTTTCAGCTTACTCTTTTGATCCTACAGCTTTGCACTTAGATATGACCTATTCACAGTATTCTTCAGATACTCTGTGCTCACGCATTGATAAATATTTTCAATATAATTAATTGTAGGAAAGTTCATTCAGTCCTTCTCAGCTGAAGGGCTACCCTCGATAGAATTACACATGAAATCCCTTTGCTGCAGAACTGGACGCCGCGCCGGCCAATCATTAGCATCCCTGCAAGAAGGCTTTCTTCCTCAGAGTGTTTCATTTGAGGAGTCGTTATTTGCTTGTGCTGGCTTTCTATAACTCTTCGGAAACCGTCGAACAAACTATGTCGCATAGTGGTCACTGTGAGGAATGTCTGCAACCCATGACCAACTATATTTTTCTAGGTTTTCATGAGTATTCACTGCCTTGTGTGATTGAAGTAGATTTAACTATTGAATTTAAGTCTCTCTAGTTGACTTGCAAATTAATTGTATTTTGCCCATATACTTTTTACAGCTCTAAGACACTGACACAATTCAGCACAGGCACTACAGGTTATGCCAATGCATTTCTTGTCTCGCATCAGTAACAACCGAACTGGTGCATGCTAGTGCCTGGCTTACTGAGACGGTGCCATGGCACATTGATTACTTTGTTGTTTGGTTCTTATTAATGTTGTTTTGTTTGTATATGGCAAATTTTAGAAGAATTTGTTAATTCCGTCCGTTTTCAGAACCAGATGACGTTATGTCTATTTCTGCTACGGACGGTAGAGAAAAGTACTGTATATTTATATTCTTTAGCTAAAAAAAGCATTAACCCCTGTTCCGCGTTTAAACTCATGGAATTCAGCCTACTTGGGAGGGAACTAACCTTCAAGACGGCACAATGGATGTCACCCACAGAGATTTTGGCTCATCTGAACTCCATGCAGATATGCTCAAGGCCAGTTACTGGTATATCTCCCCTCCGCACATGTTTCATACGATCTTTAATTGTAGGGGAGGTAAACAGATCGCCGGGATCTGGGAGTAAAACCCGCATGAAAATCGTAATGAACACGCAATTTAAGTTCTTCGAAATGATGGGCAGCACTCTTTGTCGATGTTTTCGGTATTGTAGAGAATTTAGCTAGTCCTGTTTTACTGCAGTCAAACTTGCGTAAGTCAAGTCGGATATTTCACCAGTCGGACAGAACTGCACGGTAATGCTGTACTTTTCTATACGAATGTCGGATTTTGCAACTCAGATTTGCCCGTAAGCTTTTGAGGTCCAGTTTTGAAATAGCACGATATAAGTCGGATTTTGATCTTGATTTCAGTAGCAAAAGTGAAAATGTTACTCTCGTATGGTCTAAGAGCCGATCAGAGCTTGAAGAAGGCACTTGAATCTTGCATAAATGTCAACAACGATGGTCAAAAGCCCTCCAAGATGTCGGAAAGTGCACATTGGAACTGGTTTATCTCCCCCTCCCCTAATATGACAAGTGCTACCCAGCGAAAGATTAATTTTGTAATGAAGTCATCTGGGGCTCCGCTTTTTCCATTTCCCCTGAGCCCCATATGCATTCTCGACGGACCTGGATTTATTTTATGTAAGTGACATTTCGCATAAGTCAGACTATTTTGGTTGGTCCGAGGAGATCCGACTTACGCGAGTTTGACTGTACATTATGACAGAAATACCTCTCGATCTCAGGTTGTGAATGGATTCAGTAAGGCGATGTAAGAGAACAACATCATATTTATAACAATTGCATGTGAAATACTGAGTGTGAGTATTTCAAAATGCTGCTGGGTCATTCCGCTTGGTAATCCCATTCGCATTCAAAGAGAAATTACGAAAGATTAAGCTACCCAAGTTCAATTTTGCCGTTATCTCTAGGACAGCTAAATTCTATGGATCCTTGAAAAGCTTGACAGACGTTTCAACATTGGTTATTTCTAAGTCTTGGCTGCAAAGGATACACTGCACTTTGATCTCCAATCCGTGTCTTCTTCCATAGCTTCACAGTTTCATAATTTCCGAAGCGTAGGTGTTGAACCATTGGCGGAAACTAGGGGGGAGGACCCCAATAATTTTGAAGAACAATTGAATTTTTTGGGGGTAGATGCTGAGAGTACTCTTTGGAACTTCGCCCCAGATTCCCATGGTCTGCTTGCCCCCCCCCAAATAGAACCTGGTTTCCATATCAACGTAAGCGACGGGAACCCATCCCGGTCATCGGAGACACGTTGGCGGTACATTTTATTTCATTCGTTTTGTCTTTAAAGTACAACAGGGTACAAGTTTCATTTAAGTACATAACTGATTCGCAAACTGCGCTGTAAAACTTCTAAAGTAAATACATTCAAAATAAGACCTAATTGATCAAAGGGCATATATGCAATCTTACATTAAAAGAGCAACAGCAAAAAAATAACAATTAATGAGAAGGAAATAGGGTTGAAGCTAAAATCATTTAACTATGTATTTGATGGAAGAGGACAGAGAATAGAACATCTTTGCCTTCTCGTAAGAGTTGTTCCAAAGGTGGAGCCTTCTATGCGAAAAATAGGTTTGGCTGTGTGTGGGTCTCATTTTTAGGACATTAAGGTCGGTCTGAGTTCGCCTTAGCTGCCTTACACTTGTTTCAGATAATCGCTTTAAACATTTGCGTCACGTATATCGGTGCTGAATCACTTAAGGACTTGAAAACCATCTTAACTGTTTCAAATTGAATTAGCTCTCTTTAATTGTAGACCAAGCACATCCTTTGATAACGGACAGTGAAGACTTATCACACCGACTATTGGTGATTCAATTCTGGCGGCTCTGTTTTACAATCTTTGTAGCTTATCAACGGTAGTGGTGCCAGAACATTCCCTTATTGGAGTACAATATCTTAAAGCTCAATGAGGCTTTTGTACAAACTTTGTATGGTTAAGCAAGTTTTCTGCATAACAAAGCATCCCTATTCTTCTTGATACTTTTTTGTAGGTATTGGCAACATGTTGGTTCCAACTGAGATTTTGGTTGACTTGAACTCCGAAGTACTTGATATCATCAACAAATTTCTCTGCATTATCCCCTATTTGAAAACTAGGTTATGCGGAAGTTTCCTATTCTAGCTTCTGGTGCTGTTTGCTTCTGCCGATAAGCATCCCCTGCGTTTTTAGTACATTTAATAACAGCTTGTTGCTTTCGAGCCAGATCTTGTGGTCTTCGAGTTCCGCATTTACAGCCTTGTTAATATCAGCAACGGATCCAGACTAGGAGCAAATTCTGGAGTCGCCTGCATACATATTAAGCTCGCTACTTTTGAGAGCTAAATAAAGGTTATTAATATGTACTACGAACAGAAATTGCCCCAAGCCAGATCCTTAAGGTACCCATACCTTATATCTTCTAGCTTAGACCAGAGATCATTGACTTTACAATATTATTTGCTGTTACCTGAGTATGACTGAAACAATTTGAGTTCCTTGCCTTGAATTCCATGATGGATAAGCTTTTGTAGGAGCATAGCATGGCCAATGGTGTAAAATGCTTTTTTAATGTCAATGAAGATGACAGAGGTATATTTAACAGCTTCCATATTCAGATACCAATCATTGGTACTGTTAAGGACGCATGTCAATACTGAGCGTAGGGCTCTAAATCCTGACTGACCAGTGTATAATTTATTACAAATCAAACAATTTGGATCGTTTGTTAATAGCCTGGTTAATTGCCCTCCATGGTTCCTTCATGCTGCCTTTAGCTTGAGAGATTCATTCAGAAAAGTATTGCTTTTTCAGTTCAGAATTCTGCTTGTTTGTTATATTTCTAATATGTCTATAGGAGCTCATAGGAAGTGGTGACTTGCTTTTAATAGCAACTTTCTTAATCTTATCCCTGCTTTGCATCAACTTTTTCAGATTTGTATTTATCCATGGGCAGTGCCTCTCAGAAATCCGAATTGACTTATTAGGAGCATGCTTGTCAAAAATACGGGGAACTAGAGATAACCAATGAGTGACAAGAACAGCAACATCATCAGTCTCATTCAAACCTTGCTTCCAACAAATCTCAGCGACATCAGCAAGGAATGCATCCTTATTAAAGTTTTTCATATATCTGGTTGTATCAATTTTGTTATCCTGTTGCAATGCACCTTCAAACTAACGAACGCAGAAAAACATATAGTAATCACTCATCATAAGCTTGTGCACTCCTGCCTCAATTATGTTACAAGGAGATGTTGCAATATGATCTATGATGGGGGATCTACTTAGTGACACCCTAGTTAGTTCCATAATCAACTACGTGAAACTAAAGAGCTCGTATAGACTGCAAATACGCCTAGAGTTATTGTTGGTAGAGAAATCAGGAGCCCTTATGATGAGGTCACAGTTTGTGTCTCCAAGAAGGATAGTCTCCTTTCCTTCTTTGTCGAGATAGGAAAGAACTTTGTCAATCTTATCGAAGGTCCCTACACTTTCACCAGGTGCTTTTTACCACGAAATGATGAGATCTTGCCACGTTTCGTCTGATTGAGAGCAAGAAGATGAACCCGCTGGCATTTAAAAGCATTTCTATCTCTTTTAAGTGCAATGTTGAACTATTCACATTTGAGTGAAGCTATAACCATACATTTTCGAAAACCGTGTTTCTCTCGCCTTTTATGAGTACACCAGTGAGTGTTCTGATTTCGGTATTAGTTTGTTGGTAGCATTGAGTATCATGGGACTCAGCTGAATCAATTCTAGATATTAATTGTTACATACGAATTGAGGGCATCAAAGGCTTTGAAGTACTTATTCAGTATTAGATGTATGTTGATGCTCTTCTTCAGTAAGCAGTACCGTATTTTATCAATGTACGTTTGCAGGGAACTGCAGCTCTGGAGAGATATCTTCTTTGACAGCCCATGCCTGGCCACTCCTCTACTTAAAGAAGCGCATACACATTGTTTTTTATTATAAGAGAGTCTTTTATTTCCTAGTGCTGAAACTATCTTCGCTGTGTCATGATTTCAGTTCTGAAACTTTCTTAACACTTCTTACCAACACTAGTCACTAGTCGAGATTGTGTAGTATTTATGTGTTGAATAAACGGAAAGGCATTATACAAGTACAAGACTCTACTACATAGTTTACCTCAAGAAATCATTACAAATTAAGTAAAAGCGAGGAATGTTTTATACGAATATTGGAACTTTTGAGGTATATGACTTTTCAACTTTCTTAGATCTCAGAAATCCAGCACTGAGCTTAGCAGCTTTCTCAAGAACTACTTTCTTATGCAAAATTCGTTTATGTTGTTAGTCCTGTTGCTTTTGCTTAATGATCACATAGCTCTTGTTGTTAGTTTTTCAAAAAGAAGCTATTTCAGTACTCCAATTTTTCATCTGAGGTTAGGCATATTGTTACGTTGGTTTCATTTTATTTGGCATATCGAGCCTTTTTGTTATTGTAGAAAAGAGAGTGTATATTTTTTGACAGTTAGCATTCAAATCGTTTTTAATGCGAATCTCTTAAATTCAGTTATACCACTCTTGTCTTGTGACGGGCACTTGAATGGTTGTAGGGAGGAGGCGGCAATAAAGCGGTAGTCTAAGTGAGAGTGAATCTCCGAGAAAACGTTTTATGATCATGCCCTGAAAGTGTCACTTCTCTTTAAACCTATTGGGAATTACCGCCTTCTCGCTCCCCCAAGTGACTGCCAGTGCTCTGGCCAGTTACAACTGTTTTTACTGCGTTGGTATTATAGATGTCTGCATATATTGGATGAATAAATATAATGCAGTGGTAACATGACTCTGTAAGAATTTTGGGTACTCCTCTTTTAGAGACTCAGAGCCAGGATGCAGCGAAAGAGCGGGAAGCCTTTGCGAGATCACATTATGACTAGATCAGGACGCCGAATATGACCGGACTGCCTTAGACACAACACTGAAGTTTTAGTTGAAGATCATGGATCGCCCAAAGTGTTTGAAGAAGGTTATGATTCTCATTAATTTTAAGCCTTGTTGTACAAATGTGTCTGCTGGGCTCGTGACAAATCCAAGAGCATAAATTGGTCAGTGGAGTTATATCTGCTTCACTTTGAGAAACTTGTATTGCAGACTGGAAATGAATTTTTTGCAGAATAGTAAGTACGTTATTTCAGGCGTTATTTGGGTAGTTATGATTCTATTCTTCCAGTTCTGTTCGTTTATGACATTCAGTTTGATCAAACAGTACATTATTCTCTGAACAAAGGTCTTAGTTTCACAGTTGTAAAAAGCCATTATGTCAATGTATGTGAAAAACGTGGTCAATACGATACTGACTTCTTTGTCAATATCTGCTGAATTTTTTTTGATTCATTAGTTCTTTGAAGTTAATCGCCCTTTGATCTGCGCTCCTGTGTAGCATCAATGGATCCTTGGTATTGGTTGTTCATTTTGGTTGCAGTTAATGACTTCCTAGAGTTCTTCCTACAAAGCCTATGGTAATAGATTGAATTAAATTATTCGATTGAGTTCAAGGGCACATTTTTGAGATGGGCGTAAGGAGCCAAGGGAGAGCTGAGACTAGAATTAGGGTAGGGCACTTTGTGAAAAACTGTGGCCTGAATTTTTAGTAATTATGCTCGCATTTTTGTTTGCTTTTTTGAATAATTTTGAGGGGGCCGACTTAGCTATCCCCTAGTAGCCCGGCCGGCCAGTCTGCCTCTAGAGGGGATTTGGTTTTAATTTGGGGTAAGCGTAAAGATGATGAAACTTAATCGGGCAGGGCGTGCGGAGGCGGGAGCTTCTGCGACTTCTTCCGGAGTAATTGCGAACAAGACGGTATATGGTTACCGACACAAACAAAACTATCCCATTGGTGGCGAGGGGAAATTTTTGCCTAGTAAGTGTAACTCAAAGGTAGTTAGATGCGGTCAATTCGATATGAAGAAAAGACGAAAGGCCGTGTGTAACGGTTGCAGCCATCTAGTAGAGAAACCCACACCCTTGTTTTGTATCGTTGCAAGCGACAGAGCAGCGTCCCAATCATTAGATCTTCGATGGAACCAGGGAGCTTACCCTTATACGCGTACTCTTGAGTACCAGATAATGGGGGGAGGGGTCGGGGTGGAATAGACTAGGAGGGTTGGGATGAAATGTAGTGGGCTGGAAAATAGGATACACGGATAATTTGAAGAACAACTTTCCTTCTTGCTTTCATACACTATGCGTTTATTCAAACTCATATATTGTGTAAGCGGTTATTGTATGTAGCTTGCGCAGCACAGAGACTGAGCTAAGACTACCGAAGAGAAAATCATGCAATGGGCAAAAGTTTTTTTCGCATCGAGGGGCACAATTATGGAATGGCCTCCAAAATGGCAGCGTGCAGTCTTTCTCATATTATCATTTTCCAAAATTGATTTAAATTTGATAAATGTATTTTATATAACTCTTTTAAATGTATTAGGACTTAACTTGTAGATATTGTATTAGCTTTTATGGTAGATTCTTATTGTAACTAGTTTGTTTTGATGGAGGACCCCTTGACAAACAGCTGCGGTAAATATGAAAATATAAGAATCAAATAGAACTATTTGATCCGTCTCTATGTAGAAGAAAACAATTTCTGAGAAAAGCTCAATGATCAGTCATGAAATTTCTTGACACTGATAATTATTGGAGGGGTTGAAGTAAATGTGAGGGGGGGGGGTTTGGAGAATTTTAAAAGCTAATTGTCAGGAAGGAGGACGATTATTTAGTACTCCAGAGAACATTTCTGCTGATGTCTCCGATGCCCAGTTGATATCGCCAGGTCTCTATCGATGTTGAACATGGAGATTTGGTACTTATATATTATAATTATTATATTATCGTAATTGTGCCCTCCTTGAATGGGACGCACCCTGGTCGCTTACGACGATATGAAATCCAGGCGTATATTTTGTACAAACTGCTGTGCTAAATAGTAAAATAGTATATTAATAACTGAAAAAGAAGTAAAATAATTCAAGATTTCAGATAGATTTAAGTGAAAAGAATTTTGAGCTCTGTACTTTGGATCCTCCCTTGCTAATCATGTGGAGGAGTTATTTATTTTTTTATTAAAACATTCTTTATCGTTGGTATATATTTCTAGTTACACAGTGACATTCCGTAGCAACTAATTAAATCCAACGGAAACTAAAAATCTAACATAATACTTTTGTTTCCTTACTCAAATTGCCCGGAGAGTGGTTCCGATGCAGAAGGACCTTTTACAGGGTTCATACGGTCTGGAAAAATCAGGGGAAAAGTGTGTTTTTAAGGACAGTCAAGGAAAGTGAGGAAAAGTCAGGGAAAGTCAGGAAATTTAATTGAAACTTGAAGAAAGTCAGGAAAAAGTCAGGAATTTTTATTGTCCATGCAGATGAATTCTTTGATACCCAATAGAAAACTCTACACGTTGCACAGTTTGTGATATTTTTTGTTCCAGTTGAGCAGAGAGCCTTCTTTTCTTACCCAATTTGGGAAAATGTGCTCAATTACTTAGTTTTGAAAGATGGGTCAGTCACTCGCATCATTTGTAACACCAGTTGGTCAAGAAAAATATTATGTATTTCTGATATGTAGTCAGGAAAAAGACCTTCATTTTCAAGACAAAAGTGAGGAAAAGGCGTATATTTTTTTAAATTGTACCTACATTTATTCAAGACAAAAGTCAGGAAAAAATATTAGGCAGGATGTGTATGAACCCTGTTTTACCTTTTTTTTTTTTAAATTGTACCTACATTTATATGCTTTCAACGCAGGGCACGATCGTTACTTTCAGAGCATCTTACGAACAAAGATGTTTCTCATCAAATGCTACGTTTTCATAGTGGAATTTCATTCTTCACATTTAGAACCGTTATCTATAATACATACCAAAAGTAGCCTGGCCTCTTTCGAATGAGGACAAAACAGGAAGTTTCCTTTTGATCTCCTTATCTTTTAAGCGATTAGCGTGTTATTCAGGAACCACACCTTACTGTATTAATGATTTTGTGGTTCTTGAAGAGTTTCTACTGACAAAATTCCTGGGAGATAATATCATTGTCTTGTTGCCATTCCAAAGCACCTCTCTCCCTGGCTGTCACTTCTACCAACCGTATTGTTGGGAGGAAGGGTTAACGTGCTTTCCATTGCAGGCCGGACAGACAGTAAAACACACGTTCATCTGGTGTCCTTATCCAAGTACACGTTTTCTGTTAGAAGCATGTGGTTTATAACAAATTAGTATTGGACTGTGTTGTATAGAATTATTATGCAACAACTAGAACCAGACGCTAGGAGGTGGTTTTGCATGAAATTATACGGACGATTACAAACGCTAACTGTTGGTATATTTTCTTCGGATTCTGTCACATATAAAATACAACAGACTGCTCAAAAGTTACCGTTACAGTTCTGTTATTCACGCAAGACTCTCCTCTCTGTTACTTTATCTGTGCAATTTTCTTTTGTTAAGCTATGTAATGGAGTGTTATGTTTACGCAATTTTTTTGTAAGAATTTAGTTTATGATAATATCAAGGCTCAAATTCTCTGAAGTTTGAGAATAATTTAAGAATAATGGAAGACTCAAACTTCATCAAGGTCTAGATTGTTTTGCTAATTTGAGTTTTCATTGGTAAACAAAGCAAGTGTGATCTTCACTTATCCCGTTTTGGAGTCATTATGTTATAATGAAACCAGCAGCTCCTCGCGGAGTGTCCACTACACACTTTGATATAATTTACACTTTTTATAATTTACACTTTTTATAATTTACACTTTTTATAATTTACAAGAATATAGTCTATACAAGTAGTACTGTACTGCTCAAAATGGCTAAAATTTAGGAATGATTTGAGAATATTCTTTGGTTCAAAATAAACAAAACTTTTCTGAATAGTGAGGCTCAGTAGAGAATTATAAATATTGCGTATATAGTGCTTGTCTTTCTGTATAGCAATGCAGTTTTACCCGAAATCGAATATTCTCGCTAGGAAAGTCTTAAGTAAGCTTCAGCACTGAAATCATTATAAAGCAAAGAAAGTTTCTGTACGGGATGAAAAACTTTCTTATGAAAGTCGTGTAGCGGTGAGGGGAAATTAACTTTTAGGATACGGCATCTTGCACCTTCATAAAATACCGGATTTCCACTAATAAACACGGCATTTTATGCAAGAAATTTGAAACACCCGCTGCCCTGTAGTATACGCTAGGGCATACAAAGATGCCTTTATTAGAAAATAGGAAAGTTACAAAGTAGAGCACAACTGCTAAATCCATTCTTTCGATCCTCATCAGTACCATAATGAGGACTTTTGTTAATTGTTCCTTTTTTGGAATCTGTTGCTTTAAAATTACTCGTCTTATTTTTGTTTTCATGATTTTACTCTTAACAGTCATTACCAGAGACATTTTTTGTGTGTACGCTATAAACATTGCTTTTATAACAAGGCCAATTTCTCACTTGCGCTTCCTTGTGATATTCAGTATGGCCTGAGCTTGTTGCAGTTACTTTCTTTCAGTAAAAAATTATGTTTGGTTATAAATGAATGCCGTCCTCTTTTAAATGTCTCCCTCTAATTAAAGCTGCAAATTGTCTTACAAATATATCAGCATCCTATACAAACTAACGTAAAGCCAATTTCGTATTTTTATGAGTACCGCAAATAGTATCAACCACGCGGGGTTATTTTTGACCGCTGATATCTCACATTTTTTCTCATATAGACACAAGTAAGAATAGCCCATGGAATAGCCTCGCTGAACCGACACAAAATTGCACATACTGCGCAAGCGCAGACTCTCACCTTTCTGCGTTGCTCAAACAGAAATGGCAGAAGAACAAGTACAATCAGACTTGAAAAACTCGAAAAAATCGACTTTTCGATGCAGCTTTGAAATGACGAAGGAACTAGTTGACATTTTGCTTCATTTAGCAAAAACGTGCTTATAACAGAATTTATCTATGTATCTGGTTTAACACCATAAATGGTGCGGAATAATAAATTAATAGAATCGATAATTGTTTCTTCTTATTGTGAGCCAGCCATACGTATTTTGAAATCCCACTCATAAAAATTATCGAATTTGGCACCTTGATTAAAATGGCCCCACAAGCCGAGTCTATTTCTCTCTCATATAAATAGAAGCTGAAAATAGCCTCACCAGTAAACAGCCTCGGGTAGCCGAGGTTTTTTCTCCATAAAAACAAAGCCTTTGAAGGATGGTCCACTCAAAAAGTAAGGTCTACTCAATAGAATGTGACGAGACTTAGTTTCTTTGGTTATATACAGGACCATTAATAGTATCTGCTCTGAAAAAGTTGGACAAAACTTAAGGCAGGAAATGCAACTACACTTGTGGAGACAGAATACTGCAAGGATATCCCTCTTCCCAGAGGTGATATTTAAAAGTTCAGGAGGAGTTTCCAGGGTAACGAGCTATCAAGGGACACAGGGAATATAAATGTCAGGGAATATAACAAAGGTTTGCAAAAATTCAGGGAATTTTGTAACTTGCCTTTTTTCAGAACTGAGACTATCTTGTTTGTTGTAATTGACTAAGTATATAGGTGCAGACCGGCACTGAAAATTTTCAGGGAAATTTGTTGATTTAGTCGGTGGTTATCATGGAATTTCGTCAGCAAAATCTACTGGTCACCGGCATACACTCTTTTTTTTAAGAACCAGTAAAATTGAAGTTCAGGCTGGCTGTTCTTAATTTTTCCAAAATTTTCAGGCTGAATTGTTCTTAATTTTTCTTAAATTATTGGGGTGTAAGCAGTGTAGACATTAGACAATATACAGGAGAACATTGGATTTTTATGAAACAGGTAGTATTTTCAATAACATTAGCAGAAGACAAAAGATATAAATTCTTACAGATGTATAATCCCTGCTAAAAATCTTGGTACACTTACGACTTGTTTTACACACTGATGATTTGGGTGTTTCGAGGACTTTTTGCAAACATTATTGAGCTTAAAAATTTTTATATCAGTTTCAAATCATTTTACGACAGTGCTTCAGCCTCAGCTTGTTCTTAATTTATTCTTAGTTTTCCATAGATTTTGAGGCCTGTGTTCTTATAACATTGTTCTTATAAAAAAGAGAGTAATCACCAAACATTGGAGAGCTCTGTTCAGGTCTGTTTTATCCGAACCTAATTGACCAATCATAATGCAGGATTCTGACTACACATGCTAAGGCTGGCCCCATTTGGTATGATGACTGGTTAGTTAGATCGGAGAAAAGAATTAGGTTGGAGAAAATAGAGCTGATCAGAACTCTCAAACATGTGGCGGTTATGCACTGGCCACCCAGTTTTCACTATTCAATTCTCGTGAATCGTTCTACGTCACAGATATTTCGAGATCACCTGAAATTGCACTTGAAGGGTGAAATTATCTGAAACACAACTCGCCTGGAAGATCAGCCCCAAGTTTTAATTGCCGTTTTTAAGCAGACATCTTCATTTATTTTTGTGTATAGCCGCGCCGTGTTACTGAAAGGTTTCCTCGTATGTAACAAATGTTTAAAATAACGGCAATGCTAATTAGATTGTAGGTAGTGATGAAGTAGGTGAATATTCGACGGAGTTCTACCAGTAATATTAGTCCTGTTCAAAGAGTTTGATAAGCTGTCCAAGTATAAAGAGCTTCAAATTGAAGCAGAGCGAATATGGCATCATAAAGCAACTGCCATACCTGTTGTACTTGGTGCACTTGGGATGGTTAAAATGGAAACCCAAAGCCATAAAAAATCAATCCCTGGAGAACCACACACACACACACAAAATACAAAATATTGACCTCACAAGTACGACTCATATTCTTCCCATCAAAACAAAAGTAGATTTTGAACGGTATGATTATGCACTGAGCACTGAACTGCATATTGCACACCTTCATGCTACCCGTGGCAGGGGGACAGTGGGACTCAGCAGCCCCCTGTTGAGACTTTTGCCCGATTTGTAGGATTTGTGAGAACAATTCCAACATACTAGGCCTATTCTAATGCATGAATCAAACATATTTGCTGCAAATTTTCTTCCTTGGTCCCCTTAAATCTGGAGGCTCACACCGCGTCTGTTGCTGTCACAGGTACAGGGATGATTCCCGGCAGCTTGACTGCAACAATCAGAAGTCAACTGACATTTTCAAATCATGATAATAATCATATTTATCAGTTTACGTAAGGCTGGCTCTCCGTAGCTTTTTACATTAAAATATACTAGAGTTAATCCATGCCCACTGCTAGAGTTAATACACTTATTGAATATCTGTATGTATACAAGGCAAAATATGCAAGATTTCAAATACATGTTTAGTTTTCTTAGCAAAATAAGATACGCAGGTATATAAAAATCCATATAGTTAAAAAGCCGAAATCCCCTCTGTGTATAATTGCATTTCCTTTATTTGATATGTAAGACTAGATTTTCTATTATGGAGAAAAGGACTTTTGAGAACGATTGTATATGGCATATCCCATTCGAATAAGTCTTTCCCTCGAGTAAACCTCTGCCCAACAATATCAAATAAGTCAGCTCCCAGGGGGCTAATTCGAGGATTTACAGTATACAAAGAAAGCCATGAATGCAGTCAACTATCAACTGTGGGCCGACTCTGTTGGGTAAAGATCTCTTTTGAATTTTCTTTATATAATATGAACCACAAAGTCTTCACCTTAATGGTTCATGGATCTATCCCCTCCATTCTTCATTCACACTTCTATTATTTCGCCCGTTCGTTCTGGTGTTGTTTTTTAAAGAAATCTTGCTTTTTAGATTGCATTTTGGGACTTGCTTGAAACCCCCAAGAGTTAGGAGCATAACGGGCATTTGCTCTGTGATCCTAACTACCCACAACTATTTCCTTAGCGTTGGCAGGAAGATTATGCATATAAAGCCAATAAGCTAATCCCTTCCCTCGTATTAGCGTTTACAACTCTCCACATCCAACTTTCGTGTTGTTGTTCAGAAAGCAAGGTATCACACGCCATTAACTGCAGTGTTGTTTCAGTTGATGCTTTTTCGAGTGTTTACTTGTATAAATCTGCCCTCTGCGTTTTTGGGTATGAATATCTCGACCATCTTCCGTCTGCGGCTAACGGTATTTGCGGCATTGTGATAATGGCCCAATCGTTGTAGCTAACTGCCAATGTACTTGCAACTAACGGAACAAAAGCAATTATGCAATGCCCTGATTTTTGATCAAATATTCCAGCTCACAGAAGACAGTGAGTTCTGGCTTCGAGAGAGAAGAAGTGAGGAAGCATGATATTAATGGCCGGTTGTTCAAGAGCTGACTAGAAAGAAGCATCGAGAAAAAAGAAGGCATTATCTAGTGGGTATGTAGCCATACATATTATTTTAATCACGCTTAAGGTGTTAGACTATTTCCATGTTTCTGCTCCCGCCTGTTTATCCTGCTCGGCAGCATGTCGGCACAGTCAGCTTGCAATTATCATACTTCGTTTAAGATCACACAGTTTTGCAATGGAATTCTCATCAATGAATGAGGTACAGAGAATCGGATGTTATTTGTTTTTGAGTATTTTCCTGATTTCACCAGAATCTACGGTTTGCAAACAAAGTCTGCTGCAAGTTACCTTCAGAATGTTTCTACAACATAGGTTGCATATAGACTGCTTTGAACTGTAAAAGAGCACTGATTAAAATACTGTTACTCAGAAACAACTAGGGTCTGGTACCTCCACTTTTAAGTCTTTATGACCTGTTTGTGTTTTGCTAGTGCAGCTACCCCTGCTATGTCACCTTTCTTATTGCAACATTTCTACTAATGAACTAGCCGGCGTTGGTAGAAGATGCATGACTGTGCACAACGATTTGTTGCTTTTTCGTAACCCTTTCGTCTAATTTTTTTATTACTCTTGGATCATTGATTGAAGTATCTGTTAGACGTGCTAATTTGAAAAAGTTTTTAATGAGTTTCAAAGGCTTGGGAATTGCTAAACATCGGTGTGGGGCATGACTTGTATGATGTGAGGAATGGTTATACTGCAGTTGTAACGAACGCCCAATAAAAATGTTTTAGTGGAATTTCAATAATGCACCATAGAGCTAATTGTTCGGGTCAGTTATCTTTTTATGAATTGAGTCTTTTGTCTACATCCTGATCATTGTATAGCCCATGTAGAGAACCGTTTACACTTTGGAAATCTTAGGAAATTCTATGCCATCTCTGTGTAAAAGGTGGTTATCAATAAACAATGCTTAAACAAATCGTCGAACTTTTTCATCCGTTAGCAGGACTATGCTCTCTGTGTGTGTTAGTGTGTGAGTGCATATTACTTTTGACTAGTGGCCTGTCCTAACAAAAACCCTTTTTGGGCGGGACAGTATTAGGCCCCTCATTTCACTCAACAATTGTATTCAAATGATGGGCGTGCAAATGCAATATTCTTGGAGCTAATCTGTCACCCGAAAATTCGGCTAATAGTTCTCATTGCAATGAAAACAATTGAACTATTTAGTGAATTTTACACAACAACAGAATTTTCATAGAAGGGTGATCCAACGAATTCTTGCAACGCCTTTTTTAAGTTCGACATTCTTTCGGACAAGGCATGTTTCTATATGTGACTATATCAAATCATCTTCAAGACTTTCTTTGTCCGAAACTTTTAGTTGCCGAAGTTTACAGCAGCCGAAGTTTTTAAAACTATGTATGCCATCAGAAACGCTTTCATGGGAAATGAAGTAGCCTGTAGGCAGATGTAGCCAATGACATGATGCTCCATGTTTTTATCTGTGCTGTTTGTTAATATTTCTTAGAGGTCTATATAATTATCCTTCAGGGCCTAAAGACAGTGGTCTTAGTCATTAATTGTTGTCCTAAAAATTCAAACAGTGATTTAGAAAATGAACAGTACTGGAGTTAATTGGCGCTGTAGTTACTAAATTTTGGTAAAAAACAACAAGAGCATTATGGCATATTACATTGAAAAGGCGTTTGTTTCAGGGAATTACTGTGGTCCTAGACAGTTTCAAATTTTTGTAAATTTATTGGGGGGTGGGGGGAGGAGCGTCAGTGGCGCATCTGCCTACGTTTTTAAAACTGATTTGCGGACTATCTATACCATAATTCCTAGAATCGCCCATTGCATGGCAGAATGTCAACTGAACTACCTCGGGGGGAGGCTTTTACCCCCTGGCTTCCTCAAAAATCCACTACGGGTCTTACAAACGTTCTTTCAGGCTCCGCCCGTAAACCTGTCATGTCTGCTGAATAGCAGTCTTCCTTAATTTTGCCCCTGGTGTCCTCTGTTCCACCTTCTCTGCCTGGTCAGCATAGGTAGAAGAATGGGGAAAAGGGCCGATGAATTCATTGGTAAGCGTGCGAGAAACTTCAATAACTGGTATTACAATTCTGGAAAAATCTAACTTATTACAGTTCCAAGATATTGCGGGGGGGGGAGGGTATTAACCCGCTTATACAAATCTGTGGCTCCTCTACTGTATGGTAGCTATTGGGAAGAGGTGAAGTAAGGTCAAAGCAAAATCGGGACTGACTTTGGGTATGATACATTGGTATACGGCAGCCCTTCTCAGGAGTAGTCAGAGTGAAGAAAAGCAACTCAAGTGTGTCAACATAGGCGGGTCAAGAGTTTGGTTTTGGGTAGAAAAAATATTGTGGAGAGGGGAAATTTTTAAAGCCACGCCCTTCTGAAACTTGTGGAGTGTTGTGTAGAGTGCTCAATTCATTTCTTATTCATTTTCTGGTCTAATTCAAGTTGCATCTCTCTGAGAAAAAATTTTTGCGATAGGAGATATTACCGTTTGGGGGCCATGGCTCCCGGCCCCCCTTGGATCCGCACTTGCTTCACAATGTTGTTGTCTTTGGTAGAGAGACTAAAGTTTTGAGGACAGTTTGCCCGTACTCTTCTCTCTAACACATCATTGTTTCAATCTTTTCACACTTGTGAGACTTACTAAAATGCTTTGTCAATCGAAGTACTATGCAGAAAAGAAGCATACAGGTCTGTTTTACGATGATGAAGCAACATAAGCTTCGATTGCAATTCAACTCCGCTTTCACTTTTAAAGATAACTTACAAAAACCCTGGAAAAACTTTCCAAAGAAAATACTTTCCCTGATTCCTGGACAAGTCGAAGTCCCCTTGTTCCTTTTTAATTTTGGCCATGTTCCCATGTTCCCTGGATATATTTTGCAAGTTCCCTTGTTCCTTAGAATTCCTAAACAACCTCCATTAATGAATCTTCGTAACCTTTTTGCGTCAGTCATTTATAGCTTCTCAGGAACTGATTGAATTCTTCTATCATATCAAACTGGCACTTCAACAATATGAAGGTTCAGATGTTTTGCAATAGATAACAATATAAATTAGTTTGTTTTGAAGTCAATCCACGCACGTTGGCGCACATAAATTTCTATAATCATATGCAGAACAAGATGGATTTGATGAAGCAGAGTATATGCATGGCGAGAATTTCCAGTTTAGATCGGTGCAGTTGCCTGAAGATGCCCCTCAGACTGAATCTAGAATAATAATTATTCATGATTGAAGCCTCTTCCAATCCTATGCTATAATTACTCTGTAGCTCTGTTACTTGTATTGCTGTTGCATAATTCTGCCATTTTTCTTCTCTGTACAGCATTTTTTGTAAAGTTTTACAAACAAGACAGGGTCAAAAGCATCATATCATTCCAATGGACGCCGACAATGTGCAAAAACGTGCCTAAAGTTTTGCCCGAATAGTTTGATATTTGCCCGTGAGTTCTTTGGCTGATGCGTTTGTCCTAAACTTTAAAATACCGAAGCGTTCGTGCTAATTTATGCCGGGTAAATGTTGAGTCAATTGTTGGACCTATGAAATTGGATAGAAGGGGCTCGGTGTTGTCAGAATTACAGTTGCAATTAAAAGCTAAAATAGTTGCAGTTAATTCATTCAATTCAATAGGAGTTCAGTAACGTAGGATTCGAATTGTCTTTTTATTGTATTGCTTAGCAATGACGCATGAGCTTCATTATGATAGCGAGACAAGGAAACTGATTCATCTGTTTTACCCTTCAGCTTATACTATTACTGTATACTCATATCCTGTTTTTACCATTTCTATTAGTTGTGATATCCTTTGATTTACCGAGAATTCTGTAAGATTCCACGTAAGGAACTCCACGCGCTTGGTATTGAACTAGCTGTGTTCAGGGACAGAGCCAGGGAGGAGCATTGGGGTGGGCCATGTAGCTACAATCATTAAATGGCTTCAAGCGGCGTGGGTGGCAAACAAATTTTGATTAAACCTTACCCCTTTGTTTTGATGGTCGGAAAATGTTTTAGAGACACCTTTACTTTGTAGATTTTTTATCATACTTTCAAGCGATGTCCCCGAAACGGCACCGCGAGTGTATACTTGGGAGGAGTACTAGCTTTGCATAATGACATATGAGTATCTACCATAATTGGGTCCGACATGATTGAAAACGCTTTGAATTTTAGCCTTTAGAATTTGATTGAATAGAACTGTGCTCGGGCATGGATGTACGGTGATTCTACAAAGAAAAGCAGAATAAAGAGGAAAGACTTCCTTTATAAAATTGTGAAGGGCTAAAATCTCCCAGCTCCCTTCCAGCGGTGCCTTCCCGGATTCTATAGAGTAGTAAGTAAAGAAAATATAGCTCTTTGATCAAGAGCTTCTTGTCCTCATGCATATTAAGTAACATTTGAAAAACAATCTTCCAAAATAGGGAAAATGCAAATGATTGGGAAAATGCAGGCCAGGGAACTGGTGTCAATACAAAAGAACTTCGAGCAACTTATGAAGAGCTTTTAGACTCGAATGCTTTTTACTTTGACACCTATAAAACATTAAAGTTCTTAAAGCTGTCCTAAACTGCACTAATTGATTCATTTATTCATTCATTCATCCATTCATTCATTCATTCATTCATTCATTCATTGAAAACTAGCGTTAAAAACTAGTACATCCATACTAGCAAGACTAAAGTTAGAATAACACAGACAAGAACGTACTCCAGGAAAGTAGAATTCCGATCTAAGGATTTTAAAGGAATTCTGAAAAATTCTGTACTTGCTTTGTCGAAATCAATAAACAATAAGTGGAAGCACTGCCAATCTTCCCTTAATACATCTTGGCATGATTCAACAATGAGAAAAATTTCAAGAGAGTTTACAACTTTCATCTGTTCCATAGAGCGATTAAGCTCCACTTTTAAATTAAGGAAGACGCCTTCAAATCGATTGCTCATTTTTCTCCTCATTTCAGGCCCGTAGCCAGCTTGAATTCGCAAGGGGGCACAGCCAGTATATATAATACATACTGAATATATATTCATTTCTGTAGGAGAGGTACAAAGTAAAATTTCACAAGTCCAGGGGGCCCTCTTGGCCATGAGCCTGCCTCATTTTTTGAACATGGGGAAGTTAACAGGCATGTCAGCAGCCTGTTGAATTTCTGTTATTTTTCTCTTGTTCATCATAAATCATAGATTGTCCTTTAATCCATTCAGACAAAATCTGTTTTGGAAATTCATGTTTCCATGAGATTGCAGCACGCGATTCTCCTTTACTAACTTCACTTTAAACATTTTGCACTTTTCATTTATTGCTTGCGTGTGCAGCCTATTACTTCTCTGTGTCAATCAAAGACATGTCAGAAAATTTATTAAACACCTGTAAATCAAAAAACTCAATTCAAGCCTTTCGAGCATCTAAGGTTGCATTTGGGGAAAATTGAATAGGTAATCTGAGTAAGTATTTTGGCCAGATTTTGGTGAGTAAATCCAAGGGGAATAAAAAATCAGCCCGATTAAGCGAAAGTTCGACTTATCCAGGATACTATTTAACTGTATTTGACTGTCTTGCTGCATTCCTGCCTCTATGTAGATAGTTCACACTCTACCTCAAACTACCCCAAATTTTTCTCATGATTAGATATCGTCATCGGCATCCTATATTACAGTAAAGTCTAAGCTGCAATCTTTGAAGTCATGACGGTAAACACACGTCTCTTTTTACAAGGAAGGAAAGCTCGACTGTAAGGGACTGCTGCAAGGAATACAAAGGACTCATGTTAATTTAACTTCTTAATTCTCAACTGTCTGCAGTGATAAAAGTATTCGAAATGGAAAAATTACTCGGGGACTTTTATTTTATTTGGAAAGTCTTCTAGTTGTTTTGGTTCCTTGTAAAGCGGTTCCTTATAGATTTGCTTTGGGAAATGGAAGTATCTAATTAAGACAAGTGGTCTTTTCGAGTGTAGTTGAAAGGTTCATGCAAGGTTCACGGAATGACGATTCAGGTCTTTTAATTACAGTAATGCTGAATGGTTAACATAATTTGATCCACACTATGTGATATGAGTTAAGTGTTAAGTTGTTTTGAATATAGATCCACCACCCGCCTTAGCAGTTTCATCCACAATTTCAATTTGCCTTATTCAACTTGATACCCTTATAACAGAGCGTATCAACAAGGCTTTACGAAGAGAGGACAACAAAAGAGCTGAAAAAGAACTTAGATTAAGTGTTGGGTATGCTTTGTCGAACCTTACGAAAGAAAGAAGGAACTTAAATCACCTGAAACGATTTGAAACAATATGGAAGCTATGTAATGTACCCTGTTATGACCTGAATTGACCTTGAATAGCCTGCAATGACCTTCGCAACCAAGACTTGAAATGTATTAATATTGGGATTGCCATCAATGTCTTAAATTTTGTTTTTTTTCATTGGTAGTGAATGGTCCACCTAGTTAACCCTAAAGAAGGACAATCGTAAATTCCTTTGTAGTCTTGTTTTATGCCAGAGAGAGTGATAAGTATGTTTAAATTCATCTACGAATGAGGCATCTCATCATAGCTCATTATCCCATTTGTTGCAATTTAGACTTATAGATGGTTCATTTTCTCTTTGATTACTAGCATTCGGTCTGTTTCATAGTGCAGACAAACTGGTTCAATTTTGTCATTATTTTAGTGTGGATGATTGTTGGCGATTGCAGGTGATGGTTGGTGGTTGTGGATGATTATGGATGAGGATGATGATGGTGATTATGGTAGCCCAGGTTAGAGACCTCCTCATGCCGATGAGTGGGCCAAAGAGACACTGCACTTAAGCTGATAGCGATTAATTTCACAGAGATTCAGAGTTAGGGCAATGTTGATTGCATGTTGCAAACTGTCCAACCAGGCCGCTGCAATTCTCATAAGTAAATGTTGGGGTAACATAGTGGATTGGGTGTAACCAACTCATTCACCTCTTCTAAGCAATTTGCAGGGGATCACTGACCTTATGGTTAGCCCAGGCCCTGCAAGGGGCGAAATGGGATAACAAACCAGAAAAATTATAGTTATTATCATCATATACATATACATATACACCATAAGAAAAATAAGTTTATCAAAGTCACTCCCCATTTAATTGAATTACTATGGTGGGATTGTCAGCTTAAATTATATGACGGAATCAGTCCTCAATCTTCTCTGACCAAATTAGGCCTACATCACCATCAGAACATGGTGTTCAAACTTTATAGCGAGCACTAACGATATCTGCAATGTCATATTCCTCAATATCACTGTCATTGATCAAAATCCACTCCATCTCTTGCACAGCCATTTCAAGTAATAGGCCCCATTATCGAAGCGCTACAATTCGCACTTGTTGATCAACAACTAGAAATATTACGCGACTTTTTTAGACTTACGTAACTGAGGTAGTCTGACTCGTCCTACCCCTAAAATTTCATAGCAACTTGTCACAAAAATGATGCATACCTTCATCTTCTTATCGATACGTACTTTGAATGATCCCTTAGATCTTTTCACCTTCTTCATGAAGTTTCACTCAAATAGGGGTTCATTATAAAACATTTATACAATTGCTTGCTTTATTGTTTGCTTGTTGCTGTTTTCATTTCATATTTCTTTGGTTTTGTTTTTTGTTTGTTTTAGTATTGCGGTAGATGACTAGATGAAGTAGTACCGTTAATCCTCGAATAAGCCCCCACCTAAAAATAATTTTTGCAAATAAGCCCCGGGGGCTTATTCGAGGATTTACGGTATTTGTCTCCCGGTTACATGGAGCAATCAGTTATACGCCAACTTGCTATTGTAAGGTATATGGCTGTGCGTGCAAAATTGCTCTAACATGAAGTTTCGAAAAAATGTTCAAACATCTCTCAGAACGGGGCCTCTCTACCTTCTCCTCTGACTTCTGTTTATCCCTGATACCAGAGGCTCACCATCATGTCGTTGTTGTGTTCAGCGATTACCGACTAGGGACCATACATTTATGGCTTTTACATGGAAGAAGGAAGGGCTCCGTAAAGTGAGGGATGGTTCCAACTTTATATGTTTTTCCTTTATAAGTGACCTAGCCCAAGGTCTAGTTCTTAAAGTTCCCAAGTTCTAGACCTTTTTTGCCACATTGCTTCTTCTTATGATGCCATATTGGTTCCTGACGACCATGAGCTCAAACCTTTCTCTATGGGCTGCAGCATGAAGAAGTTCATTCGAACTTGCATTACCAGCAACCAATGATGTTAAAGCCTCCATGTAAGTTATTCTTTGTCTGCCTTTAGCTCTCTTGCCAGCTATTTTCCTTCTACAACCAGTTTTTCAGTACTTTCTTCTGTGATGATTTGACAATAAACTTTAAATGCCTTTGTCTTATTATCCTTATCGATAATCTTTCTTCATTCCGTCTAGCTAAAACATTGGTAGTCCTTATTTTTTTTACCCATCATGTTGTGGTATTAAAAGTTTCTTAACGCAACACTGTTACATGGACTATCCACAATGCATCCAGACTTTATCACAATGAATGAAACTAGCTTTCTGATTCTCGATTTTGTGCAGTGACGAAAATATTCAAAATTGATAGTTTTATAAAGATCTTGTCTAGACCCGCTGAGAGCTTGCATGGGGCCTAGGGACAAATGGAAAAAACGGGGCTCCTGATGATGTCATGAAATTTAAGTGTCACCAGAGACTCATTTCATAGATTTTTGGGCCCTCTCTCAGGTTCTGAATTTAGTGCAGTCTGCTCTGACTGTCTTCTCTCTCATCGAGCCTGAGTTTTTCTTCGATAATACAAGTTCCAGAACATTTTAAGCTTTCTACATGTTTGTTTTGCTTTCTGGAATGGATTTGTGCATGGTCTTAGTAGGAGGTAGTAAAATGTCACTTGAGAGGGAAGAGGTACAGAATGTTAACAGATGAGCTTGTTTAAGTATACGAAAATTCCTTTGAAGTAATTGAAGGAGGAGAGGGTGCTTTCGCCTTATTGTACATATGACCTGACACAGCTGACCTGACACAGCTTTCTCTTTTCAATCCCCTATAGTTGAAGAATGCTGAAAGTTGAGGATTGTGCTTTTTATTGTATTGTATTGTATTGTATTGCATTGTATTGCATTGTATTGTATTGTATTGCATTGTATTGTACCCCCATTAGGCAACAAGTCTACCCATGATATAGATTGCGAATTGTGTTGGATAGGGTGAAGTTTTCTGCAGCTATAATATAACGCGTTTATTTAGATGCTATTTGAATTTTGGACAGGGTAGGGGGAATGCGTTGAAAATTGGACATAAATAAAGTGGGGATGCTGCAGTTTGACAAAATTTGAGGTTTGTTTATGGTTAGAGAAGGCGTCAACTTCTCAGTACTTTTGCGGGTAACGTTGTTGTTGTTGTTGTTGTTATTGTTGTTGTTGTTGTTGTTGTTGTTGTTTACTTTATTTTGAGTAGGCTGTTATATCTAGCATTTTCAGCTAATTTAGGTCTACTGTGCATGCTGCATCCAGGCATGAGACCCTCAGTTTAACGTCCCTTCCGAAGGACGGAAGAAGATCTTTTTATTTGGTGCCGTGACTCTCTCTAGTTAATCTGATTGTCTCGACCCTTCCAACCATCAAGGGAACATCATTGTTCGTTCACATTCCACATTGCAATCCCATCAATGATAAACCTAAGATCAGGTCTTCTCCAATTCCATTATTCTTGTTTATATTCTTGAACTTACTATTGGTTTCGAAACTATTCATGTAAATAGCGAAAGAACTCTTAACGAATAGACATATGAGGATTTGACCATGATTCTACGACATTACTGAAGTACAAATGTTTTCTAAGAAAATGGTTTATGAGAAAACATCACTTGATTGCAAACAAGTTGAGAGAGTTCAGTACTGAATTTTTGATACTTATGAAAGTCTTTAAGTTGATACACGTTTGAAATTCCAGTTTTCACTTTAGTCCATCTTCTGTTTAGTTTAGTTTACATCAATTTCCTATGATAGCCTATGTATTTCAGTGTTGTATCTCTGTAGTGTCTATCGATCTGTGTAACAATGCAGTGTTATGCAAACTCGACTATTTTTGCTATGAAAGTCGTAAGAAAGCTTTAGTACTGAAATCATAAAAAGCTAAGAAAGTTCCAGTATTGGACGTAAAAACTTTCATATAAATAAGAGATGTACAGTAAAGTTAAACTTAAATACGCCCAATAAGCAATATATAAGCCTGTTCTTTACTTTCAACCTATTTCATTATTGTGATTAAATAAATGCGTATAGACAACCAACACCAGGACTACATTCTAAGAATAAAAGTCATTATCATCATCATGCCTATATCTCCAATTTTCTAAAAGATAGAACAAGTTTGGATCAAGCGCAACATTTTTACATTTGAAGCTTGCAACTTTTACTATCCCAGTAGCCAATTGCCAGCTACCTATAAAAGCAAGGCTTAAAGCTGTGGCATATTGATTGGAAGAATTATATGCAGTTTCAAAAACAACTAGTATTACTTTTTTATTGGAGCAGGTACGAAGCCAAGTGCTGAAAGATGGCTAGGGACAATGCCAAGCAAATGTTCCAAATCCCCAAAAGCACCCCAAAGTACAACCTTATCAAGAGATGCATAGTCGCTAATATTTTTGACTGGTACTAGAGTAGGCTTGCGTCACATTTTTCTGGTTTTTTATGGCTTTATGCAAAACCATGCTCTTTTCTTAAGATTGTTTGATAGGCAAAGAAGGGGCAACATCTTTTATTCTCCCAGGCACTGCCCCCATGCCCCCTCCTTTAGCTACGTGCTTGGTTTGCAGTTAGCATCCAATGTATCAACTCCGTCGATTTGCTGATAAGACGACTGAACGTTAAAGCTTCCTGTTTTAGACTTCGGATGTTTTTCATCTAGCCCCTCTGTTTCCTGTACCATGCCTGTACTTTGTTCTTGCTTAATTATAGATGTAGTAGGTATACCATCTGAGATAAGCCATAATTACATATATGGATCAATTGTACAATTTACGTACATACGTTTGATAAACAGCTTGGAATCATAGTTCTTTGTGCGTAATCACAATATTAATCTATTCCCCAACGCAATCATGACTAACGCCTGAAAGGATTGTCTTGCTTTACTTATAGAGCAAGCGAATTAAATCTTGGCATACTGCTGCAAGTTACTTGTATGCAAACTACGTCAACAACATTAAAGGAATAAACAAGAGCGATTCTGGTATATGCGATTGATGTCATTCGTACGCAGAAATTTCCAAAAATTGTAGCCCATTCCCTGTTGTATGCAAGGGTACGCATTTTGGACTCAGCTCCCTTATCTACCTACGTGTTTTCACATCTATTAATTAAGCCCCTCCTTCGTTGGCTGTCAATGCGTTTGTTGGCTTTCATAAAAAATATTAGCTGCTGAAGCTATTTTATGCCAGTAAATGGCCCGTTTAACAATGTCTGAAATGTAATTAAAAACAGGGGTGGTCCTATGGGGTGTCACGGGGGCGGTTGCCCCTCAAATTTCCTGATCACACCCCGTAGGTAGATAATGCAAAAATATGTGTCGGCACATGGTTCCCTGACAGATATAAAATTGTTGTTTTGTTTTTAAATCGATAATTTGCCCCCACGCATATGGTGCACCACGATCATATTCACACTTAGGCAGTAGTTAACAACAAATACTCGTTGATTTAAATCAACGAAAATTTAAATCGAAAATTTTCGATCTATTTCTCAGGGAAGTTCCCTGGTGTAAACTCTTAGAATGGCAACTTTATATTTGTCAAAAAATGTCACAAAATTTATTTCAGTTTTCGTACTCATATCATTTCAGTCACCTGCAGTTTCTATCTAAATGTGCATATCTTTGTATTTAAAAAGGGTGCTTCCCTAAAATCGAAAGGGTGTGACCCTAAACTGCCCCTCACCCAGGGTGTTAGTGTTGAGGAGGTACAGGTACTCCGAAAATAGCAATTACCAGCCTGCTGTGCGACTAGCGAGGAATTGTGGGAAGGTTGATAACTTCGTTTAGTGATGTATTAGGAAGGCCCAAAATGGTTTGGTCAGACGCGATAGAGAAAGTTTACTCTTTAAATTGGTTAAAGATGCTTCTTCCAGATTATAAATTGGCTGATTAGCAAAAAGCACAAGTTTGAATTTTCACAGAAAGAGGTGTTGGTTTTGGGACCGAGCGTGAATAAGGAGTGAGGGTCTGGGGATATGATCATGCTAAATTGAAAACGGCAAATGAATTTACTGATATATGTGTGAGAAGTGTCAACAGCTTTTGTAACATTTCAAAGCGAATCGGGCTTAAATGAGCCAATCTATGGTGTACATGCTTTCTACTGCTGCTAAATAGCGTTGTATGCGACAGTCTCTTTAAAAGCGAGCCTTGCTAAAACGATGCAAAATATTGGAATGATTTACTGTATTTTTCTTGTGGGGGGTGGGGGGGTGGGGACATTGAAGCAGATTTCATAACTGTGGCGGCGGGCTTACTGATACCTCTTCAGCAGCTCTTGCAGCTGACAAACTCCATTGTCCTTTAACTCTTCTGCATCAGTGGATTCTGTGAAATGACATTTAATCCTGGCCAAATAATTTATAACATGCAAACCTCAAAGGACTTCCATAACATCTGCAGCGAACTCATAGCTCTTATCATCATCATCATCATTATCATCATCATTATCATCATCATCATCATTATCATCATCATCATCATCATCATCATCATCATCATCATCATCATCATCATCATCATCATCATCATCATCATCATCATCATCATCATCATCATCATCATCATCATCATCATCATCATCATCATCTCTGTCCTCTTGCACCAAATCATTTATACATTCTGTCCTTACTGACCAATGAGAATTAGATGGCTTTCTGGCTGCTAACAGTGGCAATCCAATGTAATATTGCCACGTATTCTACTAAAATAATGCTTATGGTAAAATTACTTGGATAATGATTTGGTGAAAGAGGACAGAGAATAGAATATCTTCATCTTCTCGTTCAAGTTACTCCAAAGTTACTCTATACGAAAAACAGTTTTGGCCGCGTGTAAATCTCATTTTTGGGCATTGAGGTCGGCTGGAGTTCACTTTTAACTGCCTTATACATGTGTCTGGCAATCTCTGAAACATATGCGTCATATATTGGTGCTGAATCATTTAAGGACTGGAAACCATCTTAACTGTTTCAATTTCAATTAGCTCTTTGATGGTAGACCAACCATATCCTTTGAAAACGGACAGTGAAGACTTGTTATTGACATATAGAAAAAAGAAGTGGCCCAAAACTAGATCCTTGAGGTACCTCATATTTGATGCCTTCTAGTTTCGTCACTATGATCTTCATCATCATCATCATCATCATCATCATCATCATCATTATCATCATCATCATCATCATCATCATCATCATCACCACCATCATCATCATCATCACCATCATCATCATCATCATCATCATCATCATCATCATCATCATCATCATTATCATTATCATCATCATCATCATCATCATCATTATCATCACCATCATCATCATCATCATCATCACCGTAAATATCACCATCATCAGCATCATTAGCACCAGCATTGTCACTCGTTTCTATACCCTTTACATGGGTTGGATTCACATAGTGCGTACACGCAAAGAGTAAGGGGATCGACGAAAATCGTATATTTGCTTACAAAAGGGAAGGGATCCTGACAATATGTACGTATACACTGTTAAGTTTATACATTCTGTCCTTACTGACCAATGAGAATTAGATGGCTTTCTGGCTGCTAACAGTGGCAATCCAATGTAATATTGCCACGTACACGCTTTTTTATAAGGAACCTAGCTAAAGGCCTAGTTCTAAAAGTTCCTTATTTTCGGACCTCTTTTTATTAAATTCTAGTACTAAAAGTTCCTTAATAGTTCTTTAATTTTCATTGCACATAGAGTGCCACAAAATGGCACAGACACTAGAAAAGCATTGAAATTCTGAATTTTACCTTTAATTATGGCTAGAACTCAACCTCAAAAGCACAAATGGGACAGGAAATAAGTTTTATATATGCAAAGCATAATTTCAATCAAGAAGTATCATGTCTATTCCATTGATATCATCCAATGTAATGTAATCTTCACTTGCATCTGAGTACAGCACTCGGAATTTGAAAATGAAAAGTTCCTTAGGGATTTTTCCTTTAGTAGTATAAGTTCTTTAAATATTTCGGCCTTCTACATGTAGGTTCCTTATAAAGTGGTTCCTTATAAAAAAAGCGTGTATTCTACTACTGATGTTCAACTGTCAAGCGCGAAAGGAAACGAACTGTTGATACCTGGGAGTACTTGGAAATAAGAAACTGTCGTTTGCAACCTCAGGTTAGTGGTAGCTTACCAAAGTCCAACCGCTTGGCTTCGAATTACACGGTGCTATCCCATATGATATACGATGTCCCTCGTTGCAGAGGAAGCTAGAACTTTTCTTCCAAAATTTAGCATCGTGTGGACACTAGTAATGTCATATATTTTTACCTAAGAATTGCTTATAAGAACATCAATATCCCAAAATATTCAAGTTAGGACTAACTTAAGATTAATACAAGACTCAAGCTTCATTGGTATACATGACAAATTTAGTACTACGTTTTACACTGTAGGTCCCATTTTTATTGTTTTGTTCTGTTCCTGTAATACCATTTCATTCGTTTCATTTTGAGTTTTTTACCCAGGGTAGAGCATACAGCTAAATATTGAGTTACATACTGCCCTGCAAAATAATATCAAATTAAATATTTTTTTGTTTAAAAACTGCTTTGCTTTTATCCTGAAGTAACACATCAGAAAGATTTGAATTTTCCCGATGATTTCAAGGCGAAGCTACAAATTTTCTGTCGTAATTTAAGACTATATTTATGCTCAAAACCAAAAGCTTTTAAGAATATGAAGGCTCAACGAAAAATTAGGTACCTTCATGAAAAGACGTATAGAGTGCACAATAAAGTCAAGTAAAATAAAGTTCTTCTGGATGAAGCATAACCGACATTTTCCTGACTTTATGTTGCATCGTTTTGCATTTTTTTGCCCGGAACCAGATGTAGACAGAAGGGCTGTTCCTAGAAATTCTATGGTGGAAGGGGGCTGGGGTGGGATATAGTACCTGGAAGATGCCGCAAAATGGGCGTAGTTTCTATAAACAATGCACCCAGTTCTTCTATTTGGGTTCCCAGAACGCAAGAAATTGAAAAGTTCCCTATTAGAAATAGTGTGGTCCCTGTAGACAGCCTCATCTACCGGGGTATGATGAAGACGGAACTCGGGGGCTTGGGAGTTTCGCCACCTCTGTGAGCATGAAGAGAGTTTTGAGGGGCTCAGTTCTATTCCTATAAGTATATGCCGTTTTAGTGAATTCATAACTTAGTACTCACCAATCCTTTATTTAGTTTAACTTTTGTATAGCCTTGAATGTATTTACATTTACTCAGTTTGGAATAAAATCATTCGTGTGGTCGTGTGTGAGGTCCATAGAGTGAACCGTAATATAGCCCCCTGGCTAGCGTTTTGAGAACAGGACTACCACCCGTTAGACCTGAGCTGCATATTTACGCATGTTTTCACGGCTAATTTCACGCACTCTGCGAATATAAGTTGCTATTGATCAGTGATGCATCTGGTCTTACTTGACGATGACCGTTGCCGTTCAGGGATCGTGAGTTCCCGTGTTCCGTGAGTCATCGTGGATCATAGCTGTCGAAATTTCACAGTTTAGTCAAGAACAGCATTTCCGTTATCGGATCGGTTTGCTGTTTCTTCGTTTTACTCAACAAAAGTTGATGTGAGAACAACACTACTCAGTTGTATTCGCACTGCTCTTAAAGTATTTAAGCACCATTCTGTTGCTAGTGTGGTTCACTCGTTTCGTAGGAAAGTTCATCCGTAGGACGAACGAGCCCGATTTGAGAGCACTCTGTGGACACGACAAGAATAAGAGCTGTCTGAAGGGTATGTTGGTATGTTGATTGTAAAGTCAATATGTTCCGCAGATTTGTCTTTCGTTTCCACTCTAAGATGACGTTTGTTTGTTATACAGGTTTTTTTTTTATAAGAAACCTGACTCAAGGCCTAGTAGTAAGAATCTCTTATATTCTGGCCACACAGTTTAGTTCTAAAAGATTCTTAAAAGTTTCTTAATTTACTGACAAAATCTGCAGTGAGGTAAGAAGTGGACACTCAAATCCACAAAGGAAAAAGTAGGTTTCTGAAACTGTGAAAGGCGGCACAGAAATTTTTTAAGTTTCTTAGCTCTTAGCTCTAAAAGTTTCTTAAATTTTAGACTGTCTAGTATTGGATTCTTAGGATCCTTATAGACTGGTTTCTTATAAAAAATTCGTGCATGCATGAATCTTAACACGCCTATTCGAACATACAATGGCCTTGATGCTGTAATCAGACATACCGTAAATCCTCGAATAAGTCCACGGGGGCTTATTTGCAAAATTGAATTTTTGGGTAGGGGCTTATTCGAGGGGGGGGCTTACTTCAAAGTCTGGCATTTTCCTCAAAGGTTGACATATAAAACGACTTAATTTTCTCAATCAACTAAATTTTGAGCTTCTAATTACAGAAGCTGATATCGTTAAAAGAGTTACAAAGTGCTGTGTGAAGATTTAGCAAACATTATAATGCTTCTATTATCACGAAAGTCGCGTTTCTCTTAGCTTTTTTGCCTTCATTCAAAGGAATTAGTACTGTACAGCTATTGTCCCGTGAGGGCTTCTTGAAATATGATATTATTCTACAGTTATGCTTTCCTCGAATAAGCCCCCATGGGGGCTTATTCGAGGGGGGCTTATTTGCAAAAATGATTTGTTAGGTGGGGGCTTATTCGAGGGGGCTTATTCGGAGGTGGGGGCTTATTCGAGTGTACGGTATCAGCAGTTTGAACTACTTTCACTCTCAGAACACACCTCCATGTCAGTGCCCTCAGGAAACGATACCAATGCATTATGTTTCTCCAAAGTTAAACTCATCGCACTTTTTCCCGTTCCCATCCGTCTCGATAAGGCGTTGACGATACCTCGGAGACGTTGTCGATATCACCCTAAAGCGTTGCCATATCACCTTGAACATCCTGGAAGCATTGCCGCTGCAATGACTTGACTGGGAAAGGTCCCCGGAACTTTCAACCGATATGGAAAACAGGCTTTTATCTGGGTTATCATTTTCATATTTGCAATGGCAGTCATTTTCGCTCGGTATTGAAACTTTCTAGGCTCTTTTGTGATTCCAGTACAACTTTCTTACGATTTTCTTTGCAAGAATCTTCATGATTGTATGACCAGTGATGCCGGAGTGGGGGGGGGGGGGGCTGGGAATGAGTTGGAAGTCCATATGGGAATATGCAACAATAGCGGTAGTGGGGAGGCTCAACGATTGTTGGAGCCACGCCCTATAATTCAATAGGAAACGCCCTATTTGAATATAGATATGCACCCTGTCTAGGTAGAAAACAGCAGATAAAATCATGGAAATATGGATATACGTATTCCATTTCTATGACCTTTGTAGCAGATAAAATCATTGAAATGTTTGCGAGAAAATTGCGTAGACCTCTTTGCTACTCTATAAAGATTGTTGCCAGATCAGGTAAAGTGGCAGAGACATGTTATCAGATCAATAAGATCATGTTATGTGTTAGGTATCCAAAAGCACAGACCCTCCCCTGACTTTACATGTTAATGAGACTTTTGGACCGATCTATAGCACCACGCTTTGAAAAGACTTAGGGTATTTATCTCCAATAGGCCCTGATGACTCCCTCACTGGTACTTTCTGAAGGTGGGTGAATTTTATCTCGGAAAAGGAGATCTACTCTCTATTTGGACCGAATGCCTCAATCTTGACATCATACATTAGCAGAATAGTGGGAGACTGCAGCCCCCCACCCCCCGGCTCCGGCGTGCCTGGTAACACAGCATTGTTGCAAAGTTAAACATGCACTATACAATCGAAACACTAAAATACCTAGATGTTTTAGAAAATCTGTATAACTAAAATGAGGTGATGGAATTTCATGTGTGTATCCATGGGCGCCGGAAGCACGGGAGCAAACTTGCTATCAGGGAGCTGTTAGTTTTTATTCTGAGTGCAGGGGTGGAAGAATTTTTGGAGAGGTATCCGATATTTTAACTTTGTTTTATTGGGTTATCAAACAGTTTTTGCAAAGCCATGTTGGGGTATCAAATTTTTTAATTACGTTCTTACCATAAGTATAATTAATATGTTAATTGTAAAATTGTGCCTTTTGTGTATGCCAAACGTTCTATGAGCAAAACTAATATGTACTCTTAGCTTTTTTAATTCCTTTACTTTTCCAGCGTCCTTTCTTTCACATCCACGTTGCGTTTTTGGCATTCCCTAGCTCTTGGCCCAAATCCAAACTTGATCAATGACTCAACAATGCCCAAAGCTTCAAGAGCAAAAACATCATTTCCTTTCAATTTTGTTAATAATCTAATATCGAGCAATGCAATAATTTTTACAAAGTTTTCTTCGATTAAATGTTCTTTCCTTGTCACCAGTCAAAAATCCTCTTTCCCCGGCTTTTGAGACAAATCATATGGAGAACTAAACATGATATATTAAGTAAAAAGAATGTGGATATATGACATGATTAGCAATATTATTGGGGTATGAAATCCTTCAAGTATTTGAAAATGGTGTTTCAAACATTATTAGACATAGTGAATAGGCTAGGAAAACCTTCCCATTTGTCTCAGAAATTCTTCCACCCCTATACCCAGTATTATACCTGGCAGCTCCCTTAGTCATATATAGCAATAGGTGTTGTGAGAAGGAGGTGAACAACAATACTTCCAATTTTGATCACAACCCTCTAGGCACTCTTATTCAGCTGCCTTTGCATTGGTTTGTAATAAATACTTCTATTTTCCTCTTGAACATTTCCAACACGGCCGTGCACTAAAATCGATAATGTAGAGGCAACTAATAGCGGAAAGGCAACCATATTTGAAATAGTTTTGTAAACAGCAAACGCAAGTCAATGCTAAAAGTGTGAATCAAGACCTTTTTACGGCTATACTATCAGTATCTAACCACCAAAGAAAACATTATGATGGTTAAGCTAGCCATAACTAAACTTGAAACATGGCCTTAGAAATCTGCTGCTTGTGCTTCAGCTACTAAGATGCCTTTACATTAGTAGATAGAAGGCTTAACAAAGTTTAACTCCCATGACAGAAGAAACTTGGTTAGGCTATCTACACTAAATTTATAAAAATTAGGCACTTGAAGTATATACTCTTAAGTTGTATGGTACTTTTATCGGCAGTTCCATAGCACAGGTTTCCAAGCTATGGGGATATATTTCAAATTGCACTTTCTGTAAATTCTGTTTCTCAGTTTAGTAGAATACCTCTTTAATTTCTATAATATACTTTCGAAAAAACAATTCAATAATAACGTTTTTTTGAAAATACGAGAGAGTGTCTAACGCATCGAAAGTTTTTGGTGATCATTCCTGCAAGAAATGCTCTAACAGTTTTATGATGAGCCCTTCAGTTCCCACCACTTAAAATCGTTAACGCAATGCGAAATCTTTCGAGGTTACGCATGCATATTTCATTGCTACTGAGCAAGGGGGGGGGATGAAATACGCACGAGTAACGCCGATAGATTTCGTATTGCGCGAACGATTTCGCCTATTGGAAAACAGCCTCCATAGATAGCCAGGAAACACTGCTTAGCTGCTTAGAAACTTGGAAAGAACAGTGATCTAGGGAAATAATGCTGAATTTCTTAAGCTTTTGAGCAACCTAGTACTACTTACAAATTAACTAAATGAGATGATTCCGTGCAAACTGGAATCTTAAGTGTGTATTAACTTATCGACTTTCTCTGGTCAACTTTTTTTAAACAAAAATAAGTTTACTCTGGATGCCTAAGATCTAGGGTTTAATGGTTTGGTGCAATTGACAGCAGAAGCACAATTGTAAATAGTTGATATATGGATGTGTCCATTTAATGGAGACCGGGTTTCTTGTGGTAGCTTTGGCCTTACAGCAGTGTGAGAGGGGGGAAATGGGGGTCTGGAAAGAAGCTCCCAGGAAAATCTTGAAGGATGCACCTTTTGAGCTTGCATTCAATAGTGTTCCTGACACATTTTAGATTGATTTAGCTACGACCTTACGTAGGATTATTTACAATCAGAATAAAGCAAAGTACAAGGCCAGATGAGGACCGACTTTATTCCTATCAACTACCTTTTTGGCCCTTTTAACGCCGGCCTTTAATGGCGTTAATTATCCTTACGCGGTGTTAAAAGGGCCGGCCTTAAAAAGGGCCAATAAGGTGGCTGGTGACTGGGTGCTGAAATTATTTGGTGGTGGGGTGTAACACGCCCTTCACACCTAACAATCAAAGTTGTTCTTCCTGCTGACAACGTAGATACAAGGTTAGTGTTGTATGGATGGACGGAAAACCACTTTGTTATAAATCTCTTCCCCATGATTGTAGTAGCGATGGCAATGGTGGTAATCATGAAGCCCGCCATTCCTCTTTGATTTTTGCTTTTCCTTTCTTCATACGACTGAACTCTCCTTTTAACCTTGCTTCTTCCTTATAAATTTGGATTGGATTACTAGGGCGTGGTGCAGGCTTTAAATTTCCTGTTCTCAACAAAGTCAATAGATGAGTTCTGGTGAATGATTTGTTTTCAATCACATCATGGTTTGTAGAATCCAGCTATAATTTATGTTAGTGACTGCAGACCTGCTAGTTGACAATACAGCGATTATCGTAATAGATGTGACACAGAGGTTCTCATTGTAAGTTCAATAAATCTTTTGAGTTGACAATCTAATTACTTGGATTACAGCCAAATTTTTATCGATCTTTTATTATGTCTTGAGTCTTAAGTAATCTCTCTGTTTCTTGGCTATCCATTTCATAGGTTGCTACAAGCGTGACCAAGTATTCCCTGTTGACTCTCGTGTTTGCCCCCAAGTCGTGGTGTCTTGAGTCACGTCGTGTTTTGCGCTTCGCTGTACGTCTTCTCTGCTATGGTTCACAAGATCAGGAAATCATGTCACCTACCCCTATGTGTTCCGTTGCTTTCACATGTCTCTAAACCACTTCAACATGTAGCATTCTTTTTTCAGAACTTACCTTACTTCTATGCTTTTAGTTCTTAGCCCTCAACACGAAGTGTGTCGGATTTTAGTCGGATTTGTCCTCTTATTGAGTTCTTTTGATTTAGAGGGTAAAATTATAAATTTCTATCGCATCACTGAAGTAGCTCATCAGCCCCCTGACATCAATTCGTAGTAATATCCTCAATTCTAGGGTGCTCAGCTTATACTTTTGATTCTACCATGCGCATTGGTATTGGGAAAGCGATCCTCAGCGGAAAAATTGTAGTTGGAGGTCCTATAATAGACATAACACTTTAACTCTGTAGGAATCATGATACGATATTTATCTTGCCATGCAATTACTTGTAAAAATGACAGGTACGATTAAAGTTTACTTTTAGACTCTCCCCCAACCCCCAAGACTTCCAACTGCACCATTAAATCTAAATCTCTTGCTCATAACATTCCATTTCTTTTTATTCATATGCAATGTTATATTTGTTCTACCCCCCCCCCCACCCCCCCATCTTCATATTATGCCTTTTTGGATATTAATCATGGGAATTTATTTGATGAGAGTTCTGGTGAGGATGAAAGTTTCCCAACCTTAGCTGTTCTTAGAGCTAAATTGCTTGGAGAAGTGTTATTGGTCAACTGCTTAGAATTCACCATTTTCACCTTTTTCGTATGTTCAGCTCTCTTAGACTTAAACTGTGAAAAAACATCGCTAAAACGGAAGCATTTAGTGAGTAATGGTTTATCTGTAAAAATATCAGCTGATTAAACTCTACGTACAGTTACAGTGTATGTAAAGGGAATTTTGCTATGTAGCCTCTTATTTTGCGGGTTGATTAAGTCAGTCGTCCAGGAGAGTTTCCGTTGTATATGCTATCTGATAGGGGGTCATTTACCCCTTACGTAATGCCTCTAGGGGAGAAGGTGCCTCGGTTTGTTACGAAGTGTTACGGAAAGAAAAGAGGCTTTGCACTGCACTGTTACGTAACCCAAGAGAGCTTTCAGGTCAATCATTTTCATCAATGAACCAGAACTGCTGTGATATGGAAAGCAAGCTCAGCAGCTCCCAACAGAGAAACGAAAGCGCTAAACCGAACAGTTTCTTATATGTCAGTTGAGAAACTGTATCATAGGTATAACCATAACCAGAAAAGAGAAGTTGTTCCAAGCCCCTCTTCGAAAAGTATAAAGGGAGCAGAGCTTTCGAGTTTTTGGGGGGGGGGGTTGTACAGAAGGTAATTAAAATTTTGCACTGTTTCTTGCTATGTTTTGCAAATAGTGTTCTTTCTAGCACAAGCAATTTCATTTATATGCATAAAAGAATGGAGTTTGAAAATGCGTGCTCACATTTTCTGCATTTAATGCACGGTATGTCCGAACTTTTTGTTTTATTTATACACGAAATTGATTCAGTAGCTAATAAAGAAGACCTAAATTTACAAGATTTCTTCAATAGTAACTAATTAAACTAATGTAACTTACAAAAAAAGAAGAAAAAAATCTAATTAACTAAAGCCAGATACTGCTCTTCCATGAATTCGTGTTTTTCAAACAGGACCTTTTTTAGAAGGACTTCTTCAGCTCAAAAAATGAGTTTTTAAACTTTTTTTGACTGTGATTATTGATCTAGCATTGTGGAATGCTGTTCCACACTCGTACCCCGGTATAATAGAAGCTTTTCTTTACGCATTCTATGTTTGGCCTTTGAAAATGTAGGTCTCTTATGTTCCTCGTTTTATATTTGGAAATGGAAGACCTTTCTTGAAATTTGTTCTGCAGGATTTCAGGACAAAGATTGTTCACTATTTTGAATGTCATAACTGAACGATCAAAAAGCATTAGCTGATTTACATTTAGTGACCTTCTTTCCCATGAATCCTTAAGTCTCGACGAGTCGATTACATCAAAGACTCATTATTTCTTGAGAGGTTTTCACTTTTACTATTACAATGATAATTGTAGCCATTGAGGCAGAACATATAACATATCAGTCTATCTGTTTGAAACATTGATGCTATGGATACCGTCAAATTGTGGGTGTAGAAATTGTCGAAAAAATTAGCTGTTGCATTTATGGTTTTCTTTTAAGGAACTGTTGTATAAAGAACGTACATGTGCAAGGAAAAAAGTTGAGGAACTTTTACTACTAAAGACAAAATTATGAAGACGCTTTTCACATTTAAATATGCTTGTCACTGCAAAAAATTCAGAATTTGAAGGCCAGGTCCATTCACTGTGGTCAAATTTTCATGAATGTGTTTGAATTCATATAATAGTTTTTCGCAAAGGGGTTTTGAGTTGAAGCTTATGATGCTATAAGTCAGTTATACTACCATGTCTTCAAACTCGACACTTGCAATATCAATATCAACATATAGGATATCTAACTGTGTAGTTAAATTAAGGAGCTACTACGGAACTTTTAGTTCTGCTATGTAGTCAAAGGACGTGCGCAGATAAAGAACTTAGCCATGAGTAAGGGTCAAGAGTTTTTTTAGGGCCAATCCTTCAGATGGGAATGGGAAGGGTGTGACACCCCAGACAATAATCCTGTCGACAGATAACAAAAATTTGCCGTTGCTGTGGGCAAGTTCGTTTAAGTTTCTGAATTCTAATATAATGTCCTGCAGAGCGCACACCAGAAAACAAACTTCGAACTCCTTTTTGAGCGGAACACAACCAAACTAAATTCAATCTACAAATTGAGCTATTAATCACTCTAAGCGCATGCGTAATAAATCAATTATATGAACATTATACCTAAGAGCCCAGAATGAAGAATAAGTATGTACGGCAGTGTAGCATATGGCTCATGGACTTGCTAAATTTATAAATTCATATAGTTTGCTGGCAAATCAAACATATAATACTTTAAGCAGAGATTCTTCAATCATAGAAACCACGCCCACTTTGTCAGCAAATTGTAGGTGCTGCACCCCCCTCGGCCAAAGGAAATTTCTAGGAACGGTCCTGGGCTTCTTGAATGGAGAGTCCTCGTTATTGTGCTTAAGTACATCATTGGATTATCGAGTTTATTTTTGAACAATTAGGTATTTACTTGGGGAAACATAGTTGTTTATTGAGGAGAAGTAATCCCTTTCTGTAATTGTTGTCTGAGTACATTGTGTCTTAGTATTATCAAAGTATTCTAGGATTTGAATTACTTGTGAAAATGTAGATTCACTGAGTATAGATAACATTTAATCAAATGTACTCCTGACTCAAGAGCTCTTGCACAATGAATTGTTCAAAATGGAACTGAGATAGCTTACAATCTGCAATCCTTGAATTGACGAATGGTTTATCTTAACGAGAGAAACTTCCAACGAGGTTTTCGCTTTTGTTTATTTATTAGAATTCTCCGTGTTGATAGATTTTATTCTATGATTTTGAATATTCTCTCTACAAGTCGTGAAATACCAGTAAGAAACCTAAGAAGAGTTCCAAGGGGGATTGTCAGTATCATTTGTAAATGTATCTCTTAAGCCTGGTTTCCATATCGTTGTAAGTGCAAGGGATAGGTCCCAACCAGTGCATCGACTATGATACTAGGGCGCCTACGATGTTATAGGAACTTCGATGCAGTGCTGTCTTGTCCTCGATGACTGGGACGCACCCCCGTCGCTTCCAATGATATGGACACCAAGCTTTAAGTAGGACAGTTAACTGGTGCATCTCCACCTCCGAAGAGAGGATGATGTAGCTGTAAAGAGGCTTCTTTAAATCTACATAATGCTATTTTGCAAGTTCTTGAAAGTCTTTTAACCCAGTCGCAGAAGTCTCTTACTCACGTGCTACTGAGTGAGTGTTTATTATTAAATAATTCTTATAGGACTGTGTTGTCTTTCAACCTTTGAACATGTGAAGAGATTTCATTTCTGAAACTCTCCTATGAATTATTAATAGGATAACTGTTTAATCTGTAGCTTTCATTCTGTTTGGACCAATAACTATTTTCTTATTGATTTCTATACGAATACGTGTTTTTTAATGGAACATACTGCTTTTGCAGCACGAAGTAATCACTTCAGCTCCCGTAAGGTCACCAGGAAAGATTAGATCTAGTACCACCTCTCAAAAGTGTATACCCGTGATATGATCTATGATAATATCTGATTTTGAGATACTATCATAGTAACGGTGTTTTACAATGAATTGCTCTTAAGTCTGCTCGGTGAATACAATGGTTAACTGTGAGTAACGCACATACACAAAAGTATGAGAGAGATAAGACTAAAGCCCAGATTAGGGTTTAGAAGCCTAAACACCTTAGCGTTTAAATAGCTTAATATTCGATTGACACTAGAAGTGTCCGAAGTAGCGCTGAGATTCAGCATTATTATAGCTTAAGCTTTTGCACCCATTTTACCGAAATTCCTATGGGTACGAACTTTTCTTGTGTTTTTCCTTTGAAGCAATAAACAGATATATTGAACTTTTGCAAAAAACGCATACCAAAAGGCTTTTTTATCATTCTGTTTTAAATGATCATTGAAAAATGATAGTGCACTGTATGCTTAGAAAATTCATGCTTTAAATATAACCATGATGGGGACAGGAATCCTCGAATTTCAAGACCTATTATAGCCATTCCCATAATGGGAATCTATGAGCATGCGCAAAAGGCATAACAATTTTCTTTGATTATAAGGCGTCTCTTTGTAAGCCGCCCTTGATTATAAACCGCATTACATGACGCCCAGAAAAAATACAAGACGGCATCGATTATATGCCGCACCTACAAACCTCGTAACTGAATGCAGAGATATTTTTTAGAAAGAATCGTAAACACAGAAGGTAGTATACAGTATTTGAAGTCAAACAACTATTAGAGATATAAACCTCAAATACTTCAAACTTCAAATATATAGCCTATACCACAAAAATACTGCCAAGCATGGCATTTTCTATATCTTCAAGGTCGTTCATGGTTATTTCTTCATCTCCATCCAGGAATATTTCTTCATCATCTGCATTGCTAGCTTTGAAGTAGCAGGAGAAGTTTGTTGGATCATCCACTGTTATGCCACAAATATTGACCGACTTTTTCACGACATAAATGAAGTGTAACGATGGTTTGACACCTTGGATAAAAATGTAAGCCGCAACAAAGCCTTCCAAATACAAAATATAAGCCGCGGCTTATAATCGAAGAAACACGGTACTTTCTTTCTGCTTGGCTGAGGGCAGTGCAAATCTGTTGCCTGGCAGTGCATAACAATAAAACCCCAGGCCAATGATTGGTTTCGAAGTTCCCCGGGCTAACAATAAGGCAGTTCTCGTTGCTTTTAGCAAAAGTATCAGTCTATGTCACCTCATTATTCGAAGGGTTGGGGCCATCATTACCGTCAAACATTTGAGAGATTTGACCAGGTCTATTTTCTCCCAATCTAATTGACTAATCACCATGCAGTATTCTGACCACAAATGCGTTCCACAGCCAAATTTTGGCCCATTTTGCATGATGATTGGTCAAACAGTTTGGGAGAAAACATACCTGATCAGAGCTCTCAAAGTTTTGGCGGCTATGCTGTTGGGGCCAGGATTTACGATATGATAGTATATTATATTTTATTGCTCTTGGCATTCTTTTGCGAAGCAGACCACTCTAGAATCCGAACTTGCTCATGTTACAAATATGGTTATTTTAAGTAATTGCGATAATCAGAGAATGTATCAATACATATTGTGCCAATACAATGTCAGTCCTATGATCACTGCGTAGATTATAATCCAAAGAAAATGTTAAAGCTTCTACTGCACAATGCACTGGGCAAGATTTACATGTCTGCCTTTCGATATACACTTATTTTTTTATAAGAAACTAAGGTCCGGTCCTGGTAGGCAGTTTCGTAAATTTTCTGGCCATTTTGCTATCAAACGTTTCTTACATGTTTCTTAAAGGTCTTAGGTAATGAATTTTTCAATCGTGCTTCCAAGGTAAAGTAAACAGTTCACTCACATTCAGAGATAAACTAATTTAATGTGCTAATTCGAAGAATGATAAACGATGGTGTATTAAGTCTCTCAACAACCTTGCTCCACACAACTTGCAAGCAATGTTTTCCAGACATTCTCACTACTCCACACACAGAAAAATACCTCAAACGGGCAAATATCGTTCTCTTACAGAGGTGCAAAATTATGGAACAGCCTCTCAGCTGAGACAAAGCTGCTTCTAACAAAGTCAAGACTCTCATTTGACGTAATTATAAAGGTTTCTTAGCCTTATTCGATTTGGGTAGGGTTGTCTCTTAACTTTCGAAAACTTGAGCCTACCATTTCTTGTAACCTGTTTCTTATAAAAAAGTGCGTGTACCTACACCAAGTCATAGAATGGGCCTTGTTAATTTGGAATTTGAAGTATCGTTCATACGTAGAACTATTTCTTAGTGTATGAGCTACTTTGTTGCAGATTATTCTTCATCTCCTTCTCCGTCTCCTCCTCCTCTCTTCTTCTTTTTCTCCTTCTACATTTTCTTCTTCCTCATCTTCTCGCTCTTCTCCCAGTCCCTCATCTTCTCGCTCTCCGTCTCCTCCTTTCTCGTCTTCTCGCTTTTCTTCGTCTGCATCTTTCTTGTCTTCTCGCTCTTCTTCGTTCCTTGTTCTCTCCCGTCCTTTTGTACTTCTTTCGTTCCTCCTCCTCCTTCGTCTTCGTCTTCGTCTTCTTCTTCTTCTTCTTCTTCTTCTTCTTCTCCCTCTTCTTCTTCTTCTGTAAAGGAAATTAAAGATAACACATTAGTCTCTAAGAAAGTCAAGTCCGCCTGAGTTATACCTCAACCACATTCCTATTGCTGAATAGTTATTGAGCCTTCTATAGTCCAGAGAAAGTTTCCCTCCCAGGGCACTTACACCCAGGGCACTGGTTTGCACTAAGATATGTTTATATGTAGTAAATAACTATCCTATATCTTTCGGGTATAAGGAGAGGATGATCGCCGATAAATGATAACTTGTTAAAATGGCCGAGCTTTAACCACAATCTTTCCATATTATCACAGGGAATGCAAACCGCACTTGACATTTTGACGTGAAGTTGATTCCGTAACAAAATCCACAGACAGAGAGGTTCATTGGAGTTTGACTGATGTTGTGACCAGACGCCTGTACCTGCCTTGGTAACACTGATGTCGACCTGCTAATGTAAAAGCAACCACTACAGAATGCATTCAATTCTGCTTGGGATAATTCTTACTGTCACCTATTTGTTTCTTGGTAAGTTTAATATTCCTTCCTCTCAGAGGATTATTTACCTGTTACCGTAGTATTCGACGAGCAATACAAAGAACTCTAGAGATCTTTTAGCGAAGTAATGGAACTTCTTCCTGTTCGCTCTAATGGCAAACTAGCTTACAGATTTGTTTGATAGTATATATTTGTATTGATGTATATTCAATATCTTACAATCCTTTATTGCTGTCTGGTTTAATTTGCACCGGCGAGATTCTGCTACCTTGACTCAATGAGTTGCAGATTGCCCTGGAGGAGTATACACGCTTTTGTTGCAGGAAAACGGTTTACAGGAAAGTACTACTGTTCACGCAAGACAGTCACCGCTTTTATTTGATTTCTATAGATGTCTTATGGTAGCCTATGTATTAGAGTGGAATATTTGTATACTGCCTATCTGTCTTTGTAACACTGTAGTGTTACGCAAACTCAGCTATTCTTGCTAAAAAGTCTCAAGAACGTTTCAGTACTGAAATCATCAAACAGCGTAGAAAGTTTTGCAGGTGTTTCGATTGTTAAGAAATATTTTAGAACTTGCTTATTGCATGAATCTAGTTTAATCTATATGAAGTGGGAAACAGATACTAATTTACCTGTATTCATTGTATGGTACGGCCGAGTATATCGAGATCTCTTATAGATTTTCAGTCAAGTCAAAGCAGAAACATTTTAATAAAACATCCGTATGGCTTACTTGATCGACCAACTGATTTTAGCACGATGTGAAAGTGTTTTATTGGTATCTGTCTATGCCAAAGTGTTTTGCCAGCCATGACTGCTCGTGTATAATTTCTTGACCATTCAGCTTGGCACTTTTTAGCGTCATTGTCTTTGACTATCAATTGCGAAAGAGAATACTTGTGCAGCAGGCATCTCTCCGACCCGTCATTTTGGTCACACTTTAATGACTATATGCTATGTTATTTTTCGAGAGTGCCTTTTTAGGAGAAAGGTTTCTTGACCTTGTATTGAAACTTTCATAGTTTGTTTCGTTTATTTAGTGAAAAAAACTTTTTGTGACCTTCGTAGCAAGAATGTCTGAGTTTGTTTAAAACTGTAGACAACAAGCACTACACGAACATATAGGCATGCATCAAAATTTGAATTTTAAGGTATATGAACTTATCAAACTTCTTACGGTTCAAGACTCCAGTATTGAATTTTCTTAACTTTTTGAGAAGCTGAGCACTTCAGTAGAATCCCGTTAAGTCGTACTCTTAGAGGAAATGGACAATTGGTCCGAGTTAGCGAATGTCTGAGTTAACCGAATCTCTGTCACTAAGTCTGATTTTGGTGACAAAGTACGAAACAGCTTGACTTAGGGAGCTGTCATTTTTAATTCTGGGTACAGGGGTGGAAGAATTTTTGGAGGGGTATGAAAGTTTTTTGCTTTGTATTATTGGGTTATCAAATATTATTTGCTAAGCCAAATGCTGGGATATCACATTTTTAAAATACATTCATACCATAAACATAATGTATACGTTAATTGTATAATGCTATCCTTTTCTTATGTGTGCATAAGAGACGATATTTGAACAGACTTAGTAAATGCTCTTTGTTTCTTTACTTCCCTTACTTTTCCAGCTTACTTTTTTACATCCATTTGGCATCTTTGGTATTTTCCAGCTCTTGATCCAAATCCAAAATCGATCAATGATTCAATGATGCCCACAGCTTCAACAGCAAAAACACCATTTTATTTCAAATTCGTTAATCGTCTAATATGGAATATTGCAATTCTTTGCAAAATTTTCTTCTAATAAATGTTCTTTCATCGTCACAATTTCAAAATTTCCTTTTCTCAACTTTTTGAGACAACCTCTTACCATTGCAACAAATTATATGGAGAACTCAACATAATATATAAGGAAAAAGAATGTGGATGCATGACATGATTAGCAATATCATGGGGTATGAAATCTTTTAAAAATGGGTTTCAAATATTATTAGATATAGTGAATAGGGCAATAAAACTTTTCCATTCGTCTCAAAAATTCTTCCACCCCTGTACCCACCATTATAAATGACAGCTGCCTTATCTGTGGACCATATTAAGGATGTAAAGATAAATGCGATTATCACTCATGTTTGAAAAAGGGTTACCGTCTTCACCTATTTCTTTGAGCGATTAAACTAAATTTCAATTAAGGAAACGGCCTTCACAGCAGTTGCTTTTATTTCCCCACTTTCTGTGAACATGGAAAAGCTAACGAGTGTTTCGATAGCCTGTTGGCTTTCTGGTGCTCTCTTCTACTTCATCATAAATCGTAGATTTTCCATTAATCTATTCCTACAACGTCTGCTTTGGAAAGTCATGTTGCCGTGAGATTTCACCACATGTTCGTCATTTGTTGACTTCTTTTTGAATACGTCGTACTTTTCTGTTACTGTTCGTGTGTGCAGCTTACTCTTTCCTGTGCCAGTCGAGGACATATCACCAAAGTAATAAAACATCTCAATCAAAAAACTCAAACTGAATGCTCGATCATTTGACTCTGATAAACCTTTCCAACACAATTTTAAAGCCTTCGAACGTTAAAAGTTGCATTTCAGAAAATTGAATAGATAGTTCGAGCAAAGCGGAGTATTTTGGGCGGGGGGAATATAGAATCGGCATGGCTAAATGAAAGTCCAACTTATCCGGAGTACGACCTAAACGGGGTATTTTGGCCTGATTTTGGTGCGTATATCCAAGGGGAGTGAAAAGTCAATCCGACCATGCGAATGTCCGGCTGGTCCAGGCTACGACTTTACAGTAGCGTTTTTATATAAGCACGCGCAGTGGCAGGAAATTAGGCCCTAGAACAGGGGTATCCAATATAAGGCCAGAAATCCAGGTTTTGTTATCCCATAACAAGGTTTTATAATGCATTTCAGCTTGTAGGTCTTAGTTTATTTTGGACTTAACAATGCACATTGTAATGTAATCAGTTGCCCAGACGTTCGTTAATTTTTTTTGTTTTGCCCTCGCTAAGATTAAGCAGAGTCCAGAAGAAGTTCCAACCTTCCTCCGGCTGTCAAGTCTTCATAATAAACTTTCTTTTTTAAGACAATCAAAATTCGCCAAAGTTCTTGAACTCTGCACTGTGTATGTCTCAAAGAAGTATTACTGTAGAAGGGCTGTGCCTGTCACAGCCGATGTCGCATTAACGAAAGTTTTGCTGAAACTGGATTATTGATACAAATTACTAAACCTTCCTCAAATACAAGATAGAGAATGGAATCCTCCTCCGGCTCAGAGCCGTAGAGCCGTTTTTCTGGACTCTGAGATTAAGAAACTTTGGAAACCCTTGTGGTGTGACACATTTCTTTTTGTGTACATAAAGATTCAAATGTGTGTATTTGTCCGAGAAGTGAAGTTATTTGAGTCAATACCTGTGTGGCAACAGGCAAATGTAGAATCCATAGACTCCGACGCCTCTGTACTTCAAAAGGATCTATTTAGTTAAGCTGGGATTAAGCTAAAATGCAACCTAGACTCAAGGAAATATGAAAATCAAAGAAGAAGAATTCACGACTACGCGAAAGCAAAGGAAAAGTCAGACGATGTAGAATTCATTACTCTGTAGAGCCCCCTGGTTTAGTGAAGTTTTAGAACCTGGAGACTGAACCAGGTTATTGAACCTCCATACTGCTAATAGATAACACAGGAGAATAGAAATAAAGTATTTCTGGGCCAATTGTTCACGCCGAATTCAAAAATGGCACCCATTTCTGTGCACCATGGCTGGTGTTTTCTACACATGCTGAACTAGCTTTAATAGAAAATTCTGTTTTGCATTTGCGAGAAACTTTAGCGATGGCGATCGAATGAAGACAGTGTGAAAACAATGCAGGTTATTTTATGTTATTTTATAGACAATTCACGTATTCCATCAATCTTGGACGTAACGAAAACATCATATCTGGCATACTCTGGTGTTCTATTATCTAATCAGGTGAAATTTATAAGGAAAGAGATAAAAAACTTTAAAATATTCTGTGCGATCTTTCACAGTTTCGGAAACATGTTTTTCCTCCGCGGACTTACAAGTGTCCCAATAAGCCTTATAGGCACTACAAAGACAGTGTTTTAGGTTTAGTTTTCGTTTTCACTACTATTTTTTTCAGTAAATTAAGAAGCTTCTAAGAAACCTTTAGAATTAAAATGTGGCTAGGAACTTTTACTGCTAGGCCGTGAGCAAACGTACAAACCTGGAGGCTCGCTATTGGTAGCTCCAAAAGAAGCCTCATTTGTGCTATTCTTCACCATGGTAACCTGTATAGTTGAATCCCCATTGGCTATTCCGTGACAGACAAGGGGAACCATAAAGGCATTAAGACGGTGGTCAAACTAATACGCTACGATCATCATGCTTGGTTCATCTGTGCAGCATAGGCGCCAAATGTTTACGAAATCTGTTAAAGTCTATTTTCTCCCAACCTATTTGACCATTCATCATGCAAAAATAGGCCTAGTCTTAGCAAGTGTGGTCAGAATCATGCATGATGATTGGTCAATTACTTGGAAGAAAATAGATCTGAAAGAGCTATCAAACATTTGGCGGCTATGCTCATCTGTGTTAATTTGAAAATGGATGAATTTTTCCTTGGTATCATTCATTGAAAATTTAACAGTCAAAATTAGGCAAATATTATACGTTGGCTAAGCGCCAGCTTTGACCAAAGTCAAGCGGCAAGTGGTCGTAACATTTGACTGAGATATCATATACCCTTCAAAGTTGCAGAAAACCAGCTAGAATATGCCTAATTATATGACAGTAAGTTTCAAGTTCATAACTGGTTCCATTTGGAAAATACTTGGGAAAAAAGCTACCATAATGTGAACTTGTGTTAAGTATGAAGGAGGGGTCCTATTCTGCAAAAATTCATATGCTATGAGGGTAAACGGATATCATTTTTGAATTTGAAATTGATATCCATTTACCGCTAAATTAAGAAAAATGTGTATTATCTCCATTTCGTAACAATGTGTGTAGCGACTGTCTTGACGGTGCGGTTACCGGTATTGAAGTCTGGTTGCTCATGTGGCATTCCAGCCACCACTCTCTTAAAAATGGTTCATTAACTGGTTACCATTTTCTGCACCTAACATTACTTAAAATTCCCTCATTTTTGGGTGTCATTATTCGGAGGTGCACTATTGTTATAGAACTAAAGAACTGAATTGTCAGCAAAGCATTGAAAGTATGAACTGACAGTATTTTGTGCAGTGATAACAATGCTTGATATTGAAATATTCCTTACGGGCTTTTTCTATAATAGTACAAGTCCGTAGACTCTTTACCTTCTGCTTACTTCCTCTGCAGGGCTTAGACCGAAGATACACACTTTTTTATAAGAATACCTAATTTTTCGCTGAGCCTCAACGCTCTTAACTTGTTCATTTTGAGCCTACCTATATTCTTAAATTATTCTTAAATGTTAGTAATTTTGAACAATAAAACCCGTATGGACTATATTCTTAGTATAAAAAGGGTATAACTGTCACTCCTAAAAAAGTTGCTTAGTCGTAATATAGTGTAATGACTCAGAGACCCGATAAATAGAACTTACACTTGTATTGTCTTCTAAAGAAAACTCAAATAAGCAAAGCTTGAGCGTTTCCAATATTCTTAAATTATTTGCAAATTTCAACGATGTTTGAGCCTTGATATTCCTATAGACCTATAGACTACCAAAAGATTACATTCTTATAAAAAACTGTGTATCCGTCAATATTTCACACTCACTGGAGGGAAGGACTGCTAAGTAACTGGTATGTTCCTCCAAAGTACGGCAGACTGGGCATTTCCATAAGTAATCATCCTCTTTTGAAGGTATATTTCAAATTGGACTGAATCTGGCTGATGTTTCTTCAGTCTTTAAGGAAAATTATAGATCAAAAAGTTTTCATTCTACTTTATCGAAAATACTTGACCGACTCGTGAACACTCAATTTTTTATTTCCTTGAACAGCTCTTCTTACAGCTCCTAGAAGGCTGCAGAAATGATACAAAGCACAACGCGTCCTTCTCAACTCCTTACATCATTCTAAAAATAACACTGTTAGCAACGGACCGACAGGTACAGTTTTTTGGATCTTTCAAAAGCTTCCTATAGTGCAAACTTTGATCTTTTAAGAGCAAAATTAGATGCATATGGACTAAATTTGGATGCATTTCATCTTAATCCTCATAGAAAACTTTTCACAACAGAGAAAAAAGAGAGCAGCTTGCTTATTTCTTTTAAATTCTCCTTGAAGTATCTCAATGCATATTTCTTTCCACTCCCTGAAGGTAAGCAGATTATTTAGCTTGTGGAAAGAAATAAAAATGAGCGGCCTCAAGGATCTAGCCTAGGTGCTTGCTGTGTAGCAATTATATAAATGACATTTTCTTGTTTATAAAACGTACGCAGATATGTAGTTCCTTTGATGATACCACTAGCTTTGCATGCCATCTAAACCTTCATACTATTTCGCGCCAGTTAGAAGCAGATGGAGCTGTAATTACAAGGCAGTCTCTAGTCTACTACTTGTAAAGTAAATGATGACAATTTGGTTCTAATTGCACTGAAGTCACAGTTACAAACGGAAGATAAAAAAGCATTGAAAGTATATACCGTAAATCCTGGAATTGAATCAGCTCGATAGGGGCTTATTCATCTTTGATACTTTTTGCATGGGGCTTATTCGAGAGGGGTTTATAGATTTACTTGAAGAATAGTCTAAATTCAAGCATCAGTCTATATCAAAGTCTCCATAATCCGCTGTGGTGCGGGCTTATTCGAGAAGGACTTATAAACAATTTGATGTTCTAGCCAGGAACCTCATATGAGGGGAGGTTTTTCATAGGGGGGGGGGGGGGAGCAATTCGAAGATTTATGTTATGAAAGACTATTAAGCGTCACTTTATTTACGACGTTAAACTATAGAAAACATGTTGAAGACTAGAGTGATAGGCCACTCATATCAAGCCATAAATCCTATAGAATATTAAAGCGCTATGCAATTATTGCACACATATATGGATGTTTCATGGCGGGATAATCGGGTCTCGTTTAAATAGTTTACAAGGGACATGACCACTGTTTGCAAAGAGTGTGATATTGGGATACAATACCTAACAGACAAGTATAACCAGGCGCGCAACTACGGGGGGTCTTGGGGGTCCGGACCCCTGCCCTTTTTTCAAAAGTGTAAAAGTGCCCTTTTTCTGGGAAAAGTTTGGAACTATTTCTTGAACTTTTGTTGAATAGATCTAATTATAATCATCCTTAGACTAGAAAGTAGCGAAATCTTGAAAATTCTTTTATCTTTTAAGCCAAGCACGTAGCCAAAGGGGACCAGGGAGTCAGTCCTCCAAGAGTTCTAAAGTTTGACTCAATACATCAACATAAATGGCACATTCTAACATTTTTCCATAATCTTCGCATTCACGGGATTAGGCTCACTTGCAAGCAGATAGTGACCAGGTGATATTTCTGGTTTGGGGGGAGTTGAAAGCGCCCCTCAGAGAAAACAATAAGAGACTGTGACCTTGCCTATCTCTCGTATGAAAGGAAGATTCTAATAGAAGAAATAAAATCTAGCATATCTTTTACTCCATGGAAGTCTAAGCGGCGAGAGCTTGGAGCCTAATTTCTTCGTTTATTTTGTTGACTTTTTCCTCGTGGAGAACAGCCATTGATATTGTACAGGTCCGTAAGGAGTTGACACAGATTTGGGGGGGGGGGCAATGAATCATGTTATGAGATGATAAAACAGCTGTTCAATACACCTCGAAATACAATCTCAGAAATTATTGAAAGACCTGCCCGCCCTGCCCCACCACTGCCTACGGGAATGATGTTTAGTCAAAGTTGCTTTGTTTCTCATCCATCAGGCATGGCACCTTTGGAGTATGCAGGATTTCAATTGGGAACATTTTTCATGAATCTTCTTAGTCTCAAGTTTACTTTTCATTGAAGATTTTTCGTGGGTCCACCATTGAGCAATATACTAATCAGCAAAATTTTAGCCTGGCAGATGCCTTTCTGGGCCAGTCCAGAGGGGCGAAATTTGAAACATTTTCTGTCGCGTCGGACCCAACCATGGTGGGTCCTCCTACGTCACAAGAGGAGGCGTTGAACCTTCCCATAACTCCCTCTAGGTAACTTAGTAGATTGGTAGTCGTCATGACTGGAATAGCTGTGCCCCCTCTCTCCTGAAATCTTCCTTAGCTACGGCCTCTTCTAAGCCTGAATAATATCCCAAGCTGTATTCTCTCTTGAAGAAGAAATTTTTGTGTGCCGTTTTATGTGGACTGGACCCCTGCCCTCGAAAATTCCTAGTTGCGCGCCCGATAACTACTAATCAGCACAATCTGTAAGCGCTAATAACTGAAAGTTTCAAAACGAAAAGTACCTGGATCGTCGTTCATGAGGAATATCTTAAAAGAGATTAACAGTTATTATAGCTTAGGAAGTGAAACTCACTTGCTATTACCACAAGCAAAAACAGTCACATATGGCATTGGAAATATTCAGTACAGAAGCTCTTTAATGTGGTTCTCATTGCCAAATGAAATTGAAAATTCTAGCACAGTCTCTGCGTTTAAACAAAAAATATAATTATGGAGAGGAATTCTACAAACTGCGCAATGTTCAATGATCATGTTTTTTATACCATTAAAAATTTTTACATGACAAAATTACTTACTACTTTTACTTATAAGCTACATTACGTACATGACAAGAACGATACCCCGGGGAACAATAACTATGACTACCCCGGGGCCATGACACACTAAAACACTTAACACGGCATGGAATGACCATATCTTGCCATTAACTATTACCAATCATTTACCTTCATTGTCTCCATTTAAAATAATATTTTAAATGGTTGTTATGTTTAGAAATTGAGGTTCACGTTAATTGCAAGGTATGGTAATTCGATTAAAAAGTAAAAGCTACTATAAACACATAGGGGAATTACAGATACTTATACATTTCCAGAAGAGGTATGTCGTTGGTGGCCTATGAAGAGATATATGGGCAGTCTTTAATCAAAGCGTTTAGTTTCAAACAGATATTTTATAGTCAAATTCAAAATTAGCTTGTTTGCTTCCAATGGCAAATCTTTATCACCATATAGTAGGATTTGCAGTATATTCTCATTTAAACCTTCGGCTTTTCCATGGGCTTTGAGTATATCATTGACACCGGCGAGGAGATTTCTTCTATTTTCCTCGAAGGAATGGCACAGCAAGAAGTGTTCTGTATCCTCAATCCCATCATGAGCTGGACACATTGGACTTATTGAATCTAGGAAATTGTGTTTGAATTTTTGGTAATTGAGCTTACTTAGACCGACCCTTAGTTGAGTTAGATAGGAAATACCCTTTGGGTTATGGATCCTATATGTAGAATTGCGGGAAGGCCTAATTTGCAAAAGTAGTTTTTTCTTAAATACGCTTACAGAAGGGGATTCTCCTACTTCTGGATCAAGCTTATTCCATTCAAGCAAGGAGTTTGGGTAATGATCATGTGAACATATTATAGACACTGTAGCTTTTTAGAAGCAGTAAATGATATTATGTTTTACTATATTATATTACATTACATTACATTATATTATATTATGTTATATTATATTATATAATATTATATTATGCTATATTATATTATACTATATTATTATATTAACTATATTATTATATTGTATTATATTATATTATATTATATTATATTATATTATATTGTATTATATTATATTATATTATATTATATTATACTATATTATATTATATTATATTATATTGTATTATATTATATTATATTATATTATATTATACTTAAGACACACTTCGCATGCAAACTCTTTGTTCTAAGTCCACATCCGAACGTAAAGCTTGCGCAGGATGCGGCGCTGCATGGCGCTGCATGGCGCTGCATGGCGCTGCACGGCACTGCATGGCGCTGCACGGCACTGCATGGCACTGCACAGCACTGCACGGCACTGCACGGCGCTGCACGGCACTGCAAACTACTTTGTGAAATACAGGCGGGCTGCATTCCAGCACAGTCGATCCTGCTTTAAGAAGGTACGGCATCGCGTGATGTGACAGACGAAACTTCAATGGATTATTTAGTTGTACATTCATTTATTTACATATTTATTCTTCAAATTGGTATTGAGAATAGCTTGCATGCAATAGCTAATTGAAATGAACTATCTATAAAATGAAATTTACGATAATGTCACGAGTACAATAAAGTTTTGAAAAGGATCAAGGATGATACAGATTGGACGCATTTACACTTTGCCGGATCACTTTTACTGCTGCTAGGCTACCAGCTAACACCTATTGCTTACACCAATACGTACTCATAACGAAGTGGAGACCTACAAAAAGTAAAATGAGGCAATTCTAAGAAAAATATTCACCATCGCAGTCAGGTCGACTTGCTGCATCTTTTACAGGAGAGGAAAAGATTGGACCAGACCTGGCATATTGGCACTTTTAGTATAACTTATTTTGCAACATGATCAGCCAATTGTAAACTAGCTACACACTCAGAGGTCTACAGTTGCAGTGCACAATAAGGAAACTGTATGAAGTTTCAAAGAAGTTATTATTGTGTAGAGATATGTGGAGATGCATTTAGACTTGATCTCGTCTTACAAAATAGACATATAAATACTTTTTATATCATAGAACTCACAGTTGGTTTTGATAGTAATACTAAAGTAAACAGCGGTCGTAAGTTAAGTGAGTAAAACCCCCTTTGTCATTTTTCACTTGGCTTCATATAATGAAGCAACATTTTTACGTATGATTGCAAGGAGCGGGTGTCCTGGCTAATTCCTGCTATCCACTGATAAATACAAATAAAAGACTTTGACGTTACTAGAAACCCCCTTTGAAATCGTCTATTTTCGATGATTGCGGACACTGATATTCGTTCTATAAATATATTTTGCCGTAGTAACAAAGACTAGGTCGATATGCTTGACTTCTAATCATGTTTTTGTTTCTTTTGTTTTCTTTTTTTGTTATTACTGTTAATACACTGTATATCAATGCTATATAGCTAAGTTTACATTGCCTATTTTTAGAGTGGTGTATAGTTGTAGGTTAACTGTTAAAGTTAAATGAAGAAATATTAGCAGAATTGTGGTATTAAAATAAAAAACCAAGACGATTATGAGCATAACGATCAGCTGCAATCATTACTATTACTCATTAACCCCGAATAGAATTTTAGTCACTGTTCTATATCCACACAAGTTTTTTTGCGTACCAATGCCAAATAGACAATTGCACACCACTTAGCATCGAGGGATGTATGGTTGTACAATTAAATTACATTCAATTGCAGGAGGTTTCAAAATCATTACTATAAATCCTCGAATTAGCCCCCTGGGAGTTTCTTTCTTTTTGATATCGTTCGGGTGGGGCTTATTCGAGGGTAAGGCTTATTCGAGGGGGGCTTATAAAATTATTTGACTTATGTCTCATGAAAAGTTCATTGCTAAGGCTCCTATGCCCCATACTACTAAAAGAACAGTCTAAATTTAAGCATAGGTGTTTATCAAAGCCTTCATCAGCACCTGGGGTTGGGGCTTATTCGACGGGAAGCATATTAACAGTTTGATGTTCTATCATGGGGCTTATTTGAGGGAGGGGGGCTTTTATCGAGGGGAGCAATTCGAGGATGTACTGTATTCCACGATTGTACATGATACTCTTCAATACAAGAGAAAAAAAAGAAATTTGAATCTACTTCGATGAGAACAAAACAATACGGTACAACCAGTAGATCCCCTTCTGGATAGCGACACAAATTTCTTTCGTATTATTTTGCTTTTCTGGCCTAAGGGGTAAGTCCATTCTAAAGTCCTTTTACCGTCTGGAACGTCATTCTATACCTTCGGACCAAAGTAAGAGAAAATGTTGTGAGATTTATAGTCGTAGTTTTTGTTTTACGCAGATCGTTCTTTCATCGAGTTTAAAATCTTGAGATCGGAGACCTTCTTGTAAACACTCCTTTAAGAACATTTCGGCATGTCACCTTAATAGTTTTATGTACCATAGTTTGTCTTGTTTACCTTAATGATTTCATCACTTTGATTTTGTGTTCACACATTGCTACATTTGGGCTTAGTTTATTGTATCTTAGTCAGTTCATGACCCGTCTTAGTCCTTACTTAGTTCTTGTAATAGTTGCAGAGAATGCTCAATGCAGAAGGAGATACTAGTGTAATCAGCATATATATTTCGTTTGAAATTTGACTGGGCATCTAAACAGAAAATTGTTTTAAAACGGATAAAAGGCCCCAAGCATGATTCTTGTGGGATGCCACAGAATAGCCACTTGCTTCTTTGAGTTTTGCCCATCAAGATAGCACTAGGGTTAGTTGTACGTCGTTACACTTTTGGAGATAAAGTGTAGTAGGTCATAAATAAATCTTTTAGCACGGTAAGGGTTTGTTTGATCAATAATTCAAAGAAAGCCCTTCTATCCCTGCGTTCCCTTTTTCCAACTGAATCTAATTGTTTACCAGTTTTTCGCCTGTGTAATGATGCTTAGATTGGACATACAAACTCTAGATTGGAGCATTGGATCAAGCAACATGTTCCTTCTCTCCTTAAAAATTGTTGTAAATAATGACATTACAGCAAGAAAATCGCGGCTGTGCTCCCAAGAACAACAATCTTCATCACTGCACAAATCCCTAGTAAAATGGCTTAGGCCTTGAGACATTTTGTCTGACGCCTAGTGCACACAGAAGATTTTTGTCGCTGTCGACGAAAACCGGCTATGTGCGGGAAGCCCAGATCAAAGTTTTTTGTCGCTGACGACGATGTTTGATATCAACCCTGTCCTGTCCCTGACGACAAAAGACTAAGATTTTGCTGTCTACGCGTACTTAAGACAAAATTAGAATGGTTCAACCAATCAGAGTCACTCGTCGGAACACGTGCTTTAGTTCACTTTCTAGTGATAGAAAACGGAGGACGCAGTAACAGAAGTTTGCAACACAAGTCTTGGTGTGTGCGGGCAACATGCTTTGTCGTGAATTGTGTAGTCCTAGTTGATATAAAGTATTTTTAAAGCATTTCGTTGACTCACTAAATCTCTTTTTTTATCTATACTGGGGGTGTTCGCCATCCGTGGCACCCTATATCTACTCAGCAGGTTCCAAGATAACTGTTACTATTTTTCTGAATGGAAGCAATTCCTTGAATCATAAGACAATACTATAGATGACAAATTATTCATGTCTGGCGGTTTACCAAGAGGTTTCGAATTGGATTTGGTCATTGTAGAAACCATCGACAAATTGGCTTTGGCTGAAAACCAAAATTTTCACCAATAGACGACTTACCATTTATCTAGATAAACCATCGGAACCTTCAAATTATTCCAGTTAGTTTGGTTGAGGAATATTAAGGCGATCTAAGTTGTTTTTGCTATTAGAATGACCAGTTTGTTGCTAATACTCAAGGGCGAACCTTTGGTGTCTTGGACTTCTGAGCAATTTTTGAGATTCTATGCAATTCACGGGGTCTTCAAATCAGAGACGTGTTATCCCTTTATCTATTTTGTAAAAGTGGTCTCCTCTCCTACCACTTCAATTCTCCGTGTATTTTTGAGTTGATATATCATTTGATTCATCAAGTTTATTAACAATATATTCATGCTAAGATGATAAATAATATTAGAAAAAGAAGCTATTTACCTAAATTGAAGACTTAGAAGTTTTGACGACTTTTCTAAAAGTATAATATGTATTACAATATTATAACATGGATACAAAATTTTATAATCTTCTATTATAGTATGGAAGTAGAACTTTATAGGCTTAAAAGAAAAATTACTGTTACCATCGATTAGCGCATGAAATATGGAGCAAACTATGGCTGAGTTTGCCATCTTTGTCTGGGGTGCAAGCATGACGTTTGGGGGCACGGGAACATTGCTTACCCAGTTAGACGGGTTTACTACTCTTTGCCCGTGCAACAATTTCAAGATTAAAATATGGAGAAGAGTATCCCTTAAGATCAGTCTGTGCTCTCGAGTGCTTAGTAGGACTGGGGCGTTTATGCTGGCTCTTTGTAAGTTTGGGACCTTTGATGGCTTTTGCCTAGGTGTATTAGCGTTGACATCGTGCCTGTTGGAAGGGGGGAGGGGGTTGTAGAAAGCAATAAGTAACAGGCCAAAAACCTAGAAAACCTAGTAGTTAGCCGATAAGAGTCTTTGCGATATACACCTTAAGACCTCAGAGTTGTGAATAATGAATAACTTTATTCTCTTGACCTTCTGGTATTGGGTGCTATGTGCTGCTAGAAAATTACTTTCCCATATAACTGATATTCACTTGAGTTTTCATATCATTGTAAGTATTTTCCATATCGAGAACCGACGAAGTTTTAAGCCTTGAGGCCCTAGTAGCAATCTGACACTATTAGTACCTTTACGAAAGCGATTACAGAGCGGAAAAAATGCCTTGTTTCAGACTCTGGGAACCTCTCAGCTGTTTTATATTACTAATACTGGAATTGACCTCCAACGATAAGCCCCCCTCGAATAAGCCCCCCTCGAATAAGCCCCCTCGAATAAGCCCCATGCTATAACATCAAAGTTTTAATATGTCTCCCCGAATAAATCCCCATCGCGGAAGATGATGAAGACCTTGTCATACACAGGTGTATATACGTAAGGTGGTCTTTTTATGGTATGAAGAAAAATCTTGAGCTAAGTTTGTTACATAGCATGTATCCAGGGGTGAAGCTAGTGGGTGAATTAAGGTAGGAATGTAGCAACCCTAATAATCAAAGCGGTCGAGTTTTCGGCAGTTTTTGGTCAAGCATTTATCGTTCTGGCTAGTAGGAGCCAAGTGACCATAGAGCCAAGAAGCCAAAGACCCAAAAGGGAGAAATGTTGCTCGTAAATGTTTGGAGAGGTTTTGCTAGAAATTGAAGACACAGACAATTCAGATAATGAGATGTAACTGAGTGTGTCACTCTTCGATGGTTGAATACTGACAATCTCCCTTGTACAAATTGACCAAATAGACACGTCAGGGTTTGCCAACGTTCTTAGATTTACATTCCTCTGTAGAACCTATTTAGTGCATGAAGTTGAATGACATATTCAGTAATCTTTAAAACTTTCGATTTACCCCTATACATCGGTTAGATGTTAAGAGAAACTAAGCAAAGTTACCGTTTGATGGCCAGAAGACAGGTCTTGAAGAAATGATCCAGGCAGGACCTAAAATAAATATGGATCTGACTCATGTTAAGGAGCTGTAAATTGAAACTGTTGATCTGTAATAGGGGAAAATGTGTGTGTATATGGGGTATTTTCATCTTCTAAAAGTAGGTTACCTTAAGTATCACAAGCCACAAGCATATATATAAATATATACTATATATATATATATATATATATATATATATATATATATATATATATATATATATATATATATATATATATATATATATATATATATATATATATATATATATATATATATATATATATATATATATATATATATATATATATATATATATATATATATATATATACTGCGTGTGTGTGTGTGTGTGTGTGTGTGTGTGTGTGTGTGTGTGTGTGTGTGTGTGTGTGTGTGTGTGTGTGTGTGTGTTTGTGTGTGTGTGTGTGTGTGTGTGTGTGTGTTTGTTTGCGTGTGTGTGTGTTTGTGTGTGTGTGTGTGTGTGTTGTGTGTGTGTCAGGGGTGTAAAAGTAAATTGATAGCTAGGGGTTTCTTTGTATACCCACATTTTCATAAGAAACTGAGAGCTTGGTCCAAATAGTTATATGAGAAACTGAAAAGTGGTTTAATGAAGAAGGCTGTTGAGTAAAATGCTATGAAATGCTATACTGACACTTCAGCATGTTGTAAAGTAATATTGCGTATAATTATGTGAAGAGTGAATTTAGCTTGTATCTAATATAGCTCTTCATTTTTCAGCCATTTATGCTCAAGAGAAATCCAACTGTCAGATAGTTGCTGACGTCGGCATCCTTGTTGATTCATCTGGAAGTCTAAAAAGAGAGTTTCACAAGGAAATCGACTTTGTCAAAAACATAGCAAAAGCTTTGACGGTGAGCAGTGATGGTGTTAACATTGGTGTTGTTACCTTTAGCTATTATGCTAGACTCACCATCAAACTTTCTGATTACAAAGACACGGATTCTTTTATACAAGGAACGAAAAACATACCACTCATGAACTCTCAGACATATATAGACAGAGCTTTGATATGGGCAAGAACTCGTCTTTTTACAGAGAGGAATGGCGATAGAAAAGATGTCCCAAACATTTTGATTTTACTCACAGATGGTAAACAGACACAGAGCGTATACGCGACATCGCCAATAGTTCAAGCCGATCTGCTAAGAAAGAACGGTGTTACAATTTTGACTATTGGAATTGGGAGGTTTGTTAATGAGATAGAGCTTGCTAGGATTGCTGGAGGGCCTGAAAACTTGATATTAGCATCCTCCTTTGATGAACTTCTTTCTGGGCCAACCCTCAAGAACTTGCTTGGTAAAACATGTGAATCGGCACCAGGTAAGGATTTGTTACTTCTAGCTCCAAAGTTTGTTTGGGGTACAAAGTGCGTTACTTTTCCATAATCTTTTAGTAGATCATGCTCAATAGGTGCGACTGCATGATTCGGGACAATTGTAGAAATATGAACCATGTTTTGAGGAGTATAATGTTGTGTATTGATAAAGACGCTTTTGGGCAAATGATGATGCTGATGCTCATGATGATGATGATGATGATAATAATGATGATGATGATGATAATGGCGATAATAATGATGATGATCATGATGATAAGAGGATGATATCAATGATGATTAGATGGTGGCGATGATGAAATGATGATCATGATAATAATTGTAATGACAATATAGTAATGATGATTGGTGATGCTACTGATGATGATAGTGATGATGATGATTAGTTATGATCACAATGAATATGAATTGCAATGATAATAATGATTTTATTGATAGTGTGGATGGTGATGGCATGATCCCCGAATACTGCTTTCAATAATGTGATAGTATATTGCCCAAGAGTATTTCAAATGCGAAGTGACGTTCTTGTCTATGAGTTTTACTTATTTCTTTTCAGCGAAACCGGTGGTCCTTTGCGATGCTCCAGTCGATGTAGTATTCGTTATTGATACAACAGCAAACCATCCGACACGGTTTGCTTCTATTAAGACTGCGTTAAAAAATGTTGCTGGTGGGTTCTCATTCAACGAAACAGGCCCCAGAGCAGCCCTGGTGTCATTTTCCAACCAAGCCCTCATGCAACTACCGTTTGAATTGTATGAGAATCCTTCCAGTCTCAAAAGTGCAATTGATTTGCTATCTGTGGGGAATAAAGAACGGAACATCTCGAATGGCTTAAAAGAAACTTTTGGCTATCTGACAGGTCAAAGTACTCGGAAGAGGAATTCAACCCTTGTTTATTTGGTAACCACTGGTCACCAGGCAACAGGACCAGGGTCGATCCCTCCTTCTTTCATAGCTGAATCATTTCACGAACTGGGAATAAAGATTTTAGCTCTAGGCATTGGTGATGATGTCAAAGAAGATGTGCTAACAAAGATAACCAAGGACAGCACTCTGGTAAATGTAGTGAAAAATCCAAAAGAACTTGAAGGAAAAGACTTCTGGAGCAATATAACAAAAGATATTTGCTACGCCTCAGGTAAGCCAAGTTCAGTGCATTCCTCTTTGTCAATAAAAATCAGGTAATATTTTACGAGGTCCAATATTCTCGTGTTTTAGATGATTTAATGTTCGAATGTTCATGATATGGTTCTCATTTCAATACTGGTTTTCTTATACTTGATTTGCTTCTAAATAGTGTTCACTACACCGCTGTTTCAGATTCCCTTCTCTCCTTCCTTGATGAGCGAAACGCTTCCCGTCCCTACTACTCCGTTGTCAAATAAATACCCTTTGGACACTATAAATGTTTACACTGCTGCAACAAAAATGCAGTCCATAGTCGCACTGTTACACAGGAGATTGAATAGCAATGCTAAAAAAATTCTATTAAATTGAAAAATTTGCAGAGGCTGACGGTTGAAATATACTAGGCAGTAAATAACATGAATCCATCAATCGTATGGGTGTTTTATGGAAAAAAAGTGTATAACATACGATCTGAGGAAAAAGAGCTTTGAAAAATCCAAGAAGCAAAGACAGCATCATATGGAGTAGAATCATTATCGTTCAGGGGAAGTTTTCTTTGGAATGTCCTTGATGATAGAATAAAGCAAGAACCATCACTTCTTAATTTTGACAGTGCACCTGCAGAATATGCATATAATCAGAACATGACACTAGTTTGCTTCTTTTCTGTCATTTTTAGATATTTTTTCTTTTTTATGAGTTGATTTAGTTAAATTGGTCTTAATTAGTATGTTAATACTATCGTAAAAAAGCAACATTAAAAATGAATATATGAATATGATTATGAATGAATATGAATAGTGCTAAAAACTAATTCATGCTATCATGAACTTGTAAATATTAATTGTGTTGTCTCAATTTTGCTATATATTTAGAATTCTACCTTTCGGACTGCCTTAGTCAAAGATGTTGTTGCCAGCTTATCAAATCGTCTTCGAGCCAGTGTGACCAGATCCAGCTTTTGTAATCATATCAAAAATGTCTTAAAATTAAACCAGATTTACGAAAATTTTAACATATCTCTAATCGTGGCCATGATATTTGAAAAGTTGCTTGTGCAAGCGTAGAATAGTAAGGGCATCGAGAATATGTTTGACGAGTATTTGACTGCTGCTCCATAGCTGAAGCCTAGACACTTAACAAAACAAGCATAATTTCAGTACTGTGAGTATTAATTTGAACATTGGTTGAAACCATGTGAAAGTACATGAAAACTGAAGCAAACTTAATATAAATCTTTCAATGAAGGGAAAGTTACAAATAAAACAATTGCAAGACATGAATGCAAACGTTCTTCAAAAGCTTCTACATTCTACTTTTTTTGGGATATTGGTCTTGCTGATAATGGTACATTTTGAAACATGGAATCACTTATTCACAAAGTAATAGGCAAACATGTGGGTGTCAAGTGTCTGCTTACAGTTGAGAGTCATAGCAGAATACTTATTATCAACTGAAAGTATGTCGTTTTGAAACAAAAAATGCTACAGTTATACCTGCATAATGCTAGGTTTCACATAGATCCAGATCTTAAAAATGACAATTTTTAGTAAGAGTTATGGTAAAGGTTTAAAATATTGCTAGATTTGGCCATACTACTCGCAGCGTATTTACATCACGTCGTATTCAAAAGTATCCTTATTCATATGGGCAATCTAGACAGCCTAGTTTTCATAGTTTAGTAGCGTGAAAGTTATGCAAAAGCAAATAGATTTACTTCGTTTTCATTTGAATACGTGATTGAGGTTCACGAATACTTTTAATAAGAGCATACTTTAAGGCGCATAGTTTACATGAGATAAAATGTTCAGAAATACAGTGTTCCTTTGAATTTTTCATATGAGACAAAGCATACTTTTTTTACTATTTATAATTGTTTAACACATAGAACCTCATTGTTCTTATGAAATGTGTTCTAATAAATAGGAGCTACGTTAAGTACTCATGTTGGTGAGACGTTTAGTGTACCTCATACGCAGGTTGCTTTGAACTCGACCAATTTAATGACGAAAAGACTAGTTAGTTATGGACAATGCACTTGTCTATTTCCGATACTGCATGAAATAGTGGAAACACTCTGCAGCGTGCCAGTAAACTACAGAACATTCCCACTATTTTCGTGAAGTATCTGACTTCTTGAGTATATTAGATTTACTTACCAGTTAGTTGGCGAATTTTCTATTCCCGTAGGTTTATAGAAGTCCTTTTGTGTCCAATTAGGAACTGGGACAATACGAGTTCTTGTGGTTTAATGCGTAGGTGAAAATAGAGACATTCAAGATTGTGTGTAATCAAGTAGTGGTGCAGGGTTATTTACAGATAAATATATGACTTAAGGAACTTTGCGTTCTAACTTGAATTCCCCTGAAGTTGAGATTCTATGTTAACATAGACTAATCAGTAGTAAGACAAAGGAAATGGCAATAGAGAAATGGCAATAGAGAAATGGCAATAGAGAAATGGCATTAGAGAAATAGCAATAGAAAAATGGCAATGGAATAGCATTAAATCTCTACTACTTCCATTATTTTCGCCGAGAATTCGAAGTTTAAACTTGTTCCTTCCAAAAACTCTACATAACATCGAGATGTATAGGTAAGCCCAAAATATGATGGGATGAAGCTATGGCCACATTGGACTTCTCAACTTACCCCTAGATTGGTATCGCAAGGCGATTATATTCTTTGAGAGTAGTGGCGTTTTGGTGATTCACTTCTCAGGGTTTGAAGATACACATCTCTTACTGTTTTTCAGTGCCTAAATGCAAGTCAGTTTTAGATGTCGCCTTCATAGTTGATTCATCAGGCAGTCTTAGAAGCGAGTATCATAAAGAAAAGAAGTTTGTAAAGATGATGATTGAATCATTCGGACTTGGTTTGTCAACTACGAGAGCTGGTATAATCACTTTCAGCCATGTTGCTGAATTGAGCGTTAAGTTGTCGGAGCACGATTCGTTGAATGACTTCAAGGCGGCAGTTGATGCATTGCCGATGATGGGTTCAAACACTCGCATTGACAAAGCTCTACAGCTGACTCTGGCAGAATTCTTTTCCCCGAACAACGGAGCACGGTAATTTCTTTTCAAACTTCTCTCACCTCTGTGTTGAAATCGATAGTATGTAAGGTATCAGTTTAATAAATTGCTGGATTAGATTGTTGGTTTGGGTTAAGTTAACTATGAAATAGGATCCTAATTTTTCTACCAGTAGGCTATACGCAGTAGGAACTAAATGACCGCGCCTCTTAAATGAGGTATTTTTACAATTAATATTCTTTTTGTATGGCAATGCACATATCGTAAGTGTCATTGTGACAGATAAAATATTTTGCAGGTCTAATGATCATTCAATATTTTAGAAGACACAGCCTGTAAACTCGTAGAAAATACCAGCGATCCTTGTAGATAAAATCAGTTCAATACATGTAGAAATCGAAGGCACCTATTGATATCTTCAACAAGATCAAGCCTAAATGGATGTCTTAGTTACTTGGGCTAGGAAAAGATTTTTGCATGCTGAAATTCACATCTGGTTGTATATTCTCGCTTATCTTTGGATCACTCTCTCCAAATCTGACCTTTCATAATCTGATGGCCTTCGGGCGAAAAAAGTGCTTGTAGTAGTTTCAGAAATGAAGGAGCTTCTCATGTAGTACCGAAAACCTGTAGTGCTATTACCTGATTAATTATTTCAAGAATATACCGAGTCGAGTAATGATTCTTTATTTGATACTTTGTTATTCTGTACAATTCCTCATGCAATAGCTCTTAATAGTCTGTTTTTCAATCATTTAGGAAGAACGTTCCAAAACTTGTCATCTTGCTGACCGATGGGTCTCAAACCAGAACAGGTGATTCAGTTGACCCAGCATTAATTGCAAGGAAAATTCGTGATTCTGGTGTCTTACTCTATGCCATTGGCATTGGTAGGAATGTGAAGGAGGAGAGCCTCGAGAAAATTGCAGGCTCTAAGGACAATGTGTTTACAGCCACTAACTTCGACAATTTAGTCTCTCCTGCATTCGTACAAAAACTCTCATTCCAATCATGCGAAAAAGGTAACTGTGGGTTTTAAATTATCAATTGATATATATTACACAAAGTTTTATATTAAATTTCATTAATTTGGTAAAGCTGCGTTGCTATACATTACCATGTTACTTTGTCAGGACTTGCCAGAAATGTAGCGTTTCCCATCGTATCAGGATACCCCTACGGCTTGCGACTCTTTTTTGCGAGGGATGGCTTACTTTTATGTAGAAAAAATCTCTGTGCTTTAGTGTAAATGTAACTCTATTATTGTCACTTGCATTAACTCTTTCATTGAACTTTATTTGGGAAACTTTAGCTAGGCTACATTTTTTTATTAGGCCATATTACTTACAAAAAGTTATAATAGTATGAAAATTATGAATATTAACCTAATCATTAGGTCAATATGACTATAGCAACGTGAGTTGGTGAGTGCTATAGACTGCTATGCTCGTTCAGTGACATCCTTAGTTGATCAGTTGTTGGCGAGTATCATTATTTAATGTGCAGAGAACACGGAGGCAGAGAGAGGAGACGGTGATGTTGAGTGTACTCAGACTCTGCTCTGACTGAACTTTACTTTACAGATAACATGAATATATACATAGACATTGACCAACCCGAAATAAACATGAATTACGTACAGGAAAGATTAGATGTTTGTTAGTTGTTTACTGAATTGATACATGTGGCAATGAATGCGTGGAAAACAACAGACGAGGAATGACGAGGTGTTTGTTGAGAGGAGTGACGTATGGTGATGTCCAAAGTGTGCGATATTGGGAATGCGAATGAATGAGGGAAGGGAACCGGCGTTGAGTAAGAAATGACCTATGCTACAATGTTTACGTTTCGCTACATGACCATGTAAAATGATGTTTTTAACGTATTGGGTATGTATTGATATGATTTATGGATAAATCAAATACGATGTCCAGGTACATCGAAGTCTACAATCAAGAAGGCCAACCTATATTCTAGTCAACACTGAAAGAGAATCTCCGTGATGGCCCTTGGGAAAGTCATAAGTTGTGCTCATGTATGATTATAGGCTTAATATCTTGCATTTTTTATTACTGAAACCATACAGAAATTTTAAGTGTTGCATTTAATTTTCATTTTAGCGACAGGCAGCGTTAATATTTGTACAGTTCCTCTTGACATTGGGTTCATTGTCGATTCTTCTGGAAGTTTAAAGAACGAATACAGCAAAGAAAAAGAATTTGTAAAGGAAATGATAAATCAACTTGCCAAGTCCCAAAACAACCTCAGAGCTGCTTTGGTTTTGTTTAGCTTAACAGCTGGACTAGAAATTAAATTTTCGGACTACAATGGGGCGAATGAGTTCAATACAAAAGTTAGAAACCTGCCTTTGCTTGGATCTACGACCAGAATCGATCGAGCACTAGATGTTGCTTATCGAGAAATGTTTAATGTGAAGAATGGAATGCGCCCAGATGTAAAGAAGGTGCTGGTCTTGTTGACTGACGGCAAGCAGACAGAAATGGCTGATGCTGTCAAGCCATCTATAGCGGCATACCCTTTTCACAAGGATGGGATTAAAGTCATTTCAATTGGAATTGGTCCTGCAGTTGATCCCGTTGAGCTCGAATCGATCGTCTTGAGACCAGAAGACTTGTATCTGGCCGAAGACTTTAACGAACTGAAAACAAAGAGCTTTGTTGCTGGTATCTCGGATGCCACATGCGAGACACCATGTAATTACCTTTAGCCTTCGCATTTGGTTTAGAAATTGGGAGCATGGTTAGATTGTAGGGGCTTAGGCCACTAAAACGTTTCCTATAAATCTTCTTAATGACATTTTAATTGACCTCAAGGTTGCTAAACAGTTGTGCCTTGTGTACGACTTGTGGGTAGAACGTTCCAACTGCTAGTCTAAATTCTATAAATTATTTTTGCTTTAACCACTCATCCACCATACGTAGCTGATTCGCACATTAAATATCACTTGATGTTAGTTAAGGAAATGCCCTCAGAATTTTGGCTTTAGAACATAGCAAAAAGACGAGTGTCCAGTGTTATGCTGTCGATATTGTTTTATTTTGGAGTCTTTTTACTTTATTTACATTGCCACCTTTTCACATTTTTCCTTTTCATTTGAAGTACCAACTTGCAAAAGCAGAGGGGATTTCTTGTTTCTTCTTGATGCCTCAGCAAGCATCGAAGATGCCTTCAATTCAGAGGCTTACTTTGTAAAGAGATTTGCCCAATCAATGAATGAGACAAGCAGATCCGGCGTCATTTTGTTTGGCGATTCCGCTGTAAATAGTATCAGGATTGATGAACACAGGAGCACAAGGCATTTCATAGACCTTGTTCGTAGATTGCGACCAATTGGATCAATTACCAGGATCGATAAAGGTTTGCTATATGACAGATATTTTATTTCTCTGCCGTAGATCAGCACTCACTCTGAACAAAAATAGAGCTCAGTTCAAGTATTCAACATCCTAGCTGCCACATGGAAAATTCGATATTTTTGTTCAGTTTTCACTTTCCATTTTCACTATCTGTTTGCAGAGTCTCTAAGCTCAATAACTGCCTTGATGCTTTATTGTTAACTTATATTATGATTGCGCACGGGGTGTCTTATCGACGGTACTTCAACAACAATGAAACTACTTATTGATATTTTACTTGTTCTGTATTTTTATCTTACGTTTTCATGATTCCTTCAGAGGGGCTGGATTTACTTTCACAAACATTATTAACTGTAGATTTTTCATTTTGCAACAGGTATGCAAATGGCAAAAGATGAACTCACTCGCCTCTATTCACAGGATAAAGGAACAAGACCTAAAGTCATGTTTCTGCTAACGGACGGTACTCAAAGCCTTGGGGAGAAGGTTGCAGATAATGCAGTTATTGCCAGGGAAATACGCAGCCTTGGTGTGCGCACGATTGTTATTGGTATTGGAGCAAACATAAATGTGAAGGAATTAGAATCGATTGCGGGAGATTCATCAAATGTTTTCTTGATAAGCCATATCACTGAATTAGTATCGGATAACTCATTACGGAAATTCTCGGATATAGGCTGTAAAGCAGGTAACGTAGCTTAGTAAAGCAACTCGTATCGTAATTCTTTTGATGTCTCCTTCTCAGATCCTTTCTGAGCCAAGTACCAGCGCGTCGTCCGAAGTGCTGTTCTGAAAGCTGGTTTTGGCTTAGGTGTAGCGTATCCTGATGGACGAGTGGCCAAGTGGTTAGAGCGCTTGACTGCTGAGCAAAACATCTATGGTTCGAGTCGAACCCTCGGATCATAGTTGAGATGTTCGCCCACTGTCCACCCAGCAGCAAATGGGCACCTAGTGGCAATACTGGGGAAGCTAAAGGCAGCGAGGGAAGGAACTGGCTACCTTACCTCACTATCCCGGTGGCTCAGGATAAGTGTCCTCTCTAACTCACCTTTACCTTTAGTATATCCTACACTCGAGTGTTGGTTAGAGTGTTTAGTAGGGGTATAGTTTTCTTTCATTTCGAGTGGCATTTTGAATATCTTCTTAACTCTGTCCCGAATCAGCCATTGCATTACAGAATAAGCCAACATAAAGACAATAGAGCAGTCCAGTACATAGATGCAGTAATTTTGAGGAGGGGGAGCCCGGGGTGGGGGACTCAGCCTCCTTTGCTGCAAATTGAAGGGGACAGCCCCTTTGGAAGATGTTTAGGAAGTGAAGATCTAAGGTTTTAATCAACACAAATATCATTAGATAATACCGTAGTAAATTTTCATGTTTATAATTAAAGCTCATAAAGTTTATGGTATTGAAGCTTAATTGGACCACATTCTCAGTTTCCTATGTGAATAAATATATCAAGTTCCTACTTTCTTATGAAAACACTTGTTTGAATAGAACTTCACTCCTACACCACTGTTTAGAAGGTAATGCCTTTTCTCTATTTGTGGAGACACTTGGAATAGAGATGGTGATGCTTGAAACACGAGTTCCTACCAAGCTGCTCCAGAAAGATATCATAAATCATCAAGCAGCCACTGAGAAGGAAATGCACAGTCTTTGCAAGAAAGCTTTATAGCTACTACTGGATAGGTCTAAATTAATAGTCACATTTTAAGTTTCGACTATGATGGGCACAGAATTGACTAATAGTAGGAACCAAAGAATACTTTGACGGAAATGTCTTTAAACTGAGCTCGGTTTGAATGAAAATTTTCGAAAATACTTTTCGAAAATCGCGCTTTGGCCAGTCCCTTTAGTTTAACTGTCCTTTGGTGTTCTTTTTGAGCATTTATATGGCTGTAGAAAGTGTCGAATTAGGTGCGGTAGAGATGAATATGCTCAATAACCAACTCAAAATCTAATCTCCCTCGTGTATACAACTGATCTGCTCAATAGCCATGAAGTCATACTCCGTGCAATAGACATGCGCATGGGCATGTTTACGATGTAACTGACAAAACACCTTCTTCACCCCTGCGGGTAAATTTACGAATAACTAGCACAACAGTAAATTCACAATTTTGATAATTCTTGCAAGTATCACTCTCTAGTATCAGTGCTTCTTTCTCCGTTATATTTTAGTGTATGAGAGAGTCAAATGCAGTCTGAAAGCCGATGTAGCATTTGCCGTTGGGTTTTCATCAGAGATTGGTTTTAATTCTTCAAAAGTATTCATGAAGGAGCTGACGGATAGGCTGACGGTATCTCCTTCCTCATCTCAAATAAGCATCGTTCAGTTTGGCAAATATACTGATTTAAAAGTAAAGTTCAATTCTGTTGGAGATGTCAATGAGGCCGTGAATGGGCTGACATTCCCTGGTAAATCAAAATCCATAGAGAAAGCCTTGCGAATGGCGTACGAACAGTCCTTTAATGTAAGGAATGGGATGAGAAAAGATACAGAACAGATCTTAGTCCTGATAACAGATATCAACTCTGCTGATTCAAGAGCTGTCAAGAATACAGTATCTTTGTACAAAGAAGCTGGAATCAAAGTGCTGGTTATAGCCACAAATAAGTTAGTTGTCCCAAGGGATGTTATTGGTAGTGGAGTAGAAATGGTCATTGTAAAGAACTTTGACGAGATTACATCGGAGGAAGTTCTTGATAAAGTCACAATTGGTGTATGTCATGCTGCTGGTATGGAGAGTGTTCTATTGTTGACCCTTCCTGTTGTTTTACTGATGTAGGCTTAGAAGCTGTTCTGTTAACAAATGCTGCACTTGTAGACCTAATTTTGAATTGACATGTTCATCGTTTCATCTGATGTCCCAGTTCTTCTGTTGATTGAATATTTATTGAATGATATCTTATTTCATTTAGAAATTTGCTCCTTCACTAATCCAGCAGTCATTCACACATATCATATAGATCTTTCTATCCAATTGTCTCTTCATCGATCTATCTATCCAATGAGCCACCAATCTACCTACCGACGGACAGACCGACAGACCGACAGACCGACAGACCGACAGACCGACAGACAGGCAGACAGGCAGACAGACCCATCTATCAATCCACCGATCCACCCATCTATCCACCGACCAACTCATCTACCCACTGACCCACTCATTTTATGCATCCATCTTTCCATCTATCAATCTATCAATCTATCAATCTATCAACCTATCCATCCTATCAATCTATCAACCTATCCATCCATCCATCCATCCATCCATCCATCCATCCATCCATCCATCCATCCATCCATCCATCCATCCATCCATCCATCCATCCATCCATCCATCCATCCATCCATCCATCCATCCATCCATCCATCCATCCATCCATCCATCCATCCATCCATCCATCCATCCATCCATCCATCCATCCATCTCTGTATTTCACCAAGTGCTATTGTTCTAGTGCCTTTCCTTGCAGTCTGTTTTTTCACATCCATAGTTCGGAAGTGCGAAAACATTGCCAATGTTGGATTCCTGGTCGATTCATCTGTAAGCAGCTGGGACTACGAGAAGCAAAAGACTCTTATTCAGAGGATTGTAGATATATACCCTGTTTCCGAGGAAGGGAGTAGAGCTGGTGTAGTTGTTTACAATAGTGATGCCGAAGTAACTATACCTCTTAACAATAAGAAGAGTCATGACATTTTTAAGAAAATGGTACGAGCCATGCCTCATACTAGACAGCAACCAAGTAATATTGTCAGAGCACTTGAGACGACAAAGAAGTTCCTACTACCAACCATGAGTAAGGGCTTGCCGAAGATATTGATAGTATTATCTGGTATCTCAGATCAAACCGTGATTGATTCTAGCGCATTGGCAACTATTCTCAAAGGTCTCCACGCCGAAAATGTCAGTATTGTTTTGGTTAGTTTTGGTATGGTAAATACAGATGAAAGAATGAGGTCGATCGTTGATTCTAGTTCAGATTTGTTCCATACAGTTGATGTTAAAGAACTTGCTGATGCAGAATTCATTTCCCCTTTGGCAGAGCGGATCTGTGAGCTCGGTAAGACTTGTGAATATACCCTCTGATAGTTATAACTAAGGTTGCCTATTTCAGACCATTCCGTCCTTGCAGCATCTTTTGTTACTGAATCACAAGCAATGGAAATTGCACGCTATACTGGAAGTCAGAGATATTCAATTGATTCCATATTAATATATCCTGGCTAGCGATCCTTCCAAATAGATTTGGATGAAATTATTGAATATGATAAAATAAGTAACTCGATTGGAACTCGAACTTGACATCCGCGATTTGCAGGTAGAGTGCACGACTACTGCACCGCCATTTACTAATTTTCTCACACTATCACTTCATAATGCTTCCTAAATCCTGGAATCTATATCTAAATTATTGTCTTTAATACATTTCGTGCTGTATGTACCAAGATGTTTGGACAAATAGTATCCAAATAGAAAATTGACTGAGTACTTCACAAAGTTTTTTGCACCTGGTGGCAATAGCCCTTGAGATTCAGTAGAATTCAGGGTGCAGCTCATCAATTTAATGACGCTATAAGAAAATAAGCTTCACTCTAAAAGAAACCGGAATGGAGGAAGTAGATGCATTTTGCAATAGAACAACTAACTATTGCTTGCCTATATGTCCTTCAGAGTATTCCATGAGAGATTAGATATAAAGTATTTGAGCTTGGAAATCCAAATAAATTGTTTTGGTAAATACTGTTTTAGCTGGGAGGAAAGTAAAGTGTAGAGCAATTGCAGATGTTGGTTTCATTGTGGATTCATCAGGCAGCCTGGCAAGTCAATACTCGAAAGAGAAGGACTTCGTTAAGCTAGTAGCTGATAGTTTACACATATCGGACAAGGGTAGCCGTGTGGCGGTAGTACTGTTCAGCTTCTATTCTGAACTGAGCATCAAATTCACGGACTACTCAAAAGTAGATGACTTCAAGAGGGCAGTTGATGCACTGCCATTGATGAGGAGCACTACTCGCATTGACAGGGCATTGGCAACTGCTTACAATGAAATGTTTAACGAGAAGAACGGGATGAGGGTGACTGTTCCAAAAGTACTCGTACTTCTTACAGACGGTGAACAGACAAAAGGAGCGGACGCAATACCACCAGCACAAGTTGTGCAAAAGTTCCATGATGCGGGTATCAAAGTACTAGTGATAGGAATTGGGAAAGGCGTCAACCCAGGCGAGCTGGGAGCATTGGTGAAGTCAAGGGAGAATCTGTACCTGGCTAAGGACTTTGATCAGTTGAGATCTGGCCAATTTGTAGATGACATCATAGGATCGACATGTTTGCAGACAGGTATTTAATTGAATTCTTTGAGCCTTATGTTGTATGCTTTGGGTGCGAGTGGCCTGGTGGCTAGAATGCTTTTCTGCTGTATGCTAGGTCGATTATTTGAGGTGCACCTGGAATCATAATTTGGATAACTCTAAATAATTATGATAATTAAGATAATCAACCGCAGCAGCAACTGGGTACCAGGTGGCAACATATGCGCGACAAAGGCTGTGAGGAAATGGAATGGCCACCCTACCTCACTATGATATGCGTCCTCTTTAATGGGTTCTCCTCAACTTACCGAGTCGTATATGGGATTAACACGTGTAACTTTGCATTCCATGTATTAGATCTCAATGTGGCAAGTGGATGATAAGTGCTTTCCTTCAATGCATGTTTTTCTATAAGAATTGAATTCTCTGTCTTTAGCCTGGATATTTCTTAATATTTTGTCGATTCCAACCTAGGAGAAATAGAACGTATGGGGTTCTTGAAGGTATGTTTTTACAAAAGGGGTAGTCCTCGGTAGCCTCAAAAATAAAAGAGTAGTGTTTTCAGCTCTACTTTTGAAAAGCTAGCTTGCCATATTTCTTTCATGTGTTCAATTTTTGCTCGAATTAATCTTCATATTTTTTCTGTACTTGCCTCCTATCATAGTGAACAAAGATGTGATTGTTCAAAGTCATATTGTTTTAAATTCACAAGTTACTATGCTGCCTGCAAATCAATGGTATAGTTTAATGAAATATGCTATCTGCCTCCTTTGAACTAGTGGCTAGATAGTATAACTAAAGTGTGACATTGCCTGACTTATTAACAACTCTTAACCTGATAGTGCAAAATACATTTGTTATCTCCCAAATGAAAATGGAAAGTAAGTTTATCTTCTATTTGTGACACCCCGCCCCTATCATGTAGTGTCTTCTTATGAAAAGGTACTGAATGACATTAAAGAGAGAAGCAAAGATTGACTAGGGTGTTCAATTTTTTAGTTCCATCTTGCCAGCATATTGCTGATATCGCTATTGTTGTCGACTCATCTGGAAGTTTGAGAAAGCAGTTTCATAAGGAAATAGAATTTGTTAAAATTCTGGCAGATGTTTTTGGTGTCGAATCTGATGGCAGTAGGATTGGTGTAGTAACATTCAGCTATAGTGCAGAACACAGCATAAAGCTATCCGATCATTCAGACTTGAAAGGCTTCAAGGCTGCTGTTGATAACCTCCCTTTCATGGGCTACACCACAAGGATTGATAAAGCACTAGCAATCGTTAGAGATGAATCGTTCTTGTCTTCTAATGGTGGGCGAGGAAGGGTGCCTAAGATAGTATTTATACTGACAGACGGCACGCAAACGAAGGACAAAGGTGCACAGAATCCCTCAAGCATTGCGGCTCAGATTAGAAAGAAGTATGGAGCAATGATATTTGCTATTGGCATTGGACAGGGAATAAACCGAGTAGAGTTGGAAGGAATTGCCAACGGGGAGTCGAGGGTGTATCTGGCAAAGAACTTTGGAGAGCTGAAATCAACAGAGTTTGTCACGAACATCGCCCAGGCATATTGTGAAGGTATACTCTATATTCCTATTCCATCTTTGTTTTCATCCTCGTATCAAATAAGTCATAAAAGTACTTTTTGGCATCTTAGCATTCTGTCGACGTTCTATAGTGGCAGTAGCTTAGATAAGTGCTGTTTGTTGGCTATTCGCCTCTATAATACAGTAGAACTCAACCTTTGCCACTATTTTGCATTATTTTGTAATAAAACTGTGTTCAGTTTGCTGCACCAGCAGTAGCTGAGTTGACCAATGTGCTGGAATTAAGGCCAAAATATGCTCAAACAAGTGGAAGCCCAGATATCAACGCCTTTTATGTCGTTTGGTAAAGACTACTCCCGGTAGTAGGCATCTTGGTGCGAGGAGAGAGGGGGATAGCCAATAAGAACTAAGGTACCCAATAAAAAGATTTAGTGCTAGCACGTTTTTTTACAAGTGCAAACACTTGGAAATGTACATGTCACTACATGTAGAAAACTACGAAACAACACTAAAGACAACACAACCAACAAAAATGCTTGTTTTCAAGTTCCATTCTTTTGTTCACATTCTGAAGATGCGAATACAAATGTATATATATTCATAACTTTTTTACTTTCTGTTTCTCTTTGTTAGGCTAAGTAATTTAGGTAGCATACCGGATGGGGCTTTTCTCTGCACTGTTGATGTAGTATGGCTGTATCCCAGTACACCCCATGGAGAGGGTCTTAGGGCTATGAGGGAAGCATTGGATGGGAGAGTTAATTCAACCGTGGCTACTGACACCCTGGTTGGGCTGGCATCCCTCGTCCTTAATAACAACTGTTTTGAATTTAAGGGTGAGAAATATAGGCAGAAGCAAGGACAGCAATTGGCAGGAAGTTCGCTCCGGCCTATGCTAATCTCTTTATGAGTGGGTTGGAAGAGAGGTTGTTGGAGGCTTCGGTGAACAGACCACTGGTCTGGATGAGATTCATCGATGATAATTTCTTTATTTGGACCCATGGGGAGGAGAACCTGAAGCTTTTCATAAACTATCTCAACAGTAGCCATGACACCATTAAATTTACTAGCGAGTATTCCCGGGAAACTATTGGGTTGTTAGATGTCCAGGTCACTATGGGCGAGGGGGAGTTCTGACAACTGACTTGTTTTGCAAGCCAACTGATACACATCAGTTTTTGCATAGGAAATCTTGTCATCCATGCCATACTAAAAAGGCGATCCCCTACAGTCAAGCCCTTAGGTACCGTAGGATATGTTCGGAGGATCGTCAGTTTCAGAGCAGGTTAGGTGAGTTGGCTGGATGGTTAACTGATAGGGGCTATGAAGAGTCACTGATAAGGTACGTAGTTTGGATAGGGGAACTCTTCTAGCTACGATAGGCAGGGAGCCCAACCAGGGGAGGGCTGATAGAATTCCATTAGTTATTACATACCATCCAGCGCTCAACAGTGTGGGAAAAACATTAAGGGATCTCCGCCCTATGCTTTCCAATTCGGAAGAGCATAGGGTGGTTTTTCCTGAACCTCAGGTCACTGCATTTAGACGATGTAAGAACCTTAAGGACATATTAGTTAGGGCTAGGCTTACTAACAACAATAACTGTGATAACAGGGGCTGTGCTCGTTGTGAAAAGTCCAGATGTCAGGTGTGTCAATCTATGTCTGATAGTGATATTTTCCATTCCCACGTAACTAAGAAGGAATATAAGATTAACTTTTCGTGATTCGTCGAATGTTGTGTACTTGTTTGATTGTGTCGTGTGTGGTTTTCAGTATGTGGGTAGCACTAACACCCCTTTTAGGCTTAGGTTTAATAATTATAAGGCGTGTTGTCGTAGGTTTCGGTCAGGGTCTTCAATTCCCCAGATGGGCTTCTTCAGGTATTTTTCTCAGGAGGGACATCATGGGTTTCAGGAAGACTTTCGTGTTACTATAATTGATAAGCTTATTGGGGGGGGGGGATAGGATACGTGAGAGTTTCTGGCAACATAAGCTAGACACTTTTACACTCCAGGGCCTTAATGTTAGGGAGTAGACACAAAGTATTATTATTTATTTGAGTCTATTGGTTTGTTTTTATTTACATACTCTCCGTTTTCCTCTCTTTACTATGTACTTTGTTTTCATTCAAGTTATTTAGGTTGCTCTACATTTTATTTATCCAGTCTTTGCTCTAAACAGGTTTCTTTGCTCTCTATATAATCTATTTCAGCTTGTGTTTGGCTTTCTTTCTATTGCATTCCTCACCTACATTGTTCTGCACGGTATTCTCCTAACTCCGGTGGACGGGACAGCATCATCGTTTAACACCCCTATCTTCTGTGCTTACTCTCATTTCTCCTCTTTTCAATTTTAGGTGTTATGCATTATAGTCCTGTTGTATTGTGTAGAGCACTGTTTTGTTATAATATAATTATATATATATATATAATTATATATATATATTATATATATATATATATATATATATATATATATATATATATATATATATATATATATTAAACACATGTCTAGGAAAATTGCAAGTCGATATTCCACTTTTTGATTCTGATATATGGTTGTTTATTCGTTTTCTCAAAGATTTTGTTTGTCCAATCTGGAACATTGTTGGCATTTATGGAACGGTATGTTTGTTTCACCAGCAAGCAATCTAAGGTTTTTCTAGGTCGTCAGGAAGGTTCACTGTTTTGTGTTTCCCTTTTAGCTACAATACTAAGAGACCCTGGTTTGTTTACTTGCAAATCGCGTGCTGATATTGCTTTCATTATCGATTCACCAAGCAAAACAAAGGCTGGATTTGAGAAAGAGAAACAGTTTATTAAAACTGTTGTGAGGGCTTTTGATATCTCAGATAGTGGCGTGCATGTAAACATTGTACCTTTGCAGGCTAAAGATCTTGAGCGTATTCAATATGTTGAAACACGAAATGGATCAGAATTTACTGATGTAGTAAATGGTTTGCAGTTCCTTGCCAAAAGTAACAGGATTGATAAAGCACTTGCAGTTGCGTATAATGGACTGATAAGTCCTCGTCGCGGTGAAAGATTTGGTGCACCTCAGGTGCTTGTGCTTTTGACGGATGGGCTCCACGATGACAATGGGAGCTTGCAGACATCACTTGCCCAAGCTGTTTCACCATTTCATGAAGCTGGTATTAAGATCGTTGTCGTTGGAGTAAGATCCCATGAAAAAAGGAAAGATTTAGAAAAGCTGGTCGCAGCCAAGGAAGATCTTTTTGTTGCTGAAAACCTGGATGCATTAGTCTCTGATCGATTTACAAATTTAGTTGCCGCAGCAGCTTGCCAGCCAGGTACTGTCTGGTCTTTTGTTGATATTGATAAAGCTGAAATAATTAACAGACATCGACATTGTCATAATGCAAATTAAATTTTGAGATTTAGAATCAAGGCCATAAAAACCCAATTACTTTGGCACATGATACATTTTAAGAAACATTGTTTTATGTGCCAAAGTTGTGAAATTGTTATTGCTAATGTTTTAGTGTTATGGTAAAGACAATCTGTGGCAACTGTTACTTTTAAATTAGCTTTCAGTTAGTCTGATTTCAAAACGATTGACCGTGGCGAGGTCCATCTCCCTGGTAGATATATTTTCTCCAGCTGGGTTAGTATCTTAGGACTTCTCATTAGACAATGTACATACTGTCATAGGATATAGTTGTAAAAAGTGACGTCTCAGATATTCTAACTTGGGTTCCGACTGTTGTATTTTACAAGGTAGGGGTAGATGATTTGATAAGTTTATTCATCTCCTCAATATTTTCCCTATCATTTATTAAAGCATTAAGTGCAATGCTCTTATCTTAAACGGTGCCTTTGTCTGCTAATATTAGGAGAAAATTTCCTTATACGTTAACATACCTTAAATGGATTAATTTTCGCGAGGATAAATTTTCATGAACCAAACCAAATATGCAAAAATACTTCCTTGCGAATATTCTCCATAGGGCCGACTCGCAAAATTAGTCCTCGCGAAAATTGATCCATTTTTGGGTATTTATTAGCAAGGAAAATTGTGCAGCTGAAGTATCAACGTGGCCATTTAGAGTGCTTAGACCATTGAGTTCTAAGGAAACATCGAGATATAGCTCAAGTGCTATCCATATCTAGTATAGATATAACTTTGAACTAATATGTCAGAACTTTTAGGCTCATAAATCTGTATTGAAAGGAGCTTTTGATTTCTCTGCAGAACAAAAGTGTAAAAGCATTTTGGATGTTGGGTTCATCGTAGACTCATCGGGCAGTTTGAGAAAAGATTACGATAAGGAAAAGGAATTCGTTAAAATAATAGCAGAGAATTTGGTTATATCGAGCAATGGGAGTAGAGCTGGAGTCATCACTTTTAGCTGGCATGCAGAATATAGTATCAAATTGAACGACCATGACACAACACAAAGTTTCCATGAAGCAGTGAGTCGATTACCATTATTTGGGCATACGACAAGAATAGACAAGGCATTGAACCTAGCTAGCAAAGATCTTTTTAAGTCGGAAAATGGTGGGCGCTCTGGTGTACCAAAGCTAATTATCTTACTTACTGATGGATCACAGACAAGAGATGCTGATGCCTTAGATCCAGGAGTTCTTGCAAAGAAACTCAGGGCTAATGGAATAAAACTCATTGTTGTTGGCATTGGCAGTAATGTAGATAGTTCCGAATTGCTGCACATTGCAAATGAAAAATCAAACATGTATCTAGCAAAGGACTTTAATGAACTGAAATCCCCATCTTTTACTTCAAACATAGCGACGATCAGCTGTAGGAAAGGTAAGCAAAACAAATTTGAAATATATGTATCCATGAACTCACACACGTGCGCGTGCGCGCTCCATTGCGAACACCGGCCACACGGTAAGTAAATGATATCTCTAGTTTGTCTTCATTCTTAGTATAACTATATTGTATTTTGAGCTGATGATGATGATGATGATGATGATGATGATGATGATGATGATGATGATGATGATGATGATGATGATGATGATGATGATGATGATGATGATGATGATGATGATGATGATGATGATGATGATGATGATGATGATGATGATGATGATGATGATGATGATGATGATGATGATGATGATGATGATGATGAGAAAAGTATCATGACTGTTACGATGATAATGATGATGATTTCAGTCTATCGCTATCCTTCAAGAGACTTTTGCTCGCATTACGGATAGCGAGAGAACTAAAATGTCAAATTGCCGCAGTATTTCAGTTCCTCCGGTAATTTCTAGGTTCTTCGATGAACGTGTATTTAAGTAATTATACCAGTATCTCATTAAAATGACCTGACATCCCAGTCCATCAATCATTCTATAACCCCATTTTATATTGATATACTTAAATCACAGATGATTAGTATAACAGTTTGAACCCCGGTCAGATGGTTCTGCAGTCTTCATTTCATAGTGTTATCGTCATTTTCATATAGTTAAGGAGGTTCACCCTTCAGCTATGAAGCTGATTTTCAAGGGGTCTTGCACACTTACAATTTTTAGAGAAAGAAAGCTAAATAAATGCATACAGTGTATGAAACCCTATTACAACTGATTTTGAAGACGATAATTTGCTGAAAAAAATGAAACAACATTTATGAATCTATAGCTTGTTATTACTAGCAGTCTTATTAAAAAGAAGCGTTTGCTTAAAACCTGACAGAAAGGGTGCATGTTTCACCTCATTTGCAAGAGCATTCCATAATTTGGCTCCGTGGTAGGAAAACTTGTTTTGACCATCTATGGGGACCGTTCAGTGGCAGCTTCTGGTCCTTTGCAGTATTTTCAGGTTTCGTGAGATGCAACCAGAGTCTCTTTGAGAGAGGTTGCATATACATTGTGGAGCCATGTTATTTAAAATCTGAATTTAAAGGCCAACTTGCTTTGACTCAAAGACATGAAGACATCGATGCTCATCTGCCCTAATTCTTAATAAGTGGGCTACTTGGGGCATCAAATGCGCTGTTTGTCAGTATTCTAGCAGCTTTATTTTGCAGTTTCTACAACTGTAAAAGTGTGGTAGAACCATTTCATCCTCACCCAGAGCAATAGTATATTTAGGTATGCAGGTCTAGAAGAAGATTCTGGAAGAAATTTCTTAGCGTGCCTTAAAAATTCCAGCGCTTTTTATATCCTAGAAGAGATTGTTTAATGTGTTCCTTCCAGTTTAGGCTATTATCAACTTGGACTCCTAAGTATTCAACTTTCTGAACCACATCAAGCTGGTTTCCTCTCATTTAAGCAGCAATTCACTCTTGTGGTATTAGGTTTTTGATGCTTAGGTTACGTGCAGATAAGCACCTACTGAGTTGTCGACATAATTAGAAATAGCTTGTTTCCTTGCTTCCATGGATCAAGGCGTTAATGATCATCGTTTATTATTGCGTTTATGTGAGAAGCGTCCTTCAATTGTAAGGTAAGGCCTGTGTCACCAGTGTACAGCGGATGCCTTTATAGCTTGAAGAAAGTCATTTATTTAGATTACGAACAGGAGTGGTCCTACGCAGGAGCTTTGTAGAACACAATCATTGATGTTGTCTGTAGAAGAGTTAAATCCCCCGATTCTACAGTACTGTTTTCTGTCAAAAAGGTATGATTTAAATAACGACAGCTGTTTTAGTTGGAGGATATAATGCTTTAATTTATAACACGTGCTGACACACAGTGTCAACTGGTTTTTAAGATCTATGAAAACTGTCCCGGACATGTACCCATTATCAATTCCCTTAAACCATTTATCAGTATTTAGGTAAACAGGTGACAATAGAATGAAGCTTTCTGCAGGCCCATTAACCGGAATATAGGAGACCGTTTTCTTTAGGTAAAGCTGGTCAAAAATCAGTTTCTCGAAAAGCTTGCCAACCACTGGGAGAACAGAAATAGGACCTGTAGTGTTATTTGCTTGCCCTGTCACCCTCCTTAAAAATAGGTGTGATCCTGGTAGTTTTCTAATGTTCTTGGAACTGACAAGGCTCTATAGGGTCTTTCAACAAGAGAGCAAGGGAGTTTCCAATGTAAGGGAAGGCATGTGTAAAGAGTTAGCTGCGTTAAAATGACATTTGACACCGTTGGTAATCATCATGTCGATTTGAAAGATTTGAGCACTACGTTGCTTAGCAAGGGTCATTTTCTTGATTTCAGTCTTAAATTTATAACAGGAAACAATGCTGTAGTATGGGTGCGATGTAAACCATGAAGTTGCAGTAGGTGTACCTCAGGAATGAAGGCTAGGGCCACTTTCTGATCTACATCAATGAGTTCCTAAATTCTGTCCAGTGTTCGACTGTGTTCAAGTGTGCCGATGATATACCAGACTTTGCTTAGAGTCAAATTATATCTCTCAGTTTAACCAGGCTATTAAAGGAGATATTTGATGCTTTCACTCGTGGTTGAAGACCAATAAGCTTTCCTTAAATATTTCAAAAACAAAATCTATATTTATTGCAACCAGTGCAACTAAATCAAGATATTGAGCATTCAGTAGGGCAGACATCCTTGGAGTACTGAAATGGATTTGAGGATACCAAAAATATCTGCGAACATCCCAAACATTTTCTCAATAAAGACTATAGAATAGTTCTGTTAGCCTCCTCAATTTGTGTCTTCAAAAGATTGCTTAATAGTCGAGACTTCGGTTGAATAGTCGTTGGGCCTACTACTTCTTTCCTTGACTTATGCTTGATCTACGATGGCCACCTTTTGCAGGCTTTCTTCCCTGCTTAGAATATTTAACCAGGGCTATCTGATGTTTGATACCATATATAATTCACTTGCTTTCTACTTTGTACCTTGACTTCATAGCATATATTGTAGTACATACCCCTTATGCACACAATTAATGTTTGTTGACACTTGTTTTGTAACAACTTATTTAGAACATTGTTTAACAATCAGTAATACAAATAATCGGTAAAATCTTAAATAATGCAACATGTGACGTAAGAATTATGATGATAGCACAACACTTCGTGCATGTAGACATAACTGAACCTTCTGTTTCAGCTCAAAAGCCATTTGAGTGCAAAATCTCAGCGGATCTTGGTTTCATTATTGATGGATCGGCGGATATTGATGATGCATCAATGGGAAAAGAAAGAGAGTTTGTGAATGCTGTTGTTAGATCTTTCGATGTAAGTGAGACAGGAGCACGTGCGGGTGTAGTGGTAGGTGGTGACAAGTCAGACGTTGCCATCAAACTGAATACGTACAATAGTACTGTGAGCTTTACGAGAGGAGTGGCGAGCCTACAAAAGGTAGGAGGCAAGATGCGATTAGATAAGGCACTGATGGTAGCTTATGACCAAATGTTTAGTACATCGAACGGTGCGAGATTAGCTGTTCCGCAAGTGCTAACTGTAGTTACAACAGCAGGCAAGCTGGAGGAGACGGATGGAAACTCGCTGCAGTTGGCATCAAGTGCTTTCCATGAAGCGGGGATAAGAGTGTTGGTGCTGGTAGTGGGTAAGAATGCAAACAAGGATAAATTGAGCAAGATAACTCGACAAGTAGAGGACATATTTTACGTGGAGAGGTTTGATGAGCTGGCTGCGAGTTCATTGCGAGAATCGATTGCAAAATCGGCATGCAAGGCTAGTGGTAGGTACAAGTTATTTAGCAACTGAAATGAAATGAAGTAAATTGGACAAATGCAGCTTCTAGTATGGAATTAGACTCTGTCATAGGCTAAATGTATAGCGCTAAAGCTAAAGGTATAGCTGTGTATAAATCAATAAAGCTAGAAAGCTACGTTGTGCATAGAGCTGTCGTCAGCTGCGTTAGGTGGATCAATTCATAAGAAGATGACTAGGAAGGTAGAGGTGAATGCAGACTTAATGTCAGAAGTAGTTGAGTGGGTGGGTATTGTAGTGCACTGAAATAGTATAGTGGACAAATCTTGATTGGCTGTTAGCGCGATCTCCAATTGGGCAATCTTCAGCCTTATTGACCAATCAGAAGGCCAGGGACTCCAACTGCACTACCTTTCCTTCACAAAAACCCGATGTAAAATCTCTTAAGACTAATCCGAAATGCTTTCCAATAAATAATGTCACATGATATTTCTCCAAAAATCTACTTCGAACTTTTTGGAGATGGCTCCCCGTTCAAGAAGTATCACGTTTTGATCACGAAGCAACGTTTACTTAGCTCCCAGTCGATATTTATTCATATATTCACACCCATATAATTCGTCTTCTCATTGGTCAATAAAGCAGAACATTCCCCAATTAGGTATCGCGCTAACAGCCAATCAACACTTGTTCACTATGCTCACTGAGATTATAAACGGATTCCCCCTTTGAAGATAGGAGATTGCCCTAGTGAGCGAAATTTGGGCTCCGCATAGTGTATCGATGCACATGTTTATATATTATCTCCATTACCACCCTCTGTAGAATCACCAAACCAGACACTGTTTGGCAATTAGTTTGAGGTCAAGCAGTGAAATAACCTATATTGACTGGGCTATTGAGTGTAGACTAGTGAATATTAGCCGATTTGTTCATGTTTTGTGAATGTATGTCTTAGTTGTGAAGTGCAAGAACGTGGCAAATGTGGGCTTCATTGTCGATTCGTCTGGAAGTTTGCGCCGAGATTACAAGAAAGAGAAAGAATTTGTGAAAGAACTAGCAAGGTCGTTTGACATATCGGAAGCTGGAAGCAGAGCAGGTGTGATTACGTTCAGTTACCATGCGGAACTAAGCATTGCGATGAATGAGCATAAAACAGTGAATGATTTTAACAAGGCAGTGGACAGCATACCCCTGATGGGATATACTACGAGAATAGACAAAGCCCTTGTTCTAGCTAGGAGACGCCTAATGGTAGGGGCACGCGATGATGCACCGAGAATTGTCTTTCTTCTCACTGATGGAACACAGACGAAAGATGCTGATGCTGTAGATCCGTCTAAGCTGGCGGAGGAGCTTCGTCGTGATGGAATCAAATTGATCGTGATAGGAATAGGCAAGGGAGTGAACAAAGAAGAGCTGAAGAAAATTGCTGGTGGCTTGCAGTCAAGCTTGTTCCTGGCAAGTGACTTTGAGCAGCTACGTTCAAGTGCATTCGTGCAGGACGTTGCCAAACAGGGTTGTGATAAAGGTAGCTAAGATTTGGTTATATCTTCATCTGTGTCTGTGCTTTTGACTCTGTATCTCTCTGTCTGTATTCCTGCCATTCTAGTTTGTTTTCTCTCTCTCCTCTCTCTATTTGTCTCTACCCTCGTGCATCCGTCGCTCTTTATTCATGAATATATCCTCGTCTGTCTCTTTGCCTATTTGTCCACCGCCGTTCAACTACGTATGTGTGCTTTTCAGAGTATATATCGGTCAGTCTCTCTGTCTGTCTTTATGTTTGTGGGTTTGTTTGATATTCTCGCTTAATGTATTTGATGTGTGTCAGCGTGCCTGTTTGGGTATCTATCGTTGGCTGCTTATTATATATGTATACTTGTGCACTTGTCTGTGTCTCCATGCTTGTACTTGGATCTGTTTTTGCACGAAATATTCTTATGTGTACATGTGTGTGAACCGATGGCATTGTGATAAGTAGGAAGTGTTGATTTGTGGTGTGTGATATTTCAGCTGAAGATCGTGCAAAGTGTAGAGCAATTGCAGATGTTGGTTTCATTGTGGATTCATCAGGCAGCCTGGCAAGTCAATACTCGAAAGAGAAGGACTTCGTTAAGCTAGTAGCTGATAGTTTACACATATCGGACAAGGGTAGCCGTGTGGCGGTAGTACTGTTCAGCTTCTATTCTGAACTGAGCATCAAATTCACAGACTACTCAAAAGTAGATGACTTCAAGAGGGCAGTTGATGCACTGCCATTGATGAGGAGCACTACTCGCATTGACAGGGCATTGGCAACTGCTTACAATGAAATGTTTAACGAGAAGAACGGGATGAGGGTGACTGTTCCAAAAGTACTCGTACTTCTTACAGACGGTGAACAGACAAAAGGTGCGGACGCAATACCACCAGCACAAGTTGTGCAAAAGTTCCATGATGCGGGTATCAAAGTAATAGTTATAGGAATTGGGAAAGGCGTCAACCCTGGCGAGCTGGGAGCATTGGTGAAGTCAAGGGAGAATCTGTACCTGGCTAAGGACTTTGATCAGTTGAGATCTGGCCAATTTGTAGATGACATCATAGGATCAACTTGCTTGGAAACTGGTATGGTTTTGGCCGGCTATTCATAATATTAACGATGATGATAATGATGATGATGATGATGATGATGATGATGATGATGATGATGATGATGATGATGATGATGATGATGATGATGATGATGATGATGACGATGATGATGACGATGATGATGATGATGATGCGTCGTACAGGTTGTTGACTGAAGAGAGTTCTTGATTACCAGCTATGATACTAGTATAATTATTTGATGTATACACATTATATTTTAGTTTATATTATGTCTATTCTATTGTCTATTATATTTTGTGCGCAGTGCCCAAATGTGATAGGATTGCAGATGTTGGCTTTGTTGTTGATTCATCGGGTAGCATGAGAAGGGACTTTTCGAAGGAGAAGCAGTTTGTGAAGAATTTGGCTGCCACACTCGGTATCGACAAAGGTGGGAACAGGGCAGGCATTGTGACTTTTAGCTACAATGCTGAATTGACTGTAAAACTGTCAGACAGTGCGGCAACAGCACCTGGTGACTTCAACTCGCTGGTTGATAAAGTGCCATTCATGGGGTACACAACTAGAATAGATAAGGCATTGAGATTGGTGAGTAAGGAAATGTTTGAGAAATCGAATGGAGCTCGTGTAGGTGTTCCCAAGATTTTGTTTGTGCTAACAGATGGCACTCAGACGAAGGACAGTGATGCCATTGACCCTGCCTTGATTGCATCTGAGCTTCGAGACAAGATGGGAGTGCACTTATTTGTAATTGGTATGGGAAGGAGAGTGAATCCGGGAGAGTTGTCACAGATAGCAGGAGATCGTTCTAGATTGTTTCTGGCCAAGGACATGAATCGACTTGGGTCTGCTGACTTCATCAGTGATATATCTACCTCAGTTTGTCGTCAAGGTACGTACATGATGAGAATGAATGAGTTTCGTGTTAAAAGTATGTAATGCAGTTACAACTGATTATGTCGTATGCAGCTAAGCACTTAAGGCTGAACAACGAGGTTGTGTGTTGTGTACTGCAATCTCACACCTGTGCCAATAAGTAAGTTGGTGTGTATTATATTAGATATGAAGCAATGCTACTGCAATGGTTTCATATAAATGATAATGTCAAATGGGTTTTATGTATTATTCTATAATCCGTACATGCCTGTTGTTTTTTGCTCAGCTGCACCACCAAGACCAGCAGAGAGATGCAAAAGTAAGTTGGATGTTGCGTTCATAGTCGACTCATCGGCAGCAAGTGTAGCCAAGGACTACGGAAAAGAGAAAGAGTTTGTGAAGGCGATTGCTAGTACTTTGGACATTGATGAGGGTGGAAGCCATGCTGGCATTGTGTTGTTCAATGGCGACAGTGAAGTGGCAATGAAATTTTCTGAAAGTAATAATGGGAGCGAGTTTTCAAGAGCTGTGGACAAGTTACGTCTGCTTGGAGGCAAGAGAAGAAGGATGGACAAGGCATTGAAATTGGCTTTCGACAAATTGTTCACACCCGAATATGGAATGAGGATGGATGCAGCACAAGTGCTTGTCCTGTTAACAGATGGTGGGCAGACACAAGAGGCTGGTGCAGTTGCACTATCACAAGCAATTGTACCGTTCCATGAGGCTAACGTGAAAGTGCTTGTAGTTGGAATAGGGCCTGACATAAAGAAAGATGAACTGCGAAGTATAGTCAAGTCTGACGAGGACTTGTATATAGCAGGAGACTTTGGCAAGTTGAAATCAGACGACTTCTCGAAGAGTGTTAGTAAAGCTGTGTGTATTGAAGGTAAGTTCTCGACTCAACTCGACTTGATCCGACTCGGCCCAGCTTGACTCGACTCGACTCGACTCGACTCAACTTGACTCGACTCGACTCGACTCGACTCGACTCGACTCGACTTGACACGACTCGTCTCTGCTCGATTCAACTTGTCTCGGCTCGATTCGATTCGATTTGACAGGAGTCGAGTTGAATGAAGAGAAGATTAGTGTGAGCAAGAGGGAAGGCACACAAACATGTAATGGCACTACTATGTCACACGTGCATTAATATATTTACAGTATATGTAGATGTCAGAAGTTGTTGGTAGTAGCTGTTTGGTGAAAAAGCAATGAGAATATGATGAGAATATGATGAGAATATAATGAGGACATGATGAGAATATGATGAGAATATGGTGAGAATATAATGAGGACATGATGAGAATATGGTGAGAATATGGTGAGAATATGATGACGTGATAATATATATTTGGTAATGAAGTGATTAGGTTGAATGCCACCTAAATGATTGCTTTGTCGTTTTTCTGTAAAGGTAAAAGATGCGAGAACCTGGTAGACGTTGGTTTCATTGTCGACTCATCGGGCAGTCTTCGACGCGAATATGCAAAGGAGAAGGACTTTGTTAAGAGTCTTGCGAGTAGCTTCGACCTCTCGGCAAATGGCAGCAGGGCAGGCGTGATAACGTTCAGTTGGCATGCGGAGCACAGTATTAAGCTGAATGATCACAGAGATCTGGACACTTTCTTGAGTGCAGTTGACAGTCTTCCGCTGTTTGGGCACACAACAAGAATTGACAAAGCACTGAAGATGGCGAAAAGTGATATGTTCAGTGCGGAGAACGGTGGTCGCGCCAATGTGCCAAAGCTCATCATACTACTCACGGATGGATCTCAGACTAAGGATGCTGATGCGGTAGACCCCGGAATGATAGCAGGAGAGTTGCGAAAGGCTGGCATTAAATTGATAGTAATCGGTATTGGTAAAAACGTAGATAGCAACGAATTGTCGCATATGGCTGGTGATGTGTCGAACGTATATCAAGCAAGTAACTTTGACCAGCTCATATCCAGCAGTTTTATAGATAGAATATCAAAGAGCAGTTGTGAACAAAGTAAGACACTCCGATTATACATAGGTTTAGTAGTGTAGTCTACACGTTGCGTTGGTTGGCGGGTGGTGGTGTTGATTATACGAATTGATAAGTTGAATGAAATAACAGTTGAAGTGAGCCGTAAGATATGAGCATTTATTGGTACAATGATAACGATTATAATAAGCCTCATGATGATGATAATAATGGTGATGACGATGACGATCATGATGATGATGATGATGATGATGATCATGATGATGATAATGATGATGATGATGATCAGGATGATGATGATGATGATGATGATGAGGATAATGACGTTGATGATGATGATGATGATGATGATGATGATGATGATGATGATGATGATGATGATGATCAGGTGATGATGATGATGATGATGATGATGATGATCAGGTGATGGTGATGATGATGATGATGATGATGATAGTGTCTATGATGATGATGATTTACTTTACTAATTGGAGTTGATTTCCTTGTTCTTCTGTCATGTCAGTAATGTCTAATTGATCGGTGTTAGTGCCATTTGTAGTATTGTGTATTATCGCCTGTTTTGTTTCAGCTGCAAAACCTTTTAACTGCAAAGTAAGAGCGGACCTTGGTTTCATTATTGATGGATCGGCGGATATTGATGATGCATCAATGGGAAAAGAAAGAGAGTTTGTGAATGCTGTTGTTAGATCTTTCGATGTAAGTGAGACAGGAGCACGTGCGGGTGTAGTGGTAGGTGGTGACAAGTCAGACGTTGCCATCAAACTGAATACGTACAATAGTACTGTGAGCTTTACGAGAGGAGTGGCGAGCCTACAAAAGGTAGGAGGCAAGATGCGATTAGATAAGGCACTGATGGTAGCTTATGACCAAATGTTTAGTACATCGAACGGTGCGAGATTAGCTGTTCCGCAAGTGCTAACTGTAGTTACAACAGCAGGCAAGCTGGAGGAGACGGATGGAAACTCGCTGCAGTTGGCATCAAGTGCTTTCCATGAAGCGGGGATAAGAGTGTTGGTGCTGGTAGTGGGTAAGAATGCAAACAAGGATAAATTGAGCAAGATAACTCGACAAGTAGAGGACATATTTTACGTGGAGAGGTTTGATGAGCTGGCTGCGAGTTCATTGCGAGAATCGATTGCAAAATCGGCATGCAAGGCTAGTGGTAGGTACAAGTTATTTAGCAACTGAAATGAAATGAAGTAAATTGGACAAATGCAGCTTCTAGTATGGAATTAGACTCTGTCATAGGCTAAATGTATAGCGCTAAAGCTAAAGGTATAGCTGTGTATAAATCAATAAAGCTAGAAAGCTACGTTGTGCATAGAGCTGTCGTCAGCTGCGTTAGGTGGATCAATTCATAAGAAGATGACTAGGAAGGTAGAGGTGAATGCAGACTTAATGTCAGAAGTAGTTGAGTGGGTGGGTATTGTAGTGCACTGAAATAGTATAGTGGACAAATCTTGATTGGCTGTTAGCGCGATCTCCAATTGGGCAATCTTCAGCCTTATTGACCAATCAGAAGGCCAGGAACTCCAACTGCACTACCTTTCCTTCACAAAAACCCGATGTAAAATCTCTTAAGACTAATCCGAAATGCTTTCCAATAAATAATGTCACATGATATTTCTCCAAAAATCTACTTCGAACTTTTTGGAGATGGCTCCCCGTTCAAGAAGTATCACGTTTTGATCACGAAGCAACGTTTACTTAGCTCCCAGTCGATATTTATTCATATATTCACACCCATATAATTCGTCTTCTCATTGGTCAATAAAGCAGAACATTCCCCAATTAGGTATCGCGCTAACAGCCAATCAACACTTGTTCACTATGCTCACTGAGATTATAAACGGATTCCCCCTTTGAAGATAGGAGATTGCCCTAGTGAGCGAAATTTGGGCTCCGCATAGTGTATCGATGCACATGTTTATATATTATCTCCATTACCACCCTCTGTAGAATCACCAAACCAGACACTGTTTGGCAATTAGTTTGAGGTCAAGCAGTGAAATAACCTATATTGACTGGGCTATTGAGTGTAGACTAGTGAATATTAGCCGATTTGTTCATGTTTTGTGAATGTATGTCTTAGTTGTGAAGTGCAAGAACGTGGCAAATGTGGGCTTCATTGTCGATTCGTCTGGAAGTTTGCGCCGAGATTACAAGAAAGAGAAAGAATTTGTGAAAGAACTAGCAAGGTCGTTTGACATATCGGAAGCTGGAAGCAGAGCAGGTGTGATTACGTTCAGTTACCATGCGGAACTAAGCATTGCGATGAATGAGCATAAAACAGTGAATGATTTTAACAAGGCAGTGGACAGCATACCCCTGATGGGATATACTACGAGAATAGACAAAGCCCTTGTTCTAGCTAGGAGACGCCTAATGGTAGGGGCACGCGATGATGCACCGAGAATTGTCTTTCTTCTCACTGATGGAACACAGACGAAAGATGCTGATGCTGTAGATCCGTCTAAGCTGGCGGAGGAGCTTCGTCGTGATGGAATCAAATTGATCGTGATAGGAATAGGCAAGGGAGTGAACAAAGAAGAGCTGAAGAAAATTGCTGGTGGCTTGCAGTCAAGCTTGTTCCTGGCAAGTGACTTTGAGCAGCTACGTTCAAGTGCATTCGTGCAGGACGTTGCCAAACAGGGTTGTGATAAAGGTAGCTAAGATTTGGTTATATCTTCATCTGTGTCTGTGCTTTTGACTCTGTATCTCTCTGTCTGTATTCCTGCCATTCTAGTTTGTTTTCTCTCTCTCCTCTCTCTATTTGTCTCTACCCTCGTGCATCCGTCGCTCTTTATTCATGAATATATCCTCGTCTGTCTCTTTGCCTATTTGTCCACCGCCGTTCAACTACGTATGTGTGCTTTTCAGAGTATATATCGGTCAGTCTCTCTGTCTGTCTTTATGTTTGTGGGTTTGTTTGATATTCTCGCTTAATGTATTTGATGTGTGTCAGCGTGCCTGTTTGGGTATCTATCGTTGGCTGCTTATTATATATGTATACTTGTGCACTTGTCTGTGTCTCCATGCTTGTACTTGGATCTGTTTTTGCACGAAATATTCTTATGTGTACATGTGTGTGAACCGATGGCATTGTGATAAGTAGGAAGTGTTGATTTGTGGTGTGTGATATTTCAGCTGAAGATCGTGCAAAGTGTAGAGCAATTGCAGATGTTGGTTTCATTGTGGATTCATCAGGCAGCCTGGCAAGTCAATACTCGAAAGAGAAGGACTTCGTTAAGCTAGTAGCTGATAGTTTACACATATCGGACAAGGGTAGCCGTGTGGCGGTAGTACTGTTCAGCTTCTATTCTGAACTGAGCATCAAATTCACAGACTACTCAAAAGTAGATGACTTCAAGAGGGCAGTTGATGCACTGCCATTGATGAGGAGCACTACTCGCATTGACAGGGCATTGGCAACTGCTTACAATGAAATGTTTAACGAGAAGAACGGGATGAGGGTGACTGTTCCAAAAGTACTCGTACTTCTTACAGACGGTGAACAGACAAAAGGTGCGGACGCAATACCACCAGCACAAGTTGTGCAAAAGTTCCATGATGCGGGTATCAAAGTAATAGTTATAGGAATTGGGAAAGGCGTCAACCCTGGCGAGCTGGGAGCATTGGTGAAGTCAAGGGAGAATCTGTACCTGGCTAAGGACTTTGATCAGTTGAGATCTGGCCAATTTGTAGATGACATCATAGGATCAACTTGCTTGGAAACTGGTATGGTTTTGGCCGGCTATTCATAATATTAACGATGATGATAATGATGATGATGATGATGATGATGATGATGATGATGATGATGATGATGATGATGATGATGATGATGATGATGATGATGATGATGATGATGATGACGATGATGATGACGATGATGATGATGATGATGCGTCGTACAGGTTGTTGACTGAAGAGAGTTCTTGATTACCAGCTATGATACTAGTATAATTATTTGATGTATACACATTATATTTTAGTTTATATTATGTCTATTCTATTGTCTATTATATTTTGTGCGCAGTGCCCAAATGTGATAGGATTGCAGATGTTGGCTTTGTTGTTGATTCATCGGGTAGCATGAGAAGGGACTTTTCGAAGGAGAAGCAGTTTGTGAAGAATTTGGCTGCCACACTCGGTATCGACAAAGGTGGGAACAGGGCAGGCATTGTGACTTTTAGCTACAATGCTGAATTGACTGTAAAACTGTCAGACAGTGCGGCAACAGCACCTGATGACTTCAACTCGCTGGTTGATAAAGTGCCATTCATGGGGTACACAACTAGAATAGATAAGGCATTGAGATTGGTGAGTAAGGAAATGTTTGAGAAATCGAATGGAGCTCGTGTAGGTGTTCCCAAGATTTTGTTTGTGCTAACAGATGGCACTCAGACGAAGGACAGTGATGCCATTGACCCTGCCTTGATTGCATCTGAGCTTCGAGACAAGATGGGAGTGCACTTATTTGTAATTGGTATGGGAAGGAGAGTGAATCCGGGAGAGTTGTCACAGATAGCAGGAGATCGTTCTAGATTGTTTCTGGCCAAGGACATGAATCGACTTGGGTCTGCTGACTTCATCAGTGATATATCTACCTCAGTTTGTCGTCAAGGTACGTACATGATGAGAATGAATGAGTTTCGTGTTAAAAGTATGTAATGCAGTTACAACTGATTATGTCGTATGCAGCTAAGCACTTAAGGCTGAACAACGAGGTTGTGTGTTGTGTACTGCAATCTCACACCTGTGCCAATAAGTAAGTTGGTGTGTATTATATTAGATATGAAGCAATGCTACTGCAATGGTTTCATATAAATGATAATGTCAAATGGGTTTTATGTATTATTCTATAATCCGTACATGCCTGTTGTTTTTTGCTCAGCTGCACCACCAAGACCAGCAGAGAGATGCAAAAGTAAGTTGGATGTTGCGTTCATAGTCGACTCATCGGCAGCAAGTGTAGCCAAGGACTACGGAAAAGAGAAAGAGTTTGTGAAGGCGATTGCTAGTACTTTGGACATTGATGAGGGTGGAAGCCATGCTGGCATTGTGTTGTTCAATGGCGACAGTGAAGTGGCAATGAAATTTTCTGAAAGTAATAATGGGAGCGAGTTTTCAAGAGCTGTGGACAAGTTACGTCTGCTTGGAGGCAAGAGAAGAAGGATGGACAAGGCATTGAAATTGGCTTTCGACAAATTGTTCACACCCGAATATGGAATGAGGATGGATGCAGCACAAGTGCTTGTCCTGTTAACAGATGGTGGGCAGACACAAGAGGCTGGTGCAGTTGCACTATCACAAGCAATTGTACCGTTCCATGAGGCTAACGTGAAAGTGCTTGTAGTTGGAATAGGGCCTGACATAAAGAAAGATGAACTGCGAAGTATAGTCAAGTCTGACGAGGACTTGTATATAGCAGGAGACTTTGGCAAGTTGAAATCAGACGACTTCTCGAAGAGTGTTAGTAAAGCTGTGTGTATTGAAGGTAAGTTCTCGACTCAACTCGACTTGATCCGACTCGGCCCAGCTTGACTCGACTCGACTCGACTCGACTCAACTTGACTCGACTCGACTCGACTCGACTCGACTCGACTCGACTCGACTTGACACGACTCGTCTCTGCTCGATTCAACTTGTCTCGGCTCGATTCGATTCGATTTGACAGGAGTCGAGTTGAATGAAGAGAAGATTAGTGTGAGCAAGAGGGAAGGCACACAAACATGTAATGGCACTACTATGTCACACGTGCATTAATATATTTACAGTATATGTAGATGTCAGAAGTTGTTGGTAGTAGCTGTTTGGTGAAAAAGCAATGAGAATATGATGAGAATATGATGAGAATATAATGAGGACATGATGAGAATATGATGAGAATATGGTGAGAATATAATGAGGACATGATGAGAATATGGTGAGAATATGGTGAGAATATGATGACGTGATAATATATATTTGGTAATGAAGTGATTAGGTTGAATGCCACCTAAATGATTGCTTTGTCGTTTTTCTGTAAAGGTAAAAGATGCGAGAACCTGGTAGACGTTGGTTTCATTGTCGACTCATCGGGCAGTCTTCGACGCGAATATGCAAAGGAGAAGGACTTTGTTAAGAGTCTTGCGAGTAGCTTCGACCTCTCGGCAAATGGCAGCAGGGCAGGCGTGATAACGTTCAGTTGGCATGCGGAGCACAGTATTAAGCTGAATGATCACAGAGATCTGGACACTTTCTTGAGTGCAGTTGACAGTCTTCCGCTGTTTGGGCACACAACAAGAATTGACAAAGCACTGAAGATGGCGAAAAGTGATATGTTCAGTGCGGAGAACGGTGGTCGCGCCAATGTGCCAAAGCTCATCATACTACTCACGGATGGATCTCAGACTAAGGATGCTGATGCGGTAGACCCCGGAATGATAGCAGGAGAGTTGCGAAAGGCTGGCATTAAATTGATAGTAATCGGTATTGGTAAAAACGTAGATAGCAACGAATTGTCGCATATGGCTGGTGATGTGTCGAACGTATATCAAGCAAGTAACTTTGACCAGCTCATATCCAGCAGTTTTATAGATAGAATATCAAAGAGCAGTTGTGAACAAAGTAAGACACTCCGATTATACATAGGTTTAGTAGTGTAGTCTACACGTTGCGTTGGTTGGCGGGTGGTGGTGTTGATTATACGAATTGATAAGTTGAATGAAATAACAGTTGAAGTGAGCCGTAAGATATGAGCATTTATTGGTACAATGATAACGATTATAATAAGCCTCATGATGATGATAATAATGGTGATGACGATGACGATCATGATGATGATGATGATGATGATGATCATGATGATGATAATGATGATGATGATGATCAGGATGATGATGATGATGATGATGATGAGGATAATGACGTTGATGATGATGATGATGATGATGATGATGATGATGATGATGATGATGATGATGATGATGATGATCAGGTGATGATGATGATGATGATGATGATGATGATCAGGTGATGGTGATGATGATGATGATGATGATGATAGTGTCTATGATGATGATGATTTACTTTACTAATTGGAGTTGATTTCCTTGTTCTTCTGTCATGTCAGTAATTTCTAATTGATCGGTGTTAGTGCCATTTGTAGTATTGTGTATTATCGCCTGTTTTGTTTCAGCTGCAAAACCTTTTAACTGCAAAGTAAGAGCGGACCTTGGTTTCATTATTGATGGATCGGCGGATATTGATGATGCATCAATGGGAAAAGAAAGAGAGTTTGTGAATGCTGTTGTTAGATCTTTCGATGTAAGTGAGACAGGAGCACGTGCGGGTGTAGTGGTAGGTGGTGACAAGTCAGACGTTGCCATCAAACTGAATACGTACAATAGTACTGTGAGCTTTACGAGAGGAGTGGCGAGCCTACAAAAGGTAGGAGGCAAGATGCGATTAGATAAGGCACTGATGGTAGCTTATGACCAAATGTTTAGTACATCGAACGGTGCGAGATTAGCTGTTCCGCAAGTGCTAACTGTAGTTACAACAGCAGGCAAGCTGGAGGAGACGGATGGAAACTCGCTGCAGTTGGCATCAAGTGCTTTCCATGAAGCGGGGATAAGAGTGTTGGTGCTGGTAGTGGGTAAGAATGCAAACAAGGATAAATTGAGCAAGATAACTCGACAAGTAGAGGACATATTTTACGTGGAGAGGTTTGATGAGCTGGCTGCGAGTTCATTGCGAGAATCGATTGCAAAATCGGCATGCAAGGCTAGTGGTAGGTACAAGTTATTTAGCAACTGAAATGAAATGAAGTAAATTGGACAAATGCAGCTTCTAGTATGGAATTAGACTCTGTCATAGGCTAAATGTATAGCGCTAAAGCTAAAGGTATAGCTGTGTATAAATCAATAAAGCTAGAAAGCTACGTTGTGCATAGAGCTGTCGTCAGCTGCGTTAGGTGGATCAATTCATAAGAAGATGACTAGGAAGGTAGAGGTGAATGCAGACTTAATGTCAGAAGTAGTTGAGTGGGTGGGTATTGTAGTGCACTGAAATAGTATAGTGGACAAATCTTGATTGGCTGTTAGCGCGATCTCCAATTGGGCAATCTTCAGCCTTATTGACCAATCAGAAGGCCAGGGACTCCAACTGCACTACCTTTCCTTCACAAAAACCCGATGTAAAATCTCTTAAGACTAATCCGAAATGCTTTCCAATAAATAATGTCACATGATATTTCTCCAAAAATCTACTTCGAACTTTTTGGAGATGGCTCCCCGTTCAAGAAGTATCACGTTTTGATCACGAAGCAACGTTTACTTAGCTCCCAGTCGATATTTATTCATATATTCACACCCATATAATTCGTCTTCTCATTGGTCAATAAAGCAGAACATTCCCCAATTAGGTATCGCGCTAACAGCCAATCAACACTTGTTCACTATGCTCACTGAGATTATAAACGGATTCCCCCTTTGAAGATAGGAGATTGCCCTAGTGAGCGAAATTTGGGCTCCGCATAGTGTATCGATGCACATGTTTATATATTATCTCCATTACCACCCTCTGTAGAATCACCAAACCAGACACTGTTTGGCAATTAGTTTGAGGTCAAGCAGTGAAATAACCTATATTGACTGGGCTATTGAGTGTAGACTAGTGAATATTAGCCGATTTGTTCATGTTTTGTGAATGTATGTCTTAGTTGTGAAGTGCAAGAACGTGGCAAATGTGGGCTTCATTGTCGATTCGTCTGGAAGTTTGCGCCGAGATTACAAGAAAGAGAAAGAATTTGTGAAAGAACTAGCAAGGTCGTTTGACATATCGGAAGCTGGAAGCAGAGCAGGTGTGATTACGTTCAGTTACCATGCGGAACTAAGCATTGCGATGAATGAGCATAAAACAGTGAATGATTTTAACAAGGCAGTGGACAGCATACCCCTGATGGGATATACTACGAGAATAGACAAAGCCCTTGTTCTAGCTAGGAGACGCCTAATGGTAGGGGCACGCGATGATGCACCGAGAATTGTCTTTCTTCTCACTGATGGAACACAGACGAAAGATGCTGATGCTGTAGATCCGTCTAAGCTGGCGGAGGAGCTTCGTCGTGATGGAATCAAATTGATCGTGATAGGAATAGGCAAGGGAGTGAACAAAGAAGAGCTGAAGAAAATTGCTGGTGGCTTGCAGTCAAGCTTGTTCCTGGCAAGTGACTTTGAGCAGCTACGTTCAAGTGCATTCGTGCAGGACGTTGCCAAACAGGGTTGTGATAAAGGTAGCTAAGATTTGGTTATATCTTCATCTGTGTCTGTGCTTTTGACTCTGTATCTCTCTGTCTGTATTCCTGCCATTCTAGTTTGTTTTCTCTCTCTCCTCTCTCTATTTGTCTCTACCCTCGTGCATCCGTCGCTCTTTATTCATGAATATATCCTCGTCTGTCTCTTTGCCTATTTGTCCACCGCCGTTCAACTACGTATGTGTGCTTTTCAGAGTATATATCGGTCAGTCTCTCTGTCTGTCTTTATGTTTGTGGGTTTGTTTGATATTCTCGCTTAATGTATTTGATGTGTGTCAGCGTGCCTGTTTGGGTATCTATCGTTGGCTGCTTATTATATATGTATACTTGTGCACTTGTCTGTGTCTCCATGCTTGTACTTGGATCTGTTTTTGCACGAAATATTCTTATGTGTACATGTGTGTGAACCGATGGCATTGTGATAAGTAGGAAGTGTTGATTTGTGGTGTGTGATATTTCAGCTGAAGATCGTGCAAAGTGTAGAGCAATTGCAGATGTTGGTTTCATTGTGGATTCATCAGGCAGCCTGGCAAGTCAATACTCGAAAGAGAAGGACTTCGTTAAGCTAGTAGCTGATAGTTTACACATATCGGACAAGGGTAGCCGTGTGGCGGTAGTACTGTTCAGCTTCTATTCTGAACTGAGCATCAAATTCACAGACTACTCAAAAGTAGATGACTTCAAGAGGGCAGTTGATGCACTGCCATTGATGAGGAGCACTACTCGCATTGACAGGGCATTGGCAACTGCTTACAATGAAATGTTTAACGAGAAGAACGGGATGAGGGTGACTGTTCCAAAAGTACTCGTACTTCTTACAGACGGTGAACAGACAAAAGGTGCGGACGCAATACCACCAGCACAAGTTGTGCAAAAGTTCCATGATGCGGGTATCAAAGTAATAGTTATAGGAATTGGGAAAGGCGTCAACCCTGGCGAGCTGGGAGCATTGGTGAAGTCAAGGGAGAATCTGTACCTGGCTAAGGACTTTGATCAGTTGAGATCTGGCCAATTTGTAGATGACATCATAGGATCAACTTGCTTGGAAACTGGTATGGTTTTGGCCGGCTATTCATAATATTAACGATGATGATGATAATGATGATGATGATGATGATGATGATGATGATGATGATGATGATGATGATGATGATGATGATGATGATGATGATGACGATGATGATGACGATGATGATGATGATGATGCGTCGTACAGGTTGTTGACTGAAGAGAGTTCTTGATTACCAGCTATGATACTAGTATAATTATTTGATGTATACACATTATATTTTAGTTTATATTATGTCTATTCTATTGTCTATTATATTTTGTGCGCAGTGCCCAAATGTGATAGGATTGCAGATGTTGGCTTTGTTGTTGATTCATCGGGTAGCATGAGAAGGGACTTTTCGAAGGAGAAGCAGTTTGTGAAGAATTTGGCTGCCACACTCGGTATCGACAAAGGTGGGAACAGGGCAGGCATTGTGACTTTTAGCTACAATGCTGAATTGACTGTAAAACTGTCAGACAGTGCGGCAACAGCACCTGGTGACTTCAACTCGCTGGTTGATAAAGTGCCATTCATGGGGTACACAACTAGAATAGATAAGGCATTGAGATTGGTGAGTAAGGAAATGTTTGAGAAATCGAATGGAGCTCGTGTAGGTGTTCCCAAGATTTTGTTTGTGCTAACAGATGGCACTCAGACGAAGGACAGTGATGCCATTGACCCTGCCTTGATTGCATCTGAGCTTCGAGACAAGATGGGAGTGCACTTATTTGTAATTGGTATGGGAAGGAGAGTGAATCCGGGAGAGTTGTCACAGATAGCAGGAGATCGTTCTAGATTGTTTCTGGCCAAGGACATGAATCGACTTGGGTCTGCTGACTTCATCAGTGATATATCTACCTCAGTTTGTCGTCAAGGTACGTACATGATGAGAATGAATGAGTTTCGTGTTAAAAGTATGTAATGCAGTTACAACTGATTATGTCGTATGCAGCTAAGCACTTAAGGCTGAACAACGAGGTTGTGTGTTGTGTACTGCAATCTCACACCTGTGCCAATAAGTAAGTTGGTGTGTATTATATTAGATATGAAGCAATGCTACTGCAATGGTTTCATATAAATGATAATGTCAAATGGGTTTTATGTATTATTCTATAATCCGTACATGCCTGTTGTTTTTTGCTCAGCTGCACCACCAAGACCAGCAGAGAGATGCAAAAGTAAGTTGGATGTTGCGTTCATAGTCGACTCATCGGCAGCAAGTGTAGCCAAGGACTACGGAAAAGAGAAAGAGTTTGTGAAGGCGATTGCTAGTACTTTGGACATTGATGAGGGTGGAAGCCATGCTGGCATTGTGTTGTTCAATGGCGACAGTGAAGTGGCAATGAAATTTTCTGAAAGTAATAATGGGAGCGAGTTTTCAAGAGCTGTGGACAAGTTACGTCTGCTTGGAGGCAAGAGAAGAAGGATGGACAAGGCATTGAAATTGGCTTTCGACAAATTGTTCACACCCGAATATGGAATGAGGATGGATGCAGCACAAGTGCTTGTCCTGTTAACAGATGGTGGGCAGACACAAGAGGCTGGTGCAGTTGCACTATCACAAGCAATTGTACCGTTCCATGAGGCTAACGTGAAAGTGCTTGTAGTTGGAATAGGGCCTGACATAAAGAAAGATGAACTGCGAAGTATAGTCAAGTCTGACGAGGACTTGTATATAGCAGGAGACTTTGGCAAGTTGAAATCAGACGACTTCTCGAAGAGTGTTAGTAAAGCTGTGTGTATTGAAGGTAAGTTCTCGACTCAACTCGACTTGATCCGACTCGGCCCAGCTTGACTCGACTCGACTCGACTCGACTCAACTTGACTCGACTCGACTCGACTCGACTCGACTCGACTTGACACGACTCGTCTCTGCTCGATTCAACTTGTCTCGGCTCGATTCGATTCGATTTGACAGGAGTCGAGTTGAATGAAGAGAAGATTAGTGTGAGCAAGAGGGAAGGCACACAAACATGTAATGGCACTACTATGTCACACGTGCATTAATATATTTACAGTATATGTAGATGTCAGAAGTTGTTGGTAGTAGCTGTTTGGTGAAAAAGCAATGAGAATATGATGAGAATATGATGAGAATATAATGAGGACATGATGAGAATATGATGAGAATATGGTGAGAATATAATGAGGACATGATGAGAATATGGTGAGAATATGGTGAGAATATGATGACGTGATAATATATATTTGGTAATGAAGTGATTAGGTTGAATGCCACCTAAATGATTGCTTTGTCGTTTTTCTGTAAAGGTAAAAGATGCGAGAACCTGGTAGACGTTGGTTTCATTGTCGACTCATCGGGCAGTCTTCGACGCGAATATGCAAAGGAGAAGGACTTTGTTAAGAGTCTTGCGAGTAGCTTCGACCTCTCGGCAAATGGCAGCAGGGCAGGCGTGATAACGTTCAGTTGGCATGCGGAGCACAGTATTAAGCTGAATGATCACAGAGATCTGGACACTTTCTTGAGTGCAGTTGACAGTCTTCCGCTGTTTGGGCACACAACAAGAATTGACAAAGCACTGAAGATGGCGAAAAGTGATATGTTCAGTGCGGAGAACGGTGGTCGCGCCAATGTGCCAAAGCTCATCATACTACTCACGGATGGATCTCAGACTAAGGATGCTGATGCGGTAGACCCCGGAATGATAGCAGGAGAGTTGCGAAAGGCTGGCATTAAATTGATAGTAATCGGTATTGGTAAAAACGTAGATAGCAACGAATTGTCGCATATGGCTGGTGATGTGTCGAACGTATATCAAGCAAGTAACTTTGACCAGCTCATATCCAGCAGTTTTATAGATAGAATATCAAAGAGCAGTTGTGAACAAAGTAAGACACTCCGATTATACATAGGTTTAGTAGTGTAGTCTACACGTTGCGTTGGTTGGCGGGTGGTGGTGTTGATTATACGAATTGATAAGTTGAATGAAATAACAGTTGAAGTGAGCCGTAAGATATGAGCATTTATTGGTACAATGATAACGATTATAATAAGCCTCATGATGATGATAATAATGGTGATGACGATGACGATCATGATGATGATGATGATGATGATGATCATGATGATGATAATGATGATGATGATGATCAGGATGATGATGATGATGATGATGATGAGGATAATGACGTTGATGATGATGATGATGATGATGATGATGATGATGATGATGATGATGATGATGATGATCAGGTGATGATGATGATGATGATGATGATGATGATCAGGTGATGGTGATGATGATGATGATGATGATGATAGTGTCTATGATGATGATGATTTACTTTACTAATTGGAGTTGATTTCCTTGTTCTTCTGTCATGTCAGTAATTTCTAATTGATCGGTGTTAGTGCCATTTGTAGTATTGTGTATTATCGCCTGTTTTGTTTCAGCTGCAAAACCTTTTAACTGCAAAGTAAGAGCGGACCTTGGTTTCATTATTGATGGATCGGCGGATATTGATGATGCATCAATGGGAAAAGAAAGAGAGTTTGTGAATGCTGTTGTTAGATCTTTCGATGTAAGTGAGACAGGAGCACGTGCGGGTGTAGTGGTAGGTGGTGACAAGTCAGACGTTGCCATCAAACTGAATACGTACAATAGTACTGTGAGCTTTACGAGAGGAGTGGCGAGCCTACAAAAGGTAGGAGGCAAGATGCGATTAGATAAGGCACTGATGGTAGCTTATGACCAAATGTTTAGTACATCGAACGGTGCGAGATTAGCTGTTCCGCAAGTGCTAACTGTAGTTACAACAGCAGGCAAGCTGGAGGAGACGGATGGAAACTCGCTGCAGTTGGCATCAAGTGCTTTCCATGAAGCGGGGATAAGAGTGTTGGTGCTGGTAGTGGGTAAGAATGCAAACAAGGATAAATTGAGCAAGATAACTCGACAAGTAGAGGACATATTTTACGTGGAGAGGTTTGATGAGCTGGCTGCGAGTTCATTGCGAGAATCGATTGCAAAATCGGCATGCAAGGCTAGTGGTAGGTACAAGTTATTTAGCAACTGAAATGAAATGAAGTAAATTGGACAAATGCAGCTTCTAGTATGGAATTAGACTCTGTCATAGGCTAAATGTATAGCGCTAAAGCTAAAGGTATAGCTGTGTATAAATCAATAAAGCTAGAAAGCTACGTTGTGCATAGAGCTGTCGTCAGCTGCGTTAGGTGGATCAATTCATAAGAAGATGACTAGGAAGGTAGAGGTGAATGCAGACTTAATGTCAGAAGTAGTTGAGTGGGTGGGTATTGTAGTGCACTGAAATAGTATAGTGGACAAATCTTGATTGGCTGTTAGCGCGATCTCCAATTGGGCAATCTTCAGCCTTATTGACCAATCAGAAGGCCAGGGACTCCAACTGCACTACCTTTCCTTCACAAAAACCCGATGTAAAATCTCTTAAGACTAATCCGAAATGCTTTCCAATAAATAATGTCACATGATATTTCTCCAAAAATCTACTTCGAACTTTTTGGAGATGGCTCCCCGTTCAAGAAGTATCACGTTTTGATCACGAAGCAACGTTTACTTAGCTCCCAGTCGATATTTATTCATATATTCACACCCATATAATTCGTCTTCTCATTGGTCAATAAAGCAGAACATTCCCCAATTAGGTATCGCGCTAACAGCCAATCAACACTTGTTCACTATGCTCACTGAGATTATAAACGGATTCCCCCTTTGAAGATAGGAGATTGCCCTAGTGAGCGAAATTTGGGCTCCGCATAGTGTATCGATGCACATGTTTATATATTATCTCCATTACCACCCTCTGTAGAATCACCAAACCAGACACTGTTTGGCAATTAGTTTGAGGTCAAGCAGTGAAATAACCTATATTGACTGGGCTATTGAGTGTAGACTAGTGAATATTAGCCGATTTGTTCATGTTTTGTGAATGTATGTCTTAGTTGTGAAGTGCAAGAACGTGGCAAATGTGGGCTTCATTGTCGATTCGTCTGGAAGTTTGCGCCGAGATTACAAGAAAGAGAAAGAATTTGTGAAAGAACTAGCAAGGTCGTTTGACATATCGGAAGCTGGAAGCAGAGCAGGTGTGATTACGTTCAGTTACCATGCGGAACTAAGCATTGCGATGAATGAGCATAAAACAGTGAATGATTTTAACAAGGCAGTGGACAGCATACCCCTGATGGGATATACTACGAGAATAGACAAAGCCCTTGTTCTAGCTAGGAGACGCCTAATGGTAGGGGCACGCGATGATGCACCGAGAATTGTCTTTCTTCTCACTGATGGAACACAGACGAAAGATGCTGATGCTGTAGATCCGTCTAAGCTGGCGGAGGAGCTTCGTCGTGATGGAATCAAATTGATCGTGATAGGAATAGGCAAGGGAGTGAACAAAGAAGAGCTGAAGAAAATTGCTGGTGGCTTGCAGTCAAGCTTGTTCCTGGCAAGTGACTTTGAGCAGCTACGTTCAAGTGCATTCGTGCAGGACGTTGCCAAACAGGGTTGTGATAAAGGTAGCTAAGATTTGGTTATATCTTCATCTGTGTCTGTGCTTTTGACTCTGTATCTCTCTGTCTGTATTCCTGCCATTCTAGTTTGTTTTCTCTCTCTCCTCTCTCTATTTGTCTCTACCCTCGTGCATCCGTCGCTCTTTATTCATGAATATATCCTCGTCTGTCTCTTTGCCTATTTGTCCACCGCCGTTCAACTACGTATGTGTGCTTTTCAGAGTATATATCGGTCAGTCTCTCTGTCTGTCTTTATGTTTGTGGGTTTGTTTGATATTCTCGCTTAATGTATTTGATGTGTGTCAGCGTGCCTGTTTGGGTATCTATCGTTGGCTGCTTATTATATATGTATACTTGTGCACTTGTCTGTGTCTCCATGCTTGTACTTGGATCTGTTTTTGCACGAAATATTCTTATGTGTACATGTGTGTGAACCGATGGCATTGTGATAAGTAGGAAGTGTTGATTTGTGGTGTGTGATATTTCAGCTGAAGATCGTGCAAAGTGTAGAGCAATTGCAGATGTTGGTTTCATTGTGGATTCATCAGGCAGCCTGGCAAGTCAATACTCGAAAGAGAAGGACTTCGTTAAGCTAGTAGCTGATAGTTTACACATATCGGACAAGGGTAGCCGTGTGGCGGTAGTACTGTTCAGCTTCTATTCTGAACTGAGCATCAAATTCACAGACTACTCAAAAGTAGATGACTTCAAGAGGGCAGTTGATGCACTGCCATTGATGAGGAGCACTACTCGCATTGACAGGGCATTGGCAACTGCTTACAATGAAATGTTTAACGAGAAGAACGGGATGAGGGTGACTGTTCCAAAAGTACTCGTACTTCTTACAGACGGTGAACAGACAAAAGGTGCGGACGCAATACCACCAGCACAAGTTGTGCAAAAGTTCCATGATGCGGGTATCAAAGTAATAGTTATAGGAATTGGGAAAGGCGTCAACCCTGGCGAGCTGGGAGCATTGGTGAAGTCAAGGGAGAATCTGTACCTGGCTAAGGACTTTGATCAGTTGAGATCTGGCCAATTTGTAGATGACATCATAGGATCAACTTGCTTGGAAACTGGTATGGTTTTGGCCGGCTATTCATAATATTAACGATGATGATGATAATGATGATGATGATGATGATGATGATGATGATGATGATGATGATGATGATGATGATGATGATGATGATGATGATGACGATGATGATGACGATGATGATGATGATGATGCGTCGTACAGGTTGTTGACTGAAGAGAGTTCTTGATTACCAGCTATGATACTAGTATAATTATTTGATGTATACACATTATATTTTAGTTTATATTATGTCTATTCTATTGTCTATTATATTTTGTGCGCAGTGCCCAAATGTGATAGGATTGCAGATGTTGGCTTTGTTGTTGATTCATCGGGTAGCATGAGAAGGGACTTTTCGAAGGAGAAGCAGTTTGTGAAGAATTTGGCTGCCACACTCGGTATCGACAAAGGTGGGAACAGGGCAGGCATTGTGACTTTTAGCTACAATGCTGAATTGACTGTAAAACTGTCAGACAGTGCGGCAACAGCACCTGGTGACTTCAACTCGCTGGTTGATAAAGTGCCATTCATGGGGTACACAACTAGAATAGATAAGGCATTGAGATTGGTGAGTAAGGAAATGTTTGAGAAATCGAATGGAGCTCGTGTAGGTGTTCCCAAGATTTTGTTTGTGCTAACAGATGGCACTCAGACGAAGGACAGTGATGCCATTGACCCTGCCTTGATTGCATCTGAGCTTCGAGACAAGATGGGAGTGCACTTATTTGTAATTGGTATGGGAAGGAGAGTGAATCCGGGAGAGTTGTCACAGATAGCAGGAGATCGTTCTAGATTGTTTCTGGCCAAGGACATGAATCGACTTGGGTCTGCTGACTTCATCAGTGATATATCTACCTCAGTTTGTCGTCAAGGTACGTACATGATGAGAATGAATGAGTTTCGTGTTAAAAGTATGTAATGCAGTTACAACTGATTATGTCGTATGCAGCTAAGCACTTAAGGCTGAACAACGAGGTTGTGTGTTGTGTACTGCAATCTCACACCTGTGCCAATAAGTAAGTTGGTGTGTATTATATTAGATATGAAGCAATGCTACTGCAATGGTTTCATATAAATGATAATGTCAAATGGGTTTTATGTATTATTCTATAATCCGTACATGCCTGTTGTTTTTTGCTCAGCTGCACCACCAAGACCAGCAGAGAGATGCAAAAGTAAGTTGGATGTTGCGTTCATAGTCGACTCATCGGCAGCAAGTGTAGCCAAGGACTACGGAAAAGAGAAAGAGTTTGTGAAGGCGATTGCTAGTACTTTGGACATTGATGAGGGTGGAAGCCATGCTGGCATTGTGTTGTTCAATGGCGACAGTGAAGTGGCAATGAAATTTTCTGAAAGTAATAATGGGAGCGAGTTTTCAAGAGCTGTGGACAAGTTACGTCTGCTTGGAGGCAAGAGAAGAAGGATGGACAAGGCATTGAAATTGGCTTTCGACAAATTGTTCACACCCGAATATGGAATGAGGATGGATGCAGCACAAGTGCTTGTCCTGTTAACAGATGGTGGGCAGACACAAGAGGCTGGTGCAGTTGCACTATCACAAGCAATTGTACCGTTCCATGAGGCTAACGTGAAAGTGCTTGTAGTTGGAATAGGGCCTGACATAAAGAAAGATGAACTGCGAAGTATAGTCAAGTCTGACGAGGACTTGTATATAGCAGGAGACTTTGGCAAGTTGAAATCAGACGACTTCTCGAAGAGTGTTAGTAAAGCTGTGTGTATTGAAGGTAAGTTCTCGACTCAACTCGACTTGATCCGACTCGGCCCAGCTTGACTCGACTCGACTCGACTCGACTCAACTTGACTCGACTCGACTCGACTCGACTCGACTCGACTCGACTTGACACGACTCGTCTCTGCTCGATTCAACTTGTCTCGGCTCGATTCGATTCGATTTGACAGGAGTCGAGTTGAATGAAGAGAAGATTAGTGTGAGCAAGAGGGAAGGCACACAAACATGTAATGGCACTACTATGTCACACGTGCATTAATATATTTACAGTATATGTAGATGTCAGAAGTTGTTGGTAGTAGCTGTTTGGTGAAAAAGCAATGAGAATATGATGAGAATATGATGAGAATATAATGAGGACATGATGAGAATATGATGAGAATATGGTGAGAATATAATGAGGACATGATGAGAATATGGTGAGAATATGGTGAGAATATGATGACGTGATAATATATATTTGGTAATGAAGTGATTAGGTTGAATGCCACCTAAATGATTGCTTTGTCGTTTTTCTGTAAAGGTAAAAGATGCGAGAACCTGGTAGACGTTGGTTTCATTGTCGACTCATCGGGTAGTCTTCGACGCGAATATGCAAAGGAGAAGGACTTTGTTAAGAGTCTTGCGAGTAGCTTCGACCTCTCGGCAAATGGCAGCAGGGCAGGCGTGATAACGTTCAGTTGGCATGCGGAGCACAGTATTAAGCTGAATGATCACAGAGATCTGGACACTTTCTTGAGTGCAGTTGACAGTCTTCCGCTGTTTGGGCACACAACAAGAATTGACAAAGCACTGAAGATGGCGAAAAGTGATATGTTCAGTGCGGAGAACGGTGGTCGCGCCAATGTGCCAAAGCTCATCATACTACTCACGGATGGATCTCAGACTAAGGATGCTGATGCGGTAGACCCCGGAATGATAGCAGGAGAGTTGCGAAAGGCTGGCATTAAATTGATAGTAATCGGTATTGGTAAAAACGTAGATAGCAACGAATTGTCGCATATGGCTGGTGATGTGTCGAACGTATATCAAGCAAGTAACTTTGACCAGCTCATATCCAGCAGTTTTATAGATAGAATATCAAAGAGCAGTTGTGAACAAAGTAAGACACTCCGATTATACATAGGTTTAGTAGTGTAGTCTACACGTTGCGTTGGTTGGCGGGTGGTGGTGTTGATTATACGAATTGATAAGTTGAATGAAATAACAGTTGAAGTGAGCCGTAAGATATGAGCATTTATTGGTACAATGATAACGATTATAATAAGCCTCATGATGATGATAATAATGGTGATGACGATGACGATCATGATGATGATGATGATGATGATGATCATGATGATGATAATGATGATGATGATGATCAGGATGATGATGATGATGATGATGATGAGGATAATGACGTTGATGATGATGATGATGATGATGATGATGATGATGATGATGATGATGATGATGATGATGATGATGATCAGGTGATGATGATGATGATGATGATGATGATGATCAGGTGATGGTGATGATGATGATGATGATGATGATAGTGTCTATGATGATGATGATTTACTTTACTAATTGGAGTTGATTTCCTTGTTCTTCTGTCATGTCAGTAATTTCTAATTGATCGGTGTTAGTGCCATTTGTAGTATTGTGTATTATCGCCTGTTTTGTTTCAGCTGCAAAACCTTTTAACTGCAAAGTAAGAGCGGACCTTGGTTTCATTATTGATGGATCGGCGGATATTGATGATGCATCAATGGGAAAAGAAAGAGAGTTTGTGAATGCTGTTGTTAGATCTTTCGATGTAAGTGAGACAGGAGCACGTGCGGGTGTAGTGGTAGGTGGTGACAAGTCAGACGTTGCCATCAAACTGAATACGTACAATAGTACTGTGAGCTTTACGAGAGGAGTGGCGAGCCTACAAAAGGTAGGAGGCAAGATGCGATTAGATAAGGCACTGATGGTAGCTTATGACCAAATGTTTAGTACATCGAACGGTGCGAGATTAGCTGTTCCGCAAGTGCTAACTGTAGTTACAACAGCAGGCAAGCTGGAGGAGACGGATGGAAACTCGCTGCAGTTGGCATCAAGTGCTTTCCATGAAGCGGGGATAAGAGTGTTGGTGCTGGTAGTGGGTAAGAATGCAAACAAGGATAAATTGAGCAAGATAACTCGACAAGTAGAGGACATATTTTACGTGGAGAGGTTTGATGAGCTGGCTGCGAGTTCATTGCGAGAATCGATTGCAAAATCGGCATGCAAGGCTAGTGGTAGGTACAAGTTATTTAGCAACTGAAATGAAATGAAGTAAATTGGACAAATGCAGCTTCTAGTATGGAATTAGACTCTGTCATAGGCTAAATGTATAGCGCTAAAGCTAAAGGTATAGCTGTGTATAAATCAATAAAGCTAGAAAGCTACGTTGTGCATAGAGCTGTCGTCAGCTGCGTTAGGTGGATCAATTCATAAGAAGATGACTAGGAAGGTAGAGGTGAATGCAGACTTAATGTCAGAAGTAGTTGAGTGGGTGGGTATTGTAGTGCACTGAAATAGTATAGTGGACAAATCTTGATTGGCTGTTAGCGCGATCTCCAATTGGGCAATCTTCAGCCTTATTGACCAATCAGAAGGCCAGGGACTCCAACTGCACTACCTTTCCTTCACAAAAACCCGATGTAAAATCTCTTAAGACTAATCCGAAATGCTTTCCAATAAATAATGTCACATGATATTTCTCCAAAAATCTACTTCGAACTTTTTGGAGATGGCTCCCCGTTCAAGAAGTATCACGTTTTGATCACGAAGCAACGTTTACTTAGCTCCCAGTCGATATTTATTCATATATTCACACCCATATAATTCGTCTTCTCATTGGTCAATAAAGCAGAACATTCCCCAATTAGGTATCGCGCTAACAGCCAATCAACACTTGTTCACTATGCTCACTGAGATTATAAACGGATTCCCCCTTTGAAGATAGGAGATTGCCCTAGTGAGCGAAATTTGGGCTCCGCATAGTGTATCGATGCACATGTTTATATATTATCTCCATTACCACCCTCTGTAGAATCACCAAACCAGACACTGTTTGGCAATTAGTTTGAGGTCAAGCAGTGAAATAACCTATATTGACTGGGCTATTGAGTGTAGACTAGTGAATATTAGCCGATTTGTTCATGTTTTGTGAATGTATGTCTTAGTTGTGAAGTGCAAGAACGTGGCAAATGTGGGCTTCATTGTCGATTCGTCTGGAAGTTTGCGCCGAGATTACAAGAAAGAGAAAGAATTTGTGAAAGAACTAGCAAGGTCGTTTGACATATCGGAAGCTGGAAGCAGAGCAGGTGTGATTACGTTCAGTTACCATGCGGAACTAAGCATTGCGATGAATGAGCATAAAACAGTGAATGATTTTAACAAGGCAGTGGACAGCATACCCCTGATGGGATATACTACGAGAATAGACAAAGCCCTTGTTCTAGCTAGGAGACGCCTAATGGTAGGGGCACGCGATGATGCACCGAGAATTGTCTTTCTTCTCACTGATGGAACACAGACGAAAGATGCTGATGCTGTAGATCCGTCTAAGCTGGCGGAGGAGCTTCGTCGTGATGGAATCAAATTGATCGTGATAGGAATAGGCAAGGGAGTGAACAAAGAAGAGCTGAAGAAAATTGCTGGTGGCTTGCAGTCAAGCTTGTTCCTGGCAAGTGACTTTGAGCAGCTACGTTCAAGTGCATTCGTGCAGGACGTTGCCAAACAGGGTTGTGATAAAGGTAGCTAAGATTTGGTTATATCTTCATCTGTGTCTGTGCTTTTGACTCTGTATCTCTCTGTCTGTATTCCTGCCATTCTAGTTTGTTTTCTCTCTCTCCTCTCTCTATTTGTCTCTACCCTCGTGCATCCGTCGCTCTTTATTCATGAATATATCCTCGTCTGTCTCTTTGCCTATTTGTCCACCGCCGTTCAACTACGTATGTGTGCTTTTCAGAGTATATATCGGTCAGTCTCTCTGTCTGTCTTTATGTTTGTGGGTTTGTTTGATATTCTCGCTTAATGTATTTGATGTGTGTCAGCGTGCCTGTTTGGGTATCTATCGTTGGCTGCTTATTATATATGTATACTTGTGCACTTGTCTGTGTCTCCATGCTTGTACTTGGATCTGTTTTTGCACGAAATATTCTTATGTGTACATGTGTGTGAACCGATGGCATTGTGATAAGTAGGAAGTGTTGATTTGTGGTGTGTGATATTTCAGCTGAAGATCGTGCAAAGTGTAGAGCAATTGCAGATGTTGGTTTCATTGTGGATTCATCAGGCAGCCTGGCAAGTCAATACTCGAAAGAGAAGGACTTCGTTAAGCTAGTAGCTGATAGTTTACACATATCGGACAAGGGTAGCCGTGTGGCGGTAGTACTGTTCAGCTTCTATTCTGAACTGAGCATCAAATTCACAGACTACTCAAAAGTAGATGACTTCAAGAGGGCAGTTGATGCACTGCCATTGATGAGGAGCACTACTCGCATTGACAGGGCATTGGCAACTGCTTACAATGAAATGTTTAACGAGAAGAACGGGATGAGGGTGACTGTTCCAAAAGTACTCGTACTTCTTACAGACGGTGAACAGACAAAAGGTGCGGACGCAATACCACCAGCACAAGTTGTGCAAAAGTTCCATGATGCGGGTATCAAAGTAATAGTTATAGGAATTGGGAAAGGCGTCAACCCTGGCGAGCTGGGAGCATTGGTGAAGTCAAGGGAGAATCTGTACCTGGCTAAGGACTTTGATCAGTTGAGATCTGGCCAATTTGTAGATGACATCATAGGATCAACTTGCTTGGAAACTGGTATGGTTTTGGCCGGCTATTCATAATATTAACGATGATGATGATAATGATGATGATGATGATGATGATGATGATGATGATGATGATGATGATGATGATGATGATGATGATGATGATGATGATGATGATGATGATGACGATGATGATGACGATGATGATGATGATGATGCGTCGTACAGGTTGTTGACTGAAGAGAGTTCTTGATTACCAGCTATGATACTAGTATAATTATTTGATGTATACACATTATATTTTAGTTTATATTATGTCTATTCTATTGTCTATTATATTTTGTGCGCAGTGCCCAAATGTGATAGGATTGCAGATGTTGGCTTTGTTGTTGATTCATCGGGTAGCATGAGAAGGGACTTTTCGAAGGAGAAGCAGTTTGTGAAGAATTTGGCTGCCACACTCGGTATCGACAAAGGTGGGAACAGGGCAGGCATTGTGACTTTTAGCTACAATGCTGAATTGACTGTAAAACTGTCAGACAGTGCGGCAACAGCACCTGGTGACTTCAACTCGCTGGTTGATAAAGTGCCATTCATGGGGTACACAACTAGAATAGATAAGGCATTGAGATTGGTGAGTAAGGAAATGTTTGAGAAATCGAATGGAGCTCGTGTAGGTGTTCCCAAGATTTTGTTTGTGCTAACAGATGGCACTCAGACGAAGGACAGTGATGCCATTGACCCTGCCTTGATTGCATCTGAGCTTCGAGACAAGATGGGAGTGCACTTATTTGTAATTGGTATGGGAAGGAGAGTGAATCCGGGAGAGTTGTCACAGATAGCAGGAGATCGTTCTAGATTGTTTCTGGCCAAGGACATGAATCGACTTGGGTCTGCTGACTTCATCAGTGATATATCTACCTCAGTTTGTCGTCAAGGTACGTACATGATGAGAATGAATGAGTTTCGTGTTAAAAGTATGTAATGCAGTTACAACTGATTATGTCGTATGCAGCTAAGCACTTAAGGCTGAACAACGAGGTTGTGTGTTGTGTACTGCAATCTCACACCTGTGCCAATAAGTAAGTTGGTGTGTATTATATTAGATATGAAGCAATGCTACTGCAATGGTTTCATATAAATGATAATGTCAAATGGGTTTTATGTATTATTCTATAATCCGTACATGCCTGTTGTTTTTTGCTCAGCTGCACCACCAAGACCAGCAGAGAGATGCAAAAGTAAGTTGGATGTTGCGTTCATAGTCGACTCATCGGCAGCAAGTGTAGCCAAGGACTACGGAAAAGAGAAAGAGTTTGTGAAGGCGATTGCTAGTACTTTGGACATTGATGAGGGTGGAAGCCATGCTGGCATTGTGTTGTTCAATGGCGACAGTGAAGTGGCAATGAAATTTTCTGAAAGTAATAATGGGAGCGAGTTTTCAAGAGCTGTGGACAAGTTACGTCTGCTTGGAGGCAAGAGAAGAAGGATGGACAAGGCATTGAAATTGGCTTTCGACAAATTGTTCACACCCGAATATGGAATGAGGATGGATGCAGCACAAGTGCTTGTCCTGTTAACAGATGGTGGGCAGACACAAGAGGCTGGTGCAGTTGCACTATCACAAGCAATTGTACCGTTCCATGAGGCTAACGTGAAAGTGCTTGTAGTTGGAATAGGGCCTGACATAAAGAAAGATGAACTGCGAAGTATAGTCAAGTCTGACGAGGACTTGTATATAGCAGGAGACTTTGGCAAGTTGAAATCAGACGACTTCTCGAAGAGTGTTAGTAAAGCTGTGTGTATTGAAGGTAAGTTCTCGACTCAACTCGACTTGATCCGACTCGGCCCAGCTTGACTCGACTCGACTCGACTCGACTCAACTTGACTCGACTCGACTCGACTCGACTCGACTCGACTTGACACGACTCGTCTCTGCTCGATTCAACTTGTCTCGGCTCGATTCGATTCGATTTGACAGGAGTCGAGTTGAATGAAGAGAAGATTAGTGTGAGCAAGAGGGAAGGCACACAAACATGTAATGGCACTACTATGTCACACGTGCATTAATATATTTACAGTATATGTAGATGTCAGAAGTTGTTGGTAGTAGCTGTTTGGTGAAAAAGCAATGAGAATATGATGAGAATATGATGAGAATATAATGAGGACATGATGAGAATATGATGAGAATATGGTGAGAATATAATGAGGACATGATGAGAATATGGTGAGAATATGGTGAGAATATGATGACGTGATAATATATATTTGGTAATGAAGTGATTAGGTTGAATGCCACCTAAATGATTGCTTTGTCGTTTTTCTGTAAAGGTAAAAGATGCGAGAACCTGGTAGACGTTGGTTTCATTGTCGACTCATCGGGCAGTCTTCGACGCGAATATGCAAAGGAGAAGGACTTTGTTAAGAGTCTTGCGAGTAGCTTCGACCTCTCGGCAAATGGCAGCAGGGCAGGCGTGATAACGTTCAGTTGGCATGCGGAGCACAGTATTAAGCTGAATGATCACAGAGATCTGGACACTTTCTTGAGTGCAGTTGACAGTCTTCCGCTGTTTGGGCACACAACAAGAATTGACAAAGCACTGAAGATGGCGAAAAGTGATATGTTCAGTGCGGAGAACGGTGGTCGCGCCAATGTGCCAAAGCTCATCATACTACTCACGGATGGATCTCAGACTAAGGATGCTGATGCGGTAGACCCCGGAATGATAGCAGGAGAGTTGCGAAAGGCTGGCATTAAATTGATAGTAATCGGTATTGGTAAAAACGTAGATAGCAACGAATTGTCGCATATGGCTGGTGATGTGTCGAACGTATATCAAGCAAGTAACTTTGACCAGCTCATATCCAGCAGTTTTATAGATAGAATATCAAAGAGCAGTTGTGAACAAAGTAAGACACTCCGATTATACATAGGTTTAGTAGTGTAGTCTACACGTTGCGTTGGTTGGCGGGTGGTGGTGTTGATTATACGAATTGATAAGTTGAATGAAATAACAGTTGAAGTGAGCCGTAAGATATGAGCATTTATTGGTACAATGATAACGATTATAATAAGCCTCATGATGATGATAATAATGGTGATGACGATGACGATCATGATGATGATGATGATGATGATGATCATGATGATGATAATGATGATGATGATGATCAGGATGATGATGATGATGATGATGATGAGGATAATGACGTTGATGATGATGATGATGATGATGATGATGATGATGATGATGATGATGATGATGATGATGATGATGATGATCAGGTGATGATGATGATGATGATGATGATGATGATCAGGTGATGGTGATGATGATGATGATGATGATGATAGTGTCTATGATGATGATGATTTACTTTACTAATTGGAGTTGATTTCCTTGTTCTTCTGTCATGTCAGTAATTTCTAATTGATCGGTGTTAGTGCCATTTGTAGTATTGTGTATTATCGCCTGTTTTGTTTCAGCTGCAAAACCTTTTAACTGCAAAGTAAGAGCGGACCTTGGTTTCATTATTGATGGATCGGCGGATATTGATGATGCATCAATGGGAAAAGAAAGAGAGTTTGTGAATGCTGTTGTTAGATCTTTCGATGTAAGTGAGACAGGAGCACGTGCGGGTGTAGTGGTAGGTGGTGACAAGTCAGACGTTGCCATCAAACTGAATACGTACAATAGTACTGTGAGCTTTACGAGAGGAGTGGCGAGCCTACAAAAGGTAGGAGGCAAGATGCGATTAGATAAGGCACTGATGGTAGCTTATGACCAAATGTTTAGTACATCGAACGGTGCGAGATTAGCTGTTCCGCAAGTGCTAACTGTAGTTACAACAGCAGGCAAGCTGGAGGAGACGGATGGAAACTCGCTGCAGTTGGCATCAAGTGCTTTCCATGAAGCGGGGATAAGAGTGTTGGTGCTGGTAGTGGGTAAGAATGCAAACAAGGATAAATTGAGCAAGATAACTCGACAAGTAGAGGACATATTTTACGTGGAGAGGTTTGATGAGCTGGCTGCGAGTTCATTGCGAGAATCGATTGCAAAATCGGCATGCAAGGCTAGTGGTAGGTACAAGTTATTTAGCAACTGAAATGAAATGAAGTAAATTGGACAAATGCAGCTTCTAGTATGGAATTAGACTCTGTCATAGGCTAAATGTATAGCGCTAAAGCTAAAGGTATAGCTGTGTATAAATCAATAAAGCTAGAAAGCTACGTTGTGCATAGAGCTGTCGTCAGCTGCGTTAGGTGGATCAATTCATAAGAAGATGACTAGGAAGGTAGAGGTGAATGCAGACTTAATGTCAGAAGTAGTTGAGTGGGTGGGTATTGTAGTGCACTGAAATAGTATAGTGGACAAATCTTGATTGGCTGTTAGCGCGATCTCCAATTGGGCAATCTTCAGCCTTATTGACCAATCAGAAGGCCAGGGACTCCAACTGCACTACCTTTCCTTCACAAAAACCCGATGTAAAATCTCTTAAGACTAATCCGAAATGCTTTCCAATAAATAATGTCACATGATATTTCTCCAAAAATCTACTTCGAACTTTTTGGAGATGGCTCCCCGTTCAAGAAGTATCACGTTTTGATCACGAAGCAACGTTTACTTAGCTCCCAGTCGATATTTATTCATATATTCACACCCATATAATTCGTCTTCTCATTGGTCAATAAAGCAGAACATTCCCCAATTAGGTATCGCGCTAACAGCCAATCAACACTTGTTCACTATGCTCACTGAGATTATAAACGGATTCCCCCTTTGAAGATAGGAGATTGCCCTAGTGAGCGAAATTTGGGCTCCGCATAGTGTATCGATGCACATGTTTATATATTATCTCCATTACCACCCTCTGTAGAATCACCAAACCAGACACTGTTTGGCAATTAGTTTGAGGTCAAGCAGTGAAATAACCTATATTGACTGGGCTATTGAGTGTAGACTAGTGAATATTAGCCGATTTGTTCATGTTTTGTGAATGTATGTCTTAGTTGTGAAGTGCAAGAACGTGGCAAATGTGGGCTTCATTGTCGATTCGTCTGGAAGTTTGCGCCGAGATTACAAGAAAGAGAAAGAATTTGTGAAAGAACTAGCAAGGTCGTTTGACATATCGGAAGCTGGAAGCAGAGCAGGTGTGATTACGTTCAGTTACCATGCGGAACTAAGCATTGCGATGAATGAGCATAAAACAGTGAATGATTTTAACAAGGCAGTGGACAGCATACCCCTGATGGGATATACTACGAGAATAGACAAAGCCCTTGTTCTAGCTAGGAGACGCCTAATGGTAGGGGCACGCGATGATGCACCGAGAATTGTCTTTCTTCTCACTGATGGAACACAGACGAAAGATGCTGATGCTGTAGATCCGTCTAAGCTGGCGGAGGAGCTTCGTCGTGATGGAATCAAATTGATCGTGATAGGAATAGGCAAGGGAGTGAACAAAGAAGAGCTGAAGAAAATTGCTGGTGGCTTGCAGTCAAGCTTGTTCCTGGCAAGTGACTTTGAGCAGCTACGTTCAAGTGCATTCGTGCAGGACGTTGCCAAACAGGGTTGTGATAAAGGTAGCTAAGATTTGGTTATATCTTCATCTGTGTCTGTGCTTTTGACTCTGTATCTCTCTGTCTGTATTCCTGCCATTCTAGTTTGTTTTCTCTCTCTCCTCTCTCTATTTGTCTCTACCCTCGTGCATCCGTCGCTCTTTATTCATGAATATATCCTCGTCTGTCTCTTTGCCTATTTGTCCACCGCCGTTCAACTACGTATGTGTGCTTTTCAGAGTATATATCGGTCAGTCTCTCTGTCTGTCTTTATGTTTGTGGGTTTGTTTGATATTCTCGCTTAATGTATTTGATGTGTGTCAGCGTGCCTGTTTGGGTATCTATCGTTGGCTGCTTATTATATATGTATACTTGTGCACTTGTCTGTGTCTCCATGCTTGTACTTGGATCTGTTTTTGCACGAAATATTCTTATGTGTACATGTGTGTGAACCGATGGCATTGTGATAAGTAGGAAGTGTTGATTTGTGGTGTGTGATATTTCAGCTGAAGATCGTGCAAAGTGTAGAGCAATTGCAGATGTTGGTTTCATTGTGGATTCATCAGGCAGCCTGGCAAGTCAATACTCGAAAGAGAAGGACTTCGTTAAGCTAGTAGCTGATAGTTTACACATATCGGACAAGGGTAGCCGTGTGGCGGTAGTACTGTTCAGCTTCTATTCTGAACTGAGCATCAAATTCACAGACTACTCAAAAGTAGATGACTTCAAGAGGGCAGTTGATGCACTGCCATTGATGAGGAGCACTACTCGCATTGACAGGGCATTGGCAACTGCTTACAATGAAATGTTTAACGAGAAGAACGGGATGAGGGTGACTGTTCCAAAAGTACTCGTACTTCTTACAGACGGTGAACAGACAAAAGGTGCGGACGCAATACCACCAGCACAAGTTGTGCAAAAGTTCCATGATGCGGGTATCAAAGTAATAGTTATAGGAATTGGGAAAGGCGTCAACCCTGGCGAGCTGGGAGCATTGGTGAAGTCAAGGGAGAATCTGTACCTGGCTAAGGACTTTGATCAGTTGAGATCTGGCCAATTTGTAGATGACATCATAGGATCAACTTGCTTGGAAACTGGTATGGTTTTGGCCGGCTATTCATAATATTAACGATGATGATGATAATGATGATGATGATGATGATGATGATGATGATGATGATGATGATGATGATGATGATGATGATGATGATGATGATGATGATGATGATGATGACGATGATGATGATGACGATGATGATGATGATGATGCGTCGTACAGGTTGTTGACTGAAGAGAGTTCTTGATTACCAGCTATGATACTAGTATAATTATTTGATGTATACACATTATATTTTAGTTTATATTATGTCTATTCTATTGTCTATTATATTTTGTGCGCAGTGCCCAAATGTGATAGGATTGCAGATGTTGGCTTTGTTGTTGATTCATCGGGTAGCATGAGAAGGGACTTTTCGAAGGAGAAGCAGTTTGTGAAGAATTTGGCTGCCACACTCGGTATCGACAAAGGTGGGAACAGGGCAGGCATTGTGACTTTTAGCTACAATGCTGAATTGACTGTAAAACTGTCAGACAGTGCGGCAACAGCACCTGGTGACTTCAACTCGCTGGTTGATAAAGTGCCATTCATGGGGTACACAACTAGAATAGATAAGGCATTGAGATTGGTGAGTAAGGAAATGTTTGAGAAATCGAATGGAGCTCGTGTAGGTGTTCCCAAGATTTTGTTTGTGCTAACAGATGGCACTCAGACGAAGGACAGTGATGCCATTGACCCTGCCTTGATTGCATCTGAGCTTCGAGACAAGATGGGAGTGCACTTATTTGTAATTGGTATGGGAAGGAGAGTGAATCCGGGAGAGTTGTCACAGATAGCAGGAGATCGTTCTAGATTGTTTCTGGCCAAGGACATGAATCGACTTGGGTCTGCTGACTTCATCAGTGATATATCTACCTCAGTTTGTCGTCAAGGTACGTACATGATGAGAATGAATGAGTTTCGTGTTAAAAGTATGTAATGCAGTTACAACTGATTATGTCGTATGCAGCTAAGCACTTAAGGCTGAACAACGAGGTTGTGTGTTGTGTACTGCAATCTCACACCTGTGCCAATAAGTAAGTTGGTGTGTATTATATTAGATATGAAGCAATGCTACTGCAATGGTTTCATATAAATGATAATGTCAAATGGGTTTTATGTATTATTCTATAATCCGTACATGCCTGTTGTTTTTTGCTCAGCTGCACCACCAAGACCAGCAGAGAGATGCAAAAGTAAGTTGGATGTTGCGTTCATAGTCGACTCATCGGCAGCAAGTGTAGCCAAGGACTACGGAAAAGAGAAAGAGTTTGTGAAGGCGATTGCTAGTACTTTGGACATTGATGAGGGTGGAAGCCATGCTGGCATTGTGTTGTTCAATGGCGACAGTGAAGTGGCAATGAAATTTTCTGAAAGTAATAATGGGAGCGAGTTTTCAAGAGCTGTGGACAAGTTACGTCTGCTTGGAGGCAAGAGAAGAAGGATGGACAAGGCATTGAAATTGGCTTTCGACAAATTGTTCACACCCGAATATGGAATGAGGATGGATGCAGCACAAGTGCTTGTCCTGTTAACAGATGGTGGGCAGACACAAGAGGCTGGTGCAGTTGCACTATCACAAGCAATTGTACCGTTCCATGAGGCTAACGTGAAAGTGCTTGTAGTTGGAATAGGGCCTGACATAAAGAAAGATGAACTGCGAAGTATAGTCAAGTCTGACGAGGACTTGTATATAGCAGGAGACTTTGGCAAGTTGAAATCAGACGACTTCTCGAAGAGTGTTAGTAAAGCTGTGTGTATTGAAGGTAAGTTCTCGACTCAACTCGACTTGATCCGACTCGGCCCAGCTTGACTCGACTCGACTCGACTCGACTCAACTTGACTCGACTCGACTCGACTCGACTCGACTCGACTCGACTTGACACGACTCGTCTCTGCTCGATTCAACTTGTCTCGGCTCGATTCGATTCGATTTGACAGGAGTCGAGTTGAATGAAGAGAAGATTAGTGTGAGCAAGAGGGAAGGCACACAAACATGTAATGGCACTACTATGTCACACGTGCATTAATATATTTACAGTATATGTAGATGTCAGAAGTTGTTGGTAGTAGCTGTTTGGTGAAAAAGCAATGAGAATATGATGAGAATATGATGAGAATATAATGAGGACATGATGAGAATATGATGAGAATATGGTGAGAATATAATGAGGACATGATGAGAATATGGTGAGAATATGGTGAGAATATGATGACGTGATAATATATATTTGGTAATGAAGTGATTAGGTTGAATGCCACCTAAATGATTGCTTTGTCGTTTTTCTGTAAAGGTAAAAGATGCGAGAACCTGGTAGACGTTGGTTTCATTGTCGACTCATCGGGCAGTCTTCGACGCGAATATGCAAAGGAGAAGGACTTTGTTAAGAGTCTTGCGAGTAGCTTCGACCTCTCGGCAAATGGCAGCAGGGCAGGCGTGATAACGTTCAGTTGGCATGCGGAGCACAGTATTAAGCTGAATGATCACAGAGATCTGGACACTTTCTTGAGTGCAGTTGACAGTCTTCCGCTGTTTGGGCACACAACAAGAATTGACAAAGCACTGAAGATGGCGAAAAGTGATATGTTCAGTGCGGAGAACGGTGGTCGCGCCAATGTGCCAAAGCTCATCATACTACTCACGGATGGATCTCAGACTAAGGATGCTGATGCGGTAGACCCCGGAATGATAGCAGGAGAGTTGCGAAAGGCTGGCATTAAATTGATAGTAATCGGTATTGGTAAAAACGTAGATAGCAACGAATTGTCGCATATGGCTGGTGATGTGTCGAACGTATATCAAGCAAGTAACTTTGACCAGCTCATATCCAGCAGTTTTATAGATAGAATATCAAAGAGCAGTTGTGAACAAAGTAAGACACTCCGATTATACATAGGTTTAGTAGTGTAGTCTACACGTTGCGTTGGTTGGCGGGTGGTGGTGTTGATTATACGAATTGATAAGTTGAATGAAATAACAGTTGAAGTGAGCCGTAAGATATGAGCATTTATTGGTACAATGATAACGATTATAATAAGCCTCATGATGATGATAATAATGGTGATGACGATGACGATCATGATGATGATGATGATGATGATGATCATGATGATGATAATGATGATGATGATGATCAGGATGATGATGATGATGATGATGATGAGGATAATGACGTTGATGATGATGATGATGATGATGATGATGATGATGATGATGATGATGATGATGATGATGATGATCAGGTGATGATGATGATGATGATGATGATGATGATCAGGTGATGGTGATGATGATGATGATGATGATGATAGTGTCTATGATGATGATGATTTACTTTACTAATTGGAGTTGATTTCCTTGTTCTTCTGTCATGTCAGTAATTTCTAATTGATCGGTGTTAGTGCCATTTGTAGTATTGTGTATTATCGCCTGTTTTGTTTCAGCTGCAAAACCTTTTAACTGCAAAGTAAGAGCGGACCTTGGTTTCATTATTGATGGATCGGCGGATATTGATGATGCATCAATGGGAAAAGAAAGAGAGTTTGTGAATGCTGTTGTTAGATCTTTCGATGTAAGTGAGACAGGAGCACGTGCGGGTGTAGTGGTAGGTGGTGACAAGTCAGACGTTGCCATCAAACTGAATACGTACAATAGTACTGTGAGCTTTACGAGAGGAGTGGCGAGCCTACAAAAGGTAGGAGGCAAGATGCGATTAGATAAGGCACTGATGGTAGCTTATGACCAAATGTTTAGTACATCGAACGGTGCGAGATTAGCTGTTCCGCAAGTGCTAACTGTAGTTACAACAGCAGGCAAGCTGGAGGAGACGGATGGAAACTCGCTGCAGTTGGCATCAAGTGCTTTCCATGAAGCGGGGATAAGAGTGTTGGTGCTGGTAGTGGGTAAGAATGCAAACAAGGATAAATTGAGCAAGATAACTCGACAAGTAGAGGACATATTTTACGTGGAGAGGTTTGATGAGCTGGCTGCGAGTTCATTGCGAGAATCGATTGCAAAATCGGCATGCAAGGCTAGTGGTAGGTACAAGTTATTTAGCAACTGAAATGAAATGAAGTAAATTGGACAAATGCAGCTTCTAGTATGGAATTAGACTCTGTCATAGGCTAAATGTATAGCGCTAAAGCTAAAGGTATAGCTGTGTATAAATCAATAAAGCTAGAAAGCTACGTTGTGCATAGAGCTGTCGTCAGCTGCGTTAGGTGGATCAATTCATAAGAAGATGACTAGGAAGGTAGAGGTGAATGCAGACTTAATGTCAGAAGTAGTTGAGTGGGTGGGTATTGTAGTGCACTGAAATAGTATAGTGGACAAATCTTGATTGGCTGTTAGCGCGATCTCCAATTGGGCAATCTTCAGCCTTATTGACCAATCAGAAGGCCAGGAACTCCAACTGCACTACCTTTCCTTCACAAAAACCCGATGTAAAATCTCTTAAGACTAATCCGAAATGCTTTCCAATAAATAATGTCACATGATATTTCTCCAAACATCTACTTCGAACTTTTTGGAGATGGCTCCCCGTTCAAGAAGTATCACGTTTTGATCACGAAGCAACGTTTACTTAGCTCCCAGTCGATATTTATTCATATATTCACACCCATATAATTCGTCTTCTCATTGGTCAATAAAGCAGAACATTCCCCAATTAGGTATCGCGCTAACAGCCAATCAACACTTGTTCACTATGCTCACTGAGATTATAAACGGATTCCCCCTTTGAAGATAGGAGATTGCCCTAGTGAGCGAAATTTGGGCTCCGCATAGTGTATCGATGCACATGTTTATATATTATCTCCATTACCACCCTCTGTAGAATCACCAAACCAGACACTGTTTGGCAATTAGTTTGAGGTCAAGCAGTGAAATAACCTATATTGACTGGGCTATTGAGTGTAGACTAGTGAATATTAGCCGATTTGTTCATGTTTTGTGAATGTATGTCTTAGTTGTGAAGTGCAAGAACGTGGCAAATGTGGGCTTCATTGTCGATTCGTCTGGAAGTTTGCGCCGAGATTACAAGAAAGAGAAAGAATTTGTGAAAGAACTAGCAAGGTCGTTTGACATATCGGAAGCTGGAAGCAGAGCAGGTGTGATTACGTTCAGTTACCATGCGGAACTAAGCATTGCGATGAATGAGCATAAAACAGTGAATGATTTTAACAAGGCAGTGGACAGCATACCCCTGATGGGATATACTACGAGAATAGACAAAGCCCTTGTTCTAGCTAGGAGACGCCTAATGGTAGGGGCACGCGATGATGCACCGAGAATTGTCTTTCTTCTCACTGATGGAACACAGACGAAAGATGCTGATGCTGTAGATCCGTCTAAGCTGGCGGAGGAGCTTCGTCGTGATGGAATCAAATTGATCGTGATAGGAATAGGCAAGGGAGTGAACAAAGAAGAGCTGAAGAAAATTGCTGGTGGCTTGCAGTCAAGCTTGTTCCTGGCAAGTGACTTTGAGCAGCTACGTTCAAGTGCATTCGTGCAGGACGTTGCCAAACAGGGTTGTGATAAAGGTAGCTAAGATTTGGTTATATCTTCATCTGTGTCTGTGCTTTTGACTCTGTATCTCTCTGTCTGTATTCCTGCCATTCTAGTTTGTTTTCTCTCTCTCCTCTCTCTATTTGTCTCTACCCTCGTGCATCCGTCGCTCTTTATTCATGAATATATCCTCGTCTGTCTCTTTGCCTATTTGTCCACCGCCGTTCAACTACGTATGTGTGCTTTTCAGAGTATATATCGGTCAGTCTCTCTGTCTGTCTTTATGTTTGTGGGTTTGTTTGATATTCTCGCTTAATGTATTTGATGTGTGTCAGCGTGCCTGTTTGGGTATCTATCGTTGGCTGCTTATTATATATGTATACTTGTGCACTTGTCTGTGTCTCCATGCTTGTACTTGGATCTGTTTTTGCACGAAATATTCTTATGTGTACATGTGTGTGAACCGATGGCATTGTGATAAGTAGGAAGTGTTGATTTGTGGTGTGTGATATTTCAGCTGAAGATCGTGCAAAGTGTAGAGCAATTGCAGATGTTGGTTTCATTGTGGATTCATCAGGCAGCCTGGCAAGTCAATACTCGAAAGAGAAGGACTTCGTTAAGCTAGTAGCTGATAGTTTACACATATCGGACAAGGGTAGCCGTGTGGCGGTAGTACTGTTCAGCTTCTATTCTGAACTGAGCATCAAATTCACAGACTACTCAAAAGTAGATGACTTCAAGAGGGCAGTTGATGCACTGCCATTGATGAGGAGCACTACTCGCATTGACAGGGCATTGGCAACTGCTTACAATGAAATGTTTAACGAGAAGAACGGGATGAGGGTGACTGTTCCAAAAGTACTCGTACTTCTTACAGACGGTGAACAGACAAAAGGTGCGGACGCAATACCACCAGCACAAGTTGTGCAAAAGTTCCATGATGCGGGTATCAAAGTAATAGTTATAGGAATTGGGAAAGGCGTCAACCCTGGCGAGCTGGGAGCATTGGTGAAGTCAAGGGAGAATCTGTACCTGGCTAAGGACTTTGATCAGTTGAGATCTGGCCAATTTGTAGATGACATCATAGGATCAACTTGCTTGGAAACTGGTATGGTTTTGGCCGGCTATTCATAATATTAGTGATGATGATAATGATGATGATGATGATGATGATGATGATGATGATGATGATGATGATGATGATGATGATGATGATGATGATGATGATGATGACGATGATGATGACGATGATGATGATGATGATGCGTCGTACAGGTTGTTGACTGAAGAGAGTTCTTGATTACCAGCTATGATACTAGTATAATTATTTGATGTATACACATTATATTTTAGTTAATATTATGTCTATTCTATTGTCTATTATATTTTGTGCGCAGTGCCCAAATGTGATAGGATTGCAGATGTTGGCTTTGTTGTTGATTCATCGGGTAGCATGAGAAGGGACTTTTCGAAGGAGAAGCAGTTTGTGAAGAATTTGGCTGCCACACTCGGTATCGACAAAGGTGGGAACAGGGCAGGCATTGTGACTTTTAGCTACAATGCTGAATTGACTGTAAAACTGTCAGACAGTGCGGCAACAGCACCTGGTGACTTCAACTCGCTGGTTGATAAAGTGCCATTCATGGGGTACACAACTAGAATAGATAAGGCATTGAGATTGGTGAGTAAGGAAATGTTTGAGAAATCGAATGGAGCTCGTGTAGGTGTTCCCAAGATTTTGTTTGTGCTAACAGATGGCACTCAGACGAAGGACAGTGATGCCATTGACCCTGCCTTGATTGCATCTGAGCTTCGAGACAAGATGGGAGTGCACTTATTTGTAATTGGTATGGGAAGGAGAGTGAATCCGGGAGAGTTGTCACAGATAGCAGGAGATCGTTCTAGATTGTTTCTGGCTAAGGACATGGATCAACTTCGGAGTGCCGAATTTATCCAAGATGTTGTGTCAAATACTTGTCCTCTTGGTTCGTATGAGTGTTGTCTATTGAATTAGATAATGACTGGTCGTTTGTTGAAGGATACGATAGTGTCTCTGTGAGCCGTGGTTGTCTTTTGTGATGTAGGATTAATTGATTTCTCTTTTGTAGAATCTGATAAGTGTGTTCGTTGACCATTGCCATAGCTATACTCTCAAGCCATCATTGCAGCTTGAATTGATGTATGTGTCATAGAGCTCAAGAACCTGTGTATCACGCCCGTTATTTTTCTGTTTTATGTGGTTAGCATCTGATGTCCATAAGTTAGGTAGAGTGAACATAGATCAGTGATTTTTGTCAATGTGTTAGTTAATGTCTAACTCAAGGCTATAGGTGATCCAAAGTCGTGTGAGTTCAATCTAGAGGTGTAAGGTGAGTGTATCCTTGCGCACTTCTACTGTCAATCACTGTTTACATATCCCTATTTCTTAGGCGACACGAAATGTAGTAGTAGAAGCGATGTTGGTTTCCTGATTGACTCATCTACTAGTTTGTTCAGAGACTATGCTAGAGAGAAGAAGTTCATCACAAGAATTGCTGAACGGTTGAAGATTTCTCGCAATGGAAACCATGCTGGAGCAGTTGTATTTAGCAATTCCCCAAAACTGGAAATAAAGTTGTCTGATCATTCAAGCGTGGAAGATTTCAACAAAGCCGTAGAAAAGTTGCCACTTCTTGGTGGCACAACGCGTATTGATCTTGCGTTGAAGATGGCCTTTACCGAATTATTTGCGCTATACAACGGTATGCGTGTCGGTTCATCCAGATTGCTCATTGTTTTAACAGACGGAAAGCAAACAACCGATTTTGGTTACGTTCCTCTTCATGATGCTGTTAGACCATTTCACGAATCAGGAATCAAAGTAATTGTTATAGGAATTGGATCGAAAGTTGACAGAAATGAGCTGTCAAGTCTTGTAGTACACCCAAAAGATCTGTTTCTACCCAAGGACTTCGACGAACTTCTGTCTGACTCTTTCTTTGGGAATTTTACTTTGGACTCCTGTATGGCTCCAGGTTTGCATGTCTTCAATTTCTTTTTTTCATGTAGTTAGCAGCTTTGATCGTTATAAAGCACAACACACTCACTATATTAATAATATACAACGACTGTTATACATTGCATGATGAAGATCATTTAGTATATTGTAATGAAAACATGTAAATCGATTTCTGGAATGATCCCTTGCAAAACCTTATCATTCTGTACAGGAATGCGCTAATGAAGTCCCTTGTAACTTGCTGCTACCCGTACGTTTTGTAGTTAGAAGCCACAGAGCAAATTTGACTTACGAAAGTGAGATATAGTCCTGTTCAAAATTGATGAGTGGTTTGAACTGTATGTATTTAGTATTTTCTTCGTAATTTGAGTATAATAGTTTCATACACTGATCTTCATTCATATTGGCTCGGCATTTATTGGTCGTTCTTTCACCTCTAGTGGCTCAGAAACGTCGTGCAGATATTGGAGTTATCATTGATACATCAGTAGACTTTAACCCTGAAGATTTTGATGAGCTCAAGAGAATTGTAGGCAATTTGGCAGAAGCCTTCAATACATCGAGAAGTGCAAATAGAGTAGGTGCACTGTTTTTTAGCAATGAACGATGGGAGACAATACCATTGAACAAATACTTCACAGCGTCTGATTTTCAGAAGAAGCTACAGGATTATCAACTAATGAACAACTTAGACTCAGTCGACAAACAGTTGAAGCTTGCTTACGATATGCTCCTGGGTCCGCAGAAAGGAAGTCGTATTGATGTACCGAAAGTCATTATTCTACTTACCCATGAGAATGCGTTGCAAGCTATGAGCCCTGATGATCTTGCAAAATCAATGAAGCCAATCGAGAAAGCCGGTATTCGAGTGTTTGTTGCTGCTGTTGGTAAAAAGAACAACTTTCCATCTATTACCAAGTTGATCAAGAGCTCATCCGATATTTATATGGTGCCAAGCCTAAGTGATGCACTAAACGGTGAATTTGCAAAAGCAGTTTCACAACAGTCCATGAATATCGTAGGTAGGTTATTAGCAATCTAGAGCTATTGAAGTAGAAAAATTCCCTCTCGCTTAATTCTTCGAAACCAAAGATGTCTGAAACTTAATGTTCAATAATGGACATATCGTAAATTTGATATTAAGTGTTCTATTCATCACACAGTTAGCTAGGGCTCTTTACTTTACCAACTAGGCCGAAGGATAGTTGGGTAGGTGCCATTATTTAGGTGTATTAAATAAACCAAATCATTTTTAATTAATTTCATATGATATCCTTGACTCCACTTTGACTGCGGCTCAGTTCTAAGAGGTAAGTTACTGTGGGTAGTAAACAGTGGCGTCACCATGGAGTGAACTGGAGGCGTCACGAAGTGAACTGTCGGCCATGCTCATTTTAGTTCACACCAGGACTAATTAAACTGACTTTTTCTAGCATGTCTTTAAGAGCCTCTTTTCTCCATAATGCTGAAACGTAATCGAGGATGGTTCCTAAAGTTTACATAGGGCTTTCTCTAATATAATATGCTTTACCAAAAGCACAATAGGTGCGGCCAGCATGTAACATTTGTCGAGAACATTAGTTATCATTTCTGGAATGAATACCTGTTGCTCCTCCCAAAGTTAGAACTACTTCTCTAGATTAGAAAGTATTTCTGAGTTGGGGAGCAGGCTTTGACAAACTTATTGAATGAAGTAAAAGAATAATCGTTAAGAGGAATATGCAACGTTGGAAAGGTGAAGATTGTATCTGCAGATTATACAAGTCATAGGCACAAGAAGGCTTCTTGAATTATCTATATGATCACGATGTTTTTGCATTTATATATATTTTTATGTATTTATATTTATACACCTTTTTCTTTTATTAGGCTTTTGTTAGCTGTAAATTTCCCACTTAGCACTTAGCAGCCTACAAAACTTAATCAAAATAAGGATGTTGAGCCAAATGCCTTATCTGTTACTGATGTTTTGGGACAAAATGATCTTAGTTGTCTTGTATAGAATATATAGTATAGAATGTGCTTCTTTCTTTTTGTACCGTCTATTTTCTTCTTCACACAGTGGAAATCATGAAACAGCCATGCAAAACTGCTGCTCATTTTGGATTTGTCATTGCTACTTCGGATAACGGTAACGGCCAATTCATTGTCGCAAAGGAGTTAGCCAGCAATATTTTCAAATACTTTGCTGTAACAGGAAGCAGAGCAGGAGCTACAGCTCTCAAATCAATCGACAAAGTTGACGATTACCTCACAAACAATCCAGCAAGCCTTCGTCGAAAGCTTGACTCTCTGCCTAATTATTCGGGATCGTTCAGTGCGGACCAGGTCGCAACTTCTGTCGAAGAGGCCATTTTGCGACTTAGTACAGAGGCGCCAAAATTTGCAAACAAAATCGTAGTTTTGATTGTTGATGTAAAAGAGTTCGATATGAATGGCTTAGGTGTGATTGCCCCATTAATGAGAAGAGAATTGGCAATCAATAATATTAAATTGTTCATTGTGGCCGAGGGTTCGACCGAGAAGAGTGCTAAGCTGAGATCGCTAACAGAGTATGCAGATGAAGTGCTGATCAAGCAAAGATTCGACAATATGATTAATGATGGCTTAAGGGCATCAATCGCAATAGCTATTTGTCAGCTTATTTGTGAGTTCTGTTGTTTTTACTTTGGAAATTGTTAGCCAAGTTGCAATGTTAATGCATGTGCGTACGTGTATGCGTGTGTGCATGTGTGCGTGTATGCGTGCGTGCGAGCTTCTTTGCAAAATATTAATTATTTACTTTCATAACTTTCAGCTCGACCCAAAAATACCAGCAGTGCCCTATTTGGCCAAGGAGGACAGCTACCAAAGCCAGGCATAGGTGAAGGTGAGATTTACCTTTTGATGATATTTGCCATTGCCACGTCTGGTGAAGAATATCTTAAAGTGAAATGCTAATCGAACACAGTGGAAGCAACGAGCAAGAAATCATAAGATAAAAGACGATAAGCATATAAAAGCTCTGAAATATTTCTTGACTACAAAATATGCCGATACTTGTGTGACAGTCTTTACTTTACAACCTTTCTTTCTTGGACTCAACATCAAAATTCACAACCGTAGATATTATCCTCTGGTATCCAATTTCCTTTGGCTCATTTTGTAATATCTCTCGTAACATTGAAATATAATCATTGGATAGTAAAATCTACAAGGTTTAAAGACAGTAGTTTTTATTTACCTCAATATTCAGGTTTTTAGAGCTTTTGCCTGAATGATATGTCAGTTGCTGATGAGTGTATTACTGTTTGGCCGGAAAGGAAAACTTGAAACGAAACTTTTATATGAATGGCAAAGCCGCATAAATAGACAAAACAGAGATAGTGACGTGACGAAGGACTTCAGAGAGAGGTGTAAAAAAAGAAATATGCAGACAAGTTTGAAGAAAGAATTGTCATTATTGACAAGCCATGATCACTGTGCCAACTTTTAACGACAATCCGAAATGCTACCGGCAGCTTCTGCAAAAGTAGAAGTTGTGACACACCCATACCCCATTTCGGCACATCCCTGAGAAGAGATGTATTGTGCAGACACTTAAAGTGAGCTGTTCAAATTGTGACAAAGTAAGAGCTTAGAAGTAAAGAGGATAGATATTTTAGATAATCAGACTTAAATTAATTGTTCTCATTTTCTACAGTTAAAAGATGCGGCAAAGAACTTCATCTAGTCATTGCTTTGGATTCCTCAAATGCTGATAAGAATTCATTCAACGAACAAAAGAACATTGCAAAGCGTTTGGTTTCTCGTATAGTTTCTCAAGTACCAAAGTACAGAATCTACATTGTATTGTACGATGGTGACACGATCCCATCTAAGCTTTTCACTAATTCGGACCCCTTAAGCGAGATAACAAACGTCATAGACTTCATTCCATTAGTTGGTGGAAGTCGAAGAATAGAGAAGGGGCTGGCTTTTGTGACAGAGCTGTTCAAAAAGCAATCAGCATCGTCAGATATATCATTAGCCATGAAAAGCAGTCCTTCAAATGTACTAGTGTTCTTTGCCACTGGACCACATCAGAAAACTCCAAATGGTATTAAGCCAAAGGATGCCGCGAGAGAGCTTAGGGACCTCTCCGTTAATGTTCTGGCTGTTGGCACAAGATTCACTCCGATAAAGCTTCTTCAAGATATTGGTCAAGGGCATGCCTATAGATTCCCAAACGCTGGATTTTCGGAGGATTCCTTTGCAAATTTGATCTCCACGAAGATTTGTGGCTTGGTCGGGAAAGGTAACTAATTATGAATAACGTTTATAACTCATTTTTATGGAAATTTGCTGTCCATCTGCATTGAAATGATTTTGATGAGAAATCTTTAAGTGTTTAACTTCATCTTTCTTTCTTTTCAACCGTAGAAATGGAAACTCCAATGTGCAGCATTGCTGCTGATGTAGTATTTGTCCTGGATGCATCTGGCAGCATGGTCTCTGATTATGGAAAAGAAAAGAAACTAGTCAATTCACTGATGGACCAGTTTCATATCGGGGAGAAAAAAATGCGTGTCGGATTCGTTGTTTTTGGATCCTACGCTAAGAAACATTCTGCATTTGTTGATACAAAGTCCACCAGCATGGCCAAAGCAGCACTAGAAAATGCACCATTCATTGGAGGTCATAGTAGGGTAGATTTGGGCCTAAATGAAGCACTTCACTTATTTGAAGGTGTTGTATCTATTGAGAGTTTTTACTATTGTATTACGTACTACTAGAATTATCAACATAAAGGTCTTTTTATTGATTTTTATTATACTGCATGTAGGATGCCCCAAGCTAGGAATATTGAGTTTTTGAGGAGAAATTTGAACACCAAATGAATAGCTCACAAATGGCCAAATATGATAAATTCACCCTGCTCAGACGTTTAGGGCCTATCCAACTTTGTCAGTACTGCTTATCTAAAGAGATGCAATACAGAGTGTTTACTATTTAGCTGTCTTTGGTTGTACTCTAGCAGTTTTTTCTTGGGATTTCGACTTTAGCGAAGCCAAATGAATTTTCAATATTATTCGCATCCATCCCAGTAGTTTCGAGATCCCCTTAATTTCGATGTTTGAAGCCAGATTATACTTACTACTTAAGGCCTTTGAATATCTTTTTACAAGGACTGTTAGACTCTCTTGATGGAGCTGCTATGGCTCTCCTGTGCAAATTGGTTAAAGAGAGGAGCAGTGCAAACTAATAACTTACCCCTGAGCAACGATTTAAAACCATGCTTCGATTGCTTACTTGGCAGAGCACTCTTCAATTTCCGTCCGAGTCAATTATTTTCTCACAATTTCATCTTAGTTTCACATTAAGTTTATTAGACTTTTCCCTTTTACGCACTTCACAACAGTAAAGATTCTCTCGTTCTCTTGGAATAGACCATGATAGCAGATCACGAAAGAGCTCTGCTAGAGCAGTATTCCTTGTCACGGATAATTCTCACTTTGGACCTAAAGGCACATCACCAACGCTAGCAGTTAATAAGCTAAAGATGATGAACGTGACAATATTTGCTGTTGCAATAGGCACGGCTGTAGACATTGATGAGATGGCAGAGATTACTGGCAATAAGGAAAACGTCATCGTTATTAAAGATTTGTCGACTGTATCTCATGTAGACTTTGCTCGCATGCTTGTTAACAAAACATGCAGAAAAATTGGTACGTTCTCATTCACACTAATTCAAGATAGTATGTTTACCAAACTAGATGGTTCTTAGGTAATACTAGAAAAAAGGTGGGTTAATGTTTGGCAGGAATTTATTAGCACCGTTGTTCTTAGAATTCTTAGAAGCATTACATGGCATGGGTTAATCATTTTGAGATTGCCACCGTTGTGAACAAAGCCTGGATTATGATTCAACCACAATTTGTAAGCAGCTAGTTCAGAAATGGTAGGATGAATGAGAATTTAAGGTTGTGTGGAACATTTATCACGCAAATTTGGTTCATGTCCTTGAGCCTAGTGTAGGATGATGTATGCATATATGGCAAAAATACTATTGAGATAACAATCTTATGAATGTATTTTGAAATAAGAAGAAAAAATCTTCTAGTTATTCTGTTTCTAATAAGCTTAGTGTAATTCATTGAAAGTTTTCCTGTATTGCATTTTGCTTTTCATAGGATTACTTTCGCTTGCCTTTGCCTCCCTCACAGTTCGATTGTAGCTTATTGTAAATTACCTGATATTGGCAATAAGTAATAAAGTACAGAGTATTATCGAATCGCAATTTCAGGGATTCTTTTCACACAAAAGAAGATCATAGAAAAATTCAACTTTAATCCTACCAGCTTTGTAAGACATTTTGGTCATCATCTTGTAATACTCTGATCTAAGTTTGCATAGTAGCCTCATTTCCACCTTCCCTCGTGGGTCTTTGACAGGGAATGGAAGATAGCCGGAATATGCATGATAGGTAGAACCAAAGGTAGATCAATAGTTCTTTGAAGTAATGCCTGAAACAAATTTTTATAGACGTATGAGCTTTTCATATTATGTATGACAGAAAGCTCTGCATGAGAGTTTTCTGAATAAAGGTTCTTAATGTAGGTGTAGAAAAAATAACCCGTTCACTGGCATTTGGCGAAAGAGAGAAAGAGAGTCCGTCTAAAAGATGGCGAAACGGGTATGAAATCCGGAATACCGAGACAAGTATAAGTAACAGCATAGCTGAAAAAAATGTGGTATCAATTTTAAATGAGACTGTTCGTTTTTGTAGAAAATGCTCGAAGACCAGACACTGATTTCCCAATAAGTAAGTTGATTTTAATTGCACATTATTCCGTGTATGTTGTTTTTAACGTACTGTTTACTCTAGCCTTTCTCTGATAGAATTACTTAGTCAGTACAATTCTTATGAGTTTGATCTTTGTCTCTAAAGGAAAACCTGTTCATGGTATTGTGATGTGTGATACCTTGCATGTTAACTCAGGTCTGATTTACTCCATTCCCTATTCCTGAGACATAATTAGAAACTTGTATTGCATTACCTGCTCATTTCTTTTTGTAGATCAACCTTGCCTTTTGAAGATGAAGGTTAGTATTTGCTGGCAATAGTTGATCTCGGCTTAACTCTTCTTAGTCTGATAGCTTTGCACTTTGCCCTATAACTTAAATTGGAAGAACTTTATATATCAATTAATGTACGATGGAATCCAACAAATCGAATCGAAAAGAATCCAACGATGCAATCGAAACGAATCCAATGATGGGATCGAAAAGAATCCAACAATGGAATCCAACTATGGAAGCTTCATCATTTGAATAGTTAGTCTTGAAAATATGAAGTTCAAGATTTTTCATGAATTGTATTTCAATTAATGTAATCATCATCACCAGCAATATGTTATTTCTTGTAGCAACTCATGAAGGCCCTTTCCAATCTGCACAATGTTTGGGACAAGCTGTCTTCTTCGAAACCAACTGTACCGAGTTGTCAGTTAACAAGGGACATAGATGTCGCTTTAGAGAGTGCTTTCAATGGAGAAATGAAAGGTACTGCGTGTTTCAATTGAGTAAGCTGACATCAGTAGCTTTACAAAATATCTGACACCCCAGAGGAGATAAGATTCATTGCGTTGATAGATAACTACTGTCATTTCAAAAGTTATAGTATAGCTAGATTATATCTAAGCATTACCTATCTCGTCCTCTATATTCACCTCTCATTCAAATATTCTTTGCTGTCATTGCAAAGTAAGCATATGGGATGACAGGTGTTGTTCTATACATAATTCATCGATCTTAATGGGATTTCGAGAATTGAAGCATATTTAATCGATCGCAAAGACAATTTTGCAGGGAGTTTCTTGAAGCTTGAGAATCAAGTATAGTTGCTTTTAAAACAATACAAAGAAATGCTCAATGCAGTCTATTGGAAATTGGCCAATTGGAGTAATTTGAATCAAAAGTGCACTCAGTATCAAGACAGTAAAAGAGTTGATTCCTGCTTCATGAGCTGGCCACTGTTCGAATGGACTGACTATTGACGGCTAGTCCATGGGAGCTGCGGAGCTAGAGTTTCCTCAAACACACATTGCTTTAACCCTCACTCCATTAACCTTTCACTATACACATGACGCGCTATGTGTTATTTTAATTTAACTATAGCCATATATGATGACAATATAGTTATGACTGAAATTGTGAAAGTTTCATGGAGACAAAGAATACAGATAGAAGCTTCACGGTAATATATACGAGGAGGGAGATTTAATGACTTGCAACTCAATCTACTGTTTTTTTGTATTTTCCATTACAGATCACAAATCGATGTTACTCAAAGCAGTGGAATTAAATGCAACGAGCTTTGTTGAATTGGTGTATGCGTTGGGTATGGCAGATGAATTTTCGCGTGGCCCGCTGACATTGTTTTTGCCATCAAATAAAGCCTTCGCCACTGTGCCATCAAAGGACAGGCAACGGTTGAAAGACAAATGCTTCTTGAAAAAGGTGTTAAAACACCATCTTGTGAGAGGTGCAAAGAACACAGATGCCCTCAAAGATGGAGATACTTTGAGTGCAATTGGAAATGGGAAAATTACCATCAGTGACTACGGAGATGTAAGCCTCTATTTAGCTTTTTGACATCGCTTCTCGCGTTGTATTAGCATGTTTGTTCGTACATCATGAGCACTTTTTCACGACAACTTCTTTCTGCTTGATGATAAGTAACACCATTGGAGTTTTAGCACTTACTCTCTTGAGAATAATTTTCCCAGATACGAATGTTATGCTTTTTCGAAGATTCTCTTCGACAAGCGTGCTGAACCTTGAGCTCATCCCCTTATTAGTACCCTTGACATATAGTCTCTTCAACAGTCTTTATAGCACTAAAGTCGAAGATTTATGTTAATTCATAAATCGTCCTCTATTGAGCATTGTAGAGAGTTGACATTTCGGAGGCTGCAATTTTTGCATTTTTCCCAGGTAAAAAGAGTTAGCGGCTCTCCAATTGTATCTGGCAATCACAAGGCTGGAAATGGTGTGGTACACGTAATAGATACTCTGCTTCTCACTGGCACAAAATCACTATATGACACAGTGAAAGCTTACTCAGAACTGAAGACCTTTGAGAAGCACCTGTGCAGGTCTTGCCTTGAAAAGTATATATCAGACAACGGCCAAGTCACTGTATTTGCACCAACAAACACAGCATTCTCGGCTTTGCCTGAAGATGTGCGAGATAATTTACTTTTAGACCACAGCGACTTAAAGAACTTTCTGCTACAACACATGCACAAGGGAGTCTTACTTACAACGGACTTACAAAGTGGCTTGGAATATGCCGTCCGACCACTAAAAGGTAAGGTAATTCGACTAAAGAAGAACAATTCTGCCAAAGTTACTCTGAATGGAGACAGCCAACTGCTTGTAGAAAATATTAAAACTAGTGATGGGGTGCTTCATATCATTAACAAGGTAATCTTGGTATAGAACATACATATAATTAAACGCCGGTTATGATGGTAAACACACAAGCATGTAAGTAAATGTTGAACTCTCGTATTGTAAGTTGACTTAATTATTTACTATTTTAATAGCTACTTTTTAAATGTGTAGAAGCTCTTAATTTTAGTCTCTACTTTGTCTGCATAGTTATGAATTCACCCTATGACCCAGAGGCGTAGATAGAGGGGATCAGCCGGGGGGAGGGGGGATGAAAACTACCACTTTTCGGAGAATTTGTCTTGTCGGGAAATGACCCAGTCCGTTTGCTTTTCTATCTAAGTGTTGAATTTTAAAAGGAAACTCTCTTATGTAAATGGATAGGTAAGTAGACCAAACGATTAAAGACGAATTAGCCTACTATATTTTAGTCGGCAAACTCTTCATTCTTTGCCCCTGCTATCTGAGGTACCCTATCTAATCCTATACTCTGGCTCTGCAGCATTACTTTTCATCATCAACTGGCCATTTCAAAAACGAAATCCCCTCCTTTGAAAAAGTTGAATGATTATTTCCTTTGAAACAAAAGCATTAGAATTTGAGGATCATGATAGGGTGGGAGGCCAGGATATTCCTCCAAGGCCGTCGCAAAGGTGATGCTTTTGGGGTTGTGAGATAGACAGTTGCCCAAGATACGAGTGTGGCATGCAATAGGTGAGAGTGATTTCTGATAGCACAGCTTAGACTGGTCCATAGTTTTTAGTATTGCGGGCAGCGTGCTTGGTACAAAGTGGGGATATCTCTGAAATGCAATATTTGCCCGACAAGTC
>OZ025284.1:7112774-7420274 GCA_964019165.1 Mastigias papua | reverse complement strand
AGGTAAGCTGTTCCATGTTGCTTTGGCTCCCCTATAAGAAAAGAATTTCAGGCCATTTGCAGATCTCTTCTGACGAAGCCAGAGATCAGTGGCAATAGTGCGAGGGTTGTAAGAGCTTGACTGGGACATTTATGTGAATAAATCACTCATATACTGAGGAGCTAGCCCATGTATAGATTTAAAAACCATCAATTCTGATTCATGAGCTATGAGTTCTTCAATTGTTTTCCAGCCCAATCTACGCACTAGAGGTATGCCTGGAGCATCAAAGCTGCTATTTGTTATAATTCTTGCAGTTTGGTTTTGCAATTTCTGCAAGTGGTGTTTTTCAGTTACACCACAGCAGCCCCACACGGAACAGCAATAGCGAAAATGAAGTTCTATAATCCTGCGTAAAGGTATATTTAAAGTTTCTAAAGGCGAGATGGATTTAGCATGTTTTAAGAAACCAACTGCTTTAGATACTTAAGAGGAAAGAGTGCTGACATGGTATTTCCAATCTAAAGAATTGTCAATTTGTAAGCCAAGATTGTATTAACGACTTCTAATTCATGATCCCTGATTTTTAGTGAAAGTTCTAGCTCTAGACTTCTCAGTACCGCGTGTTTCTGTTTTGTAGAAATGAGCATTGACTGAGTTATCATTGCATTCAGGGACAATTTGTTACCCATTAACCATTTTTGCAGCTTTTCCAGATCGCTATTGATAACCTCATTAAGTTTATTAATATCAAGCGATTGATAGCACAAGCTTGTATCATCAGCATACATGGAAACAGAAGAGTTCGCTACTGCCAGAGGGAGATCGTTGATATACATGATGAATAATAGAGGGAAACCTAGTATTCATCATGTACATCAACACGTTAACTGCTAAAATAGTAAAATAATGTTCCATAAAAGAAAATTAAAAATAGAAGAAAACGGGAAACTGAGTGTTTTAATGCTTTAAATGACTGTTTTAATGCTTTAAGTGTTTCAAGTGTTTGAATCCTTGAGTTAACTAAAGTCCTCTTTAAGTCTCTTCTTGAATTCAGTGGAATTAGTGATCCTTCTGATTTTCAGAGGTAGCTCGTTGTATATCTTGGCGCAAGTGAAATACAATGATTTCCGAGCATATTCACCCTTGATTAATGGCACCTTAACACTGTTCTGGGCATTTCTGGTGTCTGTCTCATGGTTTTGTACAATAAAATGATCTTCAAATACTTTGCAGATATCTTTGTCAATGTATTTCCTTACCTGTACGCAAGCACGGATCTTGTTTGCAGTAATCGCTAAAGGGTGACCCTCATTGCTTTTTTTACCGTTATAAGCAATCTTAACACATCGATCGTGAAACATCTTATGAGAAGTGTCTGTCTGTCAGAGTAACAGTGAAGTATTACGGAAATATATAGAAAAGTATATAGAAGAAGTATTCAGTTTCAAGGGGCCTGGCTTTTTAACAAATTGCTAATCGAACTGAAAACTGAAAACTGAAAACTGATTACTACGTTTCAAAATTAAGTTAGGTAAACATTTCAACGCATAGATCGTGTATTAAGGATAAACTTTAGTGACACCCCCTCTCTGTAGCCACCGTAGAACCGTATCGGGGCAAACCATAAACCACATAATAACATAGTCTATAAGAATATCAAGGTTCAAAAACTTGAAATATAAGAAAAATTTGAGAATAATGCAAGACTCAAGCTTCATTAAGTCTTAGATTTTTTTGTTAGTTAGGTCTCTAAACTAAATCAAGTGTGAATTTCACTTATCCGGTCAGGGAGTCATTATGCTATGATGAGTGAAAGTAGCTCTTCGGGGGAGTGTCAATTGCAGACTTTTTAGCATAAGAATATAGTCTATAAGACAATTAATATATAAAATCGCTAAAATTTAAGAATAATTTAAGAACCTTAATTAAGCTCAATATAAAAATTTTTAAGAATATTGAGACTCGGAAAAAATTTAGAATTTTTATGGAAAGTGGGTGTTACGGAAGCACTTGATATAACGATTGTGAAAAGGCAGCAGTCTCCGTGAAGATACTGCAATTCCTCAAATCGCCTAATTTCAATGTACTAATACCTTTGTATTTGAAACGGTATCAAATCAGTACTGTCGTGTAAGGGAACTCGGGGATGTAATGGAGGGCTCCCTTGGCACCCTTGCTAAAATGAGGAGAACTCTGGGAAGCTCAGCTCCAATTCCAGTGGGCGTATGCTGCTGCGGTGAGTTCCGAACTGGGTGGTATTTTATGCTTATTACATTTAACGTGTGTATAACTTTCTATATGTTTACACTTGAACACTTTGAATTGAATCTTGGATGTGTCCATTGGCGTGAACTATAGACATAGCTTCAGAACAGCCCTTCTAACTTGGTTGGGAGAGCGCCATTGCATTAAATGTACGGTAAATGCAACGCTACCAGATCATTCTAATTTAAAACTCTAATAAATTGCCGGTGTTGAAGTAAAGAGTTCCTTTATTTCTATGCAACAGTATTCGTCAGTGAAGAAGAGTTCATGTTGGTGGAATTGAATCAATTACATGTAGGTAGAAAAACGAATGATAGTACCACGGCGAGGGGCAAATCACAACCTGAAAAGATGTACAAGATTTTTGATTTCAAAGCTCATGTGATTTTCCAGTGATCTTGTGATTTTTCGTTATTTTCAGTTATTTTCTGTGGTCTTTCTTTGATTTTTCTGGGAGATTTTTATGATTATGAGCAAGATGTACGCGAAGAATTAATGATATGCACCTAGAAAAAATCTGCGAAGCCAGTTCCAGTCACACGTACATAACATGCTATTTCCCGTCAAATTTCCCTACTTCATAGAGTTTTGAGTCAAAGCAAGGCTCAAAATGGAAATTGGTCTTTAGGCCATTGACGAGAGAGAAATTTACTACATTTAGCGAAAAAACGGAATTTTCAGCGCATAAATTTCGGACAAAAATACTTCGGCAACAATGTTTCGGACAAAGCTTAGATATTTCGGATACATAAATTTTTAGAGAAATCTTAGACAAATTTTTCAATGATGTAGCAAAAACACTTCAGGCTATTGATTCTAGAATTGCTCTTGAACCTTTGAGAAACTTGTGAGAAACTTCGAGAACTGAATAGCTCACAATGTTAAGAAGCATTCAGTATGATTGAACTGATTCAAAAGTATAGTTTCATGTAAAAAAAATTCGTGTATTGACAGTAGCCAATATCTAGAATATATTGGAAAGGAAAGAGAAAATCACTTATTTTTGCGATTACCTAATAATTTTTGCCACTTCTCAACTAGGTATCAAACGGGACTTTGTAAATACCCCTTCCTCACTTCACTTGGAAAGATATTTCCTTTGCATACCACTCAACGTAAACCATAGTGCATCCATTGTGCAAGTTTGGTTTTGTTTCATAGTCATTCAATATAAATTGTTTTAGTTAAAAAGCACTGCGTGTGTGTAGTACGTGCAAAAACATTATACGGGAATATTTTTGGACAGCTCTATATTACGTAAAAGTCATGTGTCGGATAATTCTTTGTCGAAAATTTGCTACACCGAAAATTTTCGCATTTAATGTATATTTAAATGTCTTTCAGTTTGATTTTCGTTACTTTTGTATGTGACTTTTTTGTGTGAGTTGTATGAAATTTATTTGATTTTACAATTGTCCTGTGATTTCGTGGTGATTTTATATGATTTTCCTGTGATTTTTTTATTTCGTGTGATTTTTCTGTGATTTTTTATAATTTTTAGCAAAGTATAGGAAGAAATCTGTGATTTACCCCTCGTACCATGGTAACCAGGCAAATTATATTTCGATTATAGTAGTTTGGCGCTAAAAGTTTACCAGATTCGTTCGTAGACGAGTCTTGGGGAAAGAGAACACATGTACTTGCGCACGTATTGAGAAAACTTTAAAAAAACTACAGTAGCTGTACTTTTATCAGAATACATGACAGTTCAGTTTCCCTAAAAATGTGCCTTCTGACTGTCAAAGGAACCCTAATGCATTGGCACTCTCTACACTTGCTCCACTCTCATTTCAAACAATGAACGAGATCAAAAGACAATCCATATTTAATATTCCTGTTTCTTCCCTATTGTTTTAATATGTTCATTCAATATTGACATCTAAAGGCGGTAAGGAATACTTTGATCGCAATGTAAACATACGTATCTTATTCACCTTGGCAACGAAGAAGCATATCATCTGCGCAATGTGTAGTGTTTTGCCGTGTTGCTTGTAGAAACAACTGGACAGTGACTTCAGTAGGTATACATCCACAGAGGGCTCGGAGGTTGACAGCTCAGATTCGAAAGAACGAAAGTGCGCAAGCACGTATTACCTGTGAGTCACTCTGGATGTACATCAACGGAAAATCAACTTAAATGCTACACGTGTGTAAATAGTCGAGATTAATGCTAACAAGAAAAGCGAATGTTTACCAACACTGCAAATTTATTGATACTGGAGCAATATTTCCAGTCGTGAGGATCTGCTTATACTTCAAGTAATTGTCATAAAGTAGTCAGGGAAATGTAAATGAACCGCAACTTGTCACCACGATTGAAAGTGAGGTGATTTGACCTCTTATTCAGAATGGATGAAGAAGCATTAAATGGTGATGACGTGGAACAATATTTGCACGAAAATCCTGATTTCGCGAGGAGATATTTCTTGTTAAACGCTCAATCCGCATGGGTGGACGAATGGATTGCGAGAAAGTCACGTAAACCGTCCGTTCAGACAATACAAACTGTTCACAAGGCTTCCACATCCTCGTCAGACAATGTTTTGAAGCCCCTGAGAAATTTCTTACCCCTTACTGAGTCACCCACGAACCGATCAAAACTACAACAGCTGTATGGCAGCTACGAAGCAGGTACCGATATCGAAAGGAAAGCTGAGCAAGTGCAACCATCGATTTCAGTTTTGAAAGCGTCTGATTTGCAGACTCTGAGTGAGAAAGACTTATTTATGCAATTGATTAGAGATATTGCTAACGAGCTAGATATAGATAAACTGTCTCATAAAATCTTGGTAAACGTCAGTCTGCTCACGAAAGGCGACAGGTGCTCTCTATTCCTTGTGAAAGGGGAATCAAGCAAGCGATATCTTGTATCTAGGCTGTTTGATGTTACCGCTACATCAACATTAGAGGAATCACTGAAGCCTGAAGGGGATGAGATAATTATTCCGATTGGTGTAGGTATAGCAGGGACAACTGCACTGACTGGGGAAGTCATCAATATCCAAGACGCATATAAGGTGAGCAATCTGTGGGTGATTCCCATGGTATTATTATTTTAATGAGTTTGCGGATGAGATTTGCATACGTCCCACTCACCATGCAACGTGAATTAGCGTAAAATGCCACATGATGCTAATCGTCTTATTCACTTACAATCAGCAGTCTTAATGCGCTTATAATTATTGTTAATATCAGTGACCCTTGGGACTCTCGTTGTTGGGGAATAATGTTTTTTGCCATACAACAGGTTTATTTCCTGTAAAAATTGTTTATGGTCACCAAGTCTTAATTAACCTAGACCTCCTGCCTTGCAGTTGTTGGTAGGTTACAACCGCAAGACATCGGTTCTTTGACAGAGGTGCATTTGTCCAGCAACCTGTCTAGTTGTATGCATAATTTTGAGAGAAACTTCCATCAGATTTTGGGAGTAAATTGGAGATTTTGCATTGTAGTATTTTGCTAAAACCACACTCCCATAGTTTCTTCACATTAAGTAATACTAGTTGTGTTTGGTTGATTGACTTGGCCATGATTTCCCTCAAGTTCTCCTCAAGTAATCCTGTTTTGATAACTAACTGTATGGCAGGGTCTTATAAAGCTAAACTTCGGGCCCATATAACCATGTCTTTAGTTGTGATGGTAGTGAGATTATTGCCAAACCCCATTATGTTAGCCAGCAACCCCCCCCCCCACAAACACACACTGGCCCTTAGCATTCACCCTACCCTTGGCAAATGCACTGATGAAATTCCCTTTAAGTAAACCTGTTTAAGAGCTTCTGTTGTATCCATTGTACAACCTCATACTTAGTTATTCATGGTTACCATTTGTTTGTTTGGTCAGAGAGCCATTCTTTAAAGTTTGTTCTTATTTCTGATTGCCCCCAAAGGACCCAAGGTTCAATAATGAGATTGATAAAAAGACTGGCTACACAACTCACAGCATACTGTGTATGCCTATAAAGAGCCCTGATGGAATGGTAAGGAGAACTTCATCTTTGTATTTCAATAGAGCTTTGACTACTCCCCAACTTGTTATAATTGAGTGTGACATTACATGAGGTGCATGTAAGAAGTTATTACAATTCTTCAACATTGAATGGGTACTGTTAGTTATCATATATCTCCTTGTAGCAATTTTTTGCTCTAGAAATTAAATGCATTCATAAAGATACAAAGTGAGTACTGATTGGGTACAATAACAAATAGGAGCAATACTAATGTGGTAGAAAATAAATATGAAAAGAGTATCTTACATCTTAATCTTGAATGGTAATTAGCCAAATTATAATCCCCTTAGCAATTAATTTTTCTTGTTTTCAAAGATAATTGGGATTGCCCAATTGATAAACAAGCAAAATGGTGATCACCAATTCACAGAGAAGGATGAAGAGGTTTGTAATATTTCCAGCAAATTAGTAACTTTGACTGTGTTAGTGTATATTCAATAAGTGGTAGTTTCAGTTTCACAGCCACCAAAGACTGCTGTTGGTTTTACCCTGTAGCCAATGGTGGACAATTTGGATGCAAGGGCGTAGTCACTCCCTCCATTTCAGTTACAGTTTAGTGACATTTGAGCTTCAATTTCCTTAGAGACTTTCTCCAAGGCCCCCATAATCTGGTTACCCCCTCCCCCATAAACAGGTATGCTACTATCACTGCTTATAACATATTCAGAATATCTGTGGTATGGCGCCTTCTTTAATCCTGATGGTAGATTTCTTTTTCTGTACCCCCACTTACAAGTCTTGCATGCCACTGCTACCATGCACAAGATAGTGGAATATTTGCTCTTATACACCAATTGCAAGATGCTATCGCTTGGTACTTAGACAGAGAAGCAATATTGCGTGAATACTCCTTTGTCTAGCCTACAGTTATAGACGTGAAAGCTATGTAGTAGCGCCTAAACTTAAATATCCTTTGTTGTTCTTGTGACCTTCCTTGTTAGATAACCGTTGCTCACAACTGGGGCTGAGATTAAAGCGTCTTTTTAGCAGGGAGAGTTAAATCAATCATGTCACGTAGACTGCAGCTGATTTGTGGCCATCTCTGCATAGCCGTTTGTTTTCCAAAAGCGATTTGAAGCTGTAGTTATTGAGATCATTGTTTGTGCGAAGTACTTGGGTGGTTCTTGAGGACTATAGGTTTGGCTGTGCTTTGTGCCTAAAACAATATAAAGATGCTTCAGTAGGGTTCTTTGTCTAATGACTGTGTCTGTGCGGTGATGTATCTTTGACAATGACTGTTCTATTTTTCTAGGCATTGGTTGGCCTTTCTTGAAATATGAAACGTCATTTTCATAGTATTTTCTTTTGTATTATGAGAAACTTTGTAGGATCTTTGTACACGAGCTTTGTTAACTCAAATGTCCGCGCGAACATTTATAAGTGAGTCTCTTTGCATGAATACCCAATTTTCCTAGTTTTCCCAACTCCAAACCTCACTCACACTTGATAGTTGAATCGTTATGTCAACATTAATGCTTTGCAAGCGTCATAGCTCAGAATTGTACCTCGTGCTACTTAATTTCATTTATTGGTTTTTCTGTAGTAGCAGTGTTTTTCTATTTCATCCAAGGTGCATTTCGTGTAAAGCTCACGCTGGAGATTACTTCATTTACTTTTGCCTTCACGCCAGAGTAACATAAAGATAGGTTAACATACTATCATATCCACGCCAACGCTAGAAAGAAAACCTCTCACGCCAGTACGGCGAGAAATAGCCTGCGTTCACGCTTCCAAAGTAGAGCAGCGCAGGCCGCATGGAATGTAGAGAATCGGAAGTTCTCTTCTCATTTCATTTCATTTTCAAATATTTAAGGAGAGCAGCCCTTCAGCAATGCTGATTTTCAAGGGGCCCTCCATTACAAAATTTACAAGATCGTCTTGCTGATTCGTAGAGAAACACGAAAATGGCACAGCTTTCTGATCAATATATGCTGTTGTGCATCATTGTAAGTCTATACCATTGCGATACACGTTTTTTTATGTGGAACCACTTTATAAGGAACCTACATCTAGACTACCAAAATATTTAAAGAACTTATACCACTAAAGTAAAATCCCCTAAGGACCTTTTCTGATTTGAAAAATGTTTATAACAGCAAACAATCAAGAATTAAGAAGCTGGTTCCATTCATTTGCAGCCAAAACCAGCATAGATTATCTGTTATGCTTCTCTCAAATGTTTCATGTTTCATTAGTCTTCAGTTATAGCCACAATTTAAAGGCAAAATTCAGAACTTGCATGTTGACTTGTGTCTTTACCATATGTATGGCACTTAATGTGGAGCGAAAACTTAGGAACTACTAAGGAACTGTTAGTACTACAATTTGACTACCGGAGGTCCATAAATAAGGAACTTTTAAAACTAGGCCTTGAGCGTCAGAGTTCCTTATAAAAAAGCGTGTAGGCTTGTTAAATGTAGTCTCCAACGTAACTTACAACGAAGGGTAGTATATACCTTAACAACAGGAGAACGAATTTTGATAGCCAATCAAGAATAAGAAAAATAATTAATCAAACCAATGAAATCCAACATCAGTTGGCTCTTAATACACTTGTTAGACGTCAAAGAATATCCTGGAAAAGTTGTAATTATCTGAATCATGTCCTTGTCTCTACACCAAGTTGAGGCTATTACGCACGACGCGCTAAGCATGTAGAGCAACGAGGAAGTACCTAATTCTACAATACGTAAACAACAATAATAATTAATGAATCAGGTTTTTGAAATAACAATTTTCATAGTGATAACTAAGACTGCAAGGGTTTTCCCAACATGGAATGCACATATATCATGCATGAGACTTTATAAATTTGTTGACGATTTTGAAGGAACATGACCACGGAGGCTACAGCTTGAAAAACCATATTAAAGTTGAAAGTTTGACGACATAGCAGCAAAAGTTTCTTACGCTTTGGAAATATGACTGCACTATGTCTTATAGATGGTCTCTGTTGCAAAAGAATGAGTGCGTTTTTATGCTTAAAGCTATCATCTCACAGAATATTTTTTATTGTGAAGGAAGCGCGCGCGCATGTGTGTGTTAGTAACTGTCCTTGTTAGCATGGATTGAACTAAGCAGTATTGGTATTCAAATGTATTGATGATTTTCTTGACCATACGTAATACTGTTTTTATATAGAATGATTATATCCGTAAACATTACTGCTAATACTTATGCTATTGACGGACCATTGCAATAAAGGTTGCTTGTTCTATTGAGTAAGACGGTTCGACAAAAAGCCAGTTCTATTAGAGCTGATTATTTCGACAGCTGTTCTAGCTGGCAGGTGAGACAACATCCTTTATTATTAATTTGCTTTTCTCGTTCATGTATAAGGAAGTGTGCTCGTTTGCTTATGCTGAATGGAAAATTTTAAATCCTTCAATGGGCCTATTACGAAATTCAACTGCGTTGCGGACTGACAATCGATACCTTGAATGCCCAAAGAGTTAGCCAATCATTGTTTTAAACTGAGCTGTTTCTCCATTATCCTCCTTGGTTAGGAGTACTGAAAACACGAACTTGTAGATTGTTAGATGTAAAAGGCAAATGCCAGCAGGCGAAAAAGGTTTGTTACGGACGGACATAGATCGGCACATTTCGTAACAGCTCTTAATGCGTTTGATGTGATGCCCTCTTGACTCGCTATAGCTGAGGTTTTGCACAAATTTAGACTACAGCAATTACGATCTGTGCACATCCACTTAATTGAATAATCGAGGGCTCTTAAACTATTTATTAGTACAGTCGAACTCGGCTAAGTCGGATTCGCATATGTCGGATATTTCATAAGTCGGACAAAAGTGCCTGGTCCTGGTCCGGTTGTTGTAAATGCTGTACTTTTTCTGCGTATAAGTCGGATTTTATAAGTCGGATTTACATGTAAGTCGGAGCACTTTTGAAACCCGGTTTAAAATTAGCACGATAAGAGCCAATCAGAGCTAATTAAAAGCACTCAAATCGTAAGAAAATGTCAACAATGGTTGTCAAAAGGCTTCCAAGTGTAAGAAAGTGCAATATAGTGCTGGTTTTTCGCTCCCCCTTCTCTAATACAACAAGCCTGACCCTGCCAAATGATACTTTTTATAATGATATCATTAGGGGCCGCACTGTTTCTATTTCTCTGGGTACCACACAAACTCTTGATAAATCGGACAATATTGTCTGGTCTGAAGAGATCCGACTTACGTGAGTTTGACTGTATAATAGCATAAACAGGGGTGTAGCTTGTGGGAGTGTGGGGAGCTATATCCCCAGTTTTAGCACTTGGTCAGTAAATCTAAGTTCAAGCAGCGTTGGTCGGTACTGGGGTAACTGGCATCTATGCTTGCATAGGCTTTGCGTACTTTATGGAATATCAGTTGTATGAAGGACATTTTCTAGCAGAATTGTTTTCTAATCTATTGTGTTTTAGCCTTCATTGTAGTTTTTCTTAGACCCTGCCTTAACCCCACACTATCCAGTCATATTTTTATGTGGAAGGTGCCTGCTATGCCATTCTAGACGGTAGACTTAAACATCTCCTCTGTCAGTTCGGAACTAACTATGCTGGGTCCTCCTACGTCGTTACCTGAGGTTATCTCCCCCCCCCCCCCACAAGTATAGCCATGTGGTTTCCTCCCAGTATTTGGCAATAAATAAATATTTATTCACGATTCACTGATCTGAACAGCTGAAGTGAGCAACTGCACTTTGGGTTCACTGTTGGTTAGTTGGTATTTGTGTTATGACTTCTATTAACAAATTATTGCTGTGCCCCCTCTCCCCAGGTTGAGAAGGCACGTTTGGCCATTGAGCATAAGTCGTTATCTACATTGTTTTACTTTGCAAAAGTCGTGACGGTGAATTCAAGTGAACAAGGAAAACTAAAAAAGTTTTTGGCAGGATAAGTTAAAAAAGGAGAGGATAGGTCATCAACACGTGAAAATGAAAATTGTGTCATGTCAGATTGTCTTGCCAAAAAGATACCGAATTGACCTCTATTTTTAAGGACGCATGATGACCTCAGAACTGCAGCATCATTCAAAGAGCACCTGATTTTATGGATAATACAGATTAGTTTGATGAAAACTGAATAACTGATAACCTACGAACTTACTGATAATATTGTACTTGTTCAAGGACAATACACGCTGGTTAGACGCCTATTACGTTCTGTTCGATCTAATTTAGTTCTAATTCTTTTTCAATTTCGGACGCTAGGAGCGTAAGTGACTACTGTCGATAGAATGCTTCTAAAATTCAATGACGTTTTAGGACGTGTGGTGCTCTTCTTCACGTCATACTCAAGATGATTTCACGATGCAGCAGCTTTGAGTTTGGCCTACACACCTTTTTATAAGAATATAGTCTATTCGAGTGTTAAGGCTCAAAATTGCTTAAGTCTAAGAATAATTTAAGAATGATACAAAACTCAAGTTTCGTGAAGACTCAGATTTTATGTTTATTAGAGTTGTTTTTTTAGAAAACAGAATAAGTATGAGTTTCAATTTTCCGATCTGGAAGTCATTGTGCTTTGATGCGATGACTCAGCATCTCTTTGGGGAGTGTTCATTAGGTACTTTCTATCATAGGAATATAGTCTATACAAATACTGATGCTCGAAATCGCTGAGATTTAAGAGCAATTGAAGAATAATCTTAGGCTCAGAATCGACAAATATTAAGAATATTAAGGCTCAGCAAAAATTCGGCATTCCTATAAGAAAAGTGCGAAAGTCGGCAGTACTATCCGTCCTGACTGAACTTAAGAGCGATTGAGTTGCTATGATAACAGAGTAACGAATCAATGTTGATTCAATAACCAACTCCTTATTGTCTTGGCTCATACACTGTGCCTGTGCACTTTCAGGTCTTTGCTGGTACAGAGTTTCATTTTTCTCCAACAAGCTTCATAACTGGGTGGTCACAAGGGGCAGGTACTTCCAATCAGACCCGTAGCCAGTGAGATTTGTCACGGGGGCACGGGGGCACGGGGGCACGGGGGCACGGGGGCACGGGGGCACGGGGGACACAGTTGCATTAAGCATAGCGATTATTAATCTAAGCAGCAGCTTAGGGGCAGAGTATGCTTCTCAGCCAGGTTCAAAATGCATTGAAGTACATAAGGTGGGTTGACTTCTGACAGGTGTGGAAAAAGATACCAAGTAAGTTTCAGTGCTCTTTTTTCAATGGAGGTTGTCGAGTCATTTTTTGGAGTATCAAGGGGGACTTAGTCCAGACCACTCCCTGGTTCCGGACCTGCTTCCATTATAAACTCAACGCTACTCTTCACTGCCTGTCCATAGCCCTTTTTCCTAGAATTCTACTACAACAAATTATTTGGCATTGTTGTTTGTGCATTTCAGACTCTTGTAACGTGCATACCTTCCGGTTACCACAGGCTGCTTTGGGAGCAGAGTTAAACTTTTATGTCGAGGTCTGATCCCAGCCTTAGTAGTCTAGGTGACAGCATTTTACAGTACACGCTTTTTTATAAGGAACCGATTTATAAGGAACCTACATGTAGAAGGCCGAAGTATTTAAAGACCTTATACCACTAAAAACAAAATCCCTAAGGAACTTTTCGATATGAAAGATTTTTATAACTGCATGCATCAAGAACTAAAAAAGCCGTTTCCTGTCAAGTGCTTCATTGAGTAGTTTCCGCATACAAATTATTACATTGTATGACATTAATGGAATAGACATGATATTCACTGATTAACATTTCACTTTTGAACTTGTAAAACTTTGTTCCTACCTTCTTTGTATTTTTGCTCCTCAGTTCTAGCCACAAAATTTTATGTTTTTCATGTTTCTGTACTATTTTTATGGCACTTGATGTGCAGTGAAAATTAAGGAACTATTAAGGAACTTTTGGTACTACAATTTGCTGATTTGAGGTCTACAAATAAGGAACTTTTAGGACTAGTCCTTGAGGTAGGTTACTTACAAAAAAAAGCGTGTGATCTTCTGAGATCAGTAAATGTAGTAGGTAATTTTAACTTTGTATCGAAAGTTGACTGCGGCTCTCACAGTTTTCCTCTTATCTTTTAGGTTTTCAGGGATTACCTGACTTTTTGTGGAATAGGCATAACTAACGCACAGCTATTTGACTTGTCTGTGAGGGAGTTCAAGCGAAATCAGGTGCGCAGTTTACTTGTGGTAACAGCATTGCTGTAATATCTAAGAGTCATAAAGGAGACTCTTTGGGTTTTTCCTTCGCTGCAAATTTACATCGTTGAAGCAATTAACTTTGTATAGTGTATATTGAGTGGTGCGAACGAAGTGAGAGTAAATCCAGGAACGTTTTTTATTGTTATTTTGTTTTTTGAAAGTACAACTGGAAATAAATATGTGTTGAAAAAAAAATCAAAACAGAACGAATATTTTTTATGGATGATTGTAGATATCCAAACATCTAGACATCCAGGTAACCAATACTGTAGATAAGAATGCTATGCAATTTGTTAAGTGAAGATTCACGTCTACTGAGATAATCGCCAGAATTAGTTTGCTTACGTATAAACAGATAGACGTGGCAGTAAGAGAAACTCTGAGCAACACATTAGTCTCTTAGATCATGTGTGTACGAGTACTCTCGCCGGATTGTGGCCCTCGGGCTGTAGATTGCCCGTCGCTTCTTTAGATTGCATCATTTCATATGTTCTCCTGAAATAATTATCTTTCCAGAGAATCCTTCTGAAATATATTTGAGAAGTGAAGTTTGCCCATAGTTTATTTTTAATTTGAAAATAACCATACGCTACCTAGCTTTGAGACTTCAATGAGAATATATGCTATCTTGAATTGTTCTATGTTTTTCCTCGTCTCTTAGGCCTTGCTGTCGCTGGCTAGGGATATTTTCGAATCAACGGAAGTTGTGGAAGAGGTAGTAAAGAGAATTATGACACAAGCACAGCAGTTATTGGATTGTGAGAGATGCGTTTTTTACCTGGTTGATACCGAGGCTGACAGTAGTCAAGTATGAACCAATTGCATTATTAGTTGTAGTTGTAGTGATTTCATATTTGCTTTATTTTCGTTTGATCTTCATATTTAGATCTGATTGACTCAGAGCTAGGTAAGGTTTTAGTTTGCAGGTTACATATCTATTGCAGTATACTTTATCTTATTTCATTATTTCTTGGTTTTCCGATCTGTTGTATTTTCTATGCTTCAATTTTAGGGTGTAGCATTTGCACAAATCTTTAATTTAAACGCAAACGAGGAGGAAGATGCCAGCAACGAAAGGTATAAATGTATATTTATATATATGTATGTATGTATGTATGTGTATATATATATATATATATATATATATATATATATATATATATATATATATATATATATATATATATATATATATATATATATATATATGTGTGTGTATATTTGTTTATATTCATTAGCTGCAAGCAAGCAGGTAATTTGGTAGTATAAATAGATTTCGAAAGATGAAACTACATTGTTTCAGACCTTTCGGCACTAACCTTCATCAGTACTTGTATGGTTGCCGATGAAGGCTTGTGTTAAAACTTTTGCAAAGTATATTTTTATCTTTTGAATTCTATATACGTATGTGTTTATTGATGTGTGGTGTGTGGTGGGTTGTGTGTGATATTTGGTGTGTGTTTGTGTGTGTTGTTGTTAGTGTGTGTTTGTACTTAAAAACGAAATGTGGCTTTTTGATCATTCATCAATGGTCCACTTCCTCACTTTTATTTTCATTATCATGCAAAGAGAGGTTTGCATGTCAGATGTTTGTGATCTAACATTTTTATACCTTATAGCTCCTTCGCACAATTATCTTGTAGCTCCAGTGTCAGTAATATTTACCAAGAGCTAGCGAGGCATGTTGTTACATCACAAGAGGTATCCCTGCTTGATTATTGCTTAGCGAATTTCTTATACTGAGCAGTTAGTCCATGTGTTTTGATGTACCGTAAATCCTCGAATAAGCCCCCCTCGAATAAGGCCCAAACTAAAAATCATTTTGCCTAATTGTAGTAGAATAATATCATATTTCAAGAATATTCACATGGTTAAAGTGCCAATATATTGCATTATTCACTAAGAACTCGCCCCTTTCCCTACCTAGAAGTGCCAGCTAAATTATAAGGAATTCAGAGAAATTATTTGGTTACTTGTTGACAGCCCTCAAGGGCCATGTTTAGACCCTCTTCTATTTAAAATGTACATAAAAGGTCTTGAGAAGTCCTTGAGTGACAGAGATACCTTCTAACTTTTGGAATGCATAAGGAATGAGGCGGAAAACATTAAGGAAGACATAACAAATTAAGGCTAAATGTAACGAAATATGATTATATGTTCATAGGAAATAGCTAGCAAGATCTCAGAGGCAGATAATTTTCCGGTTTATGAAAATGAAATAGAGCATGTTAGAAAGAAAAAGTAGTCGTGGGGTAACTTTTGAGGAGAACCTATTCCAGAACCAGCAGTATATAACAGTAAAAGGAAAGCTGAAAGATTGTCTTGATTCAATTAGGAAACTAAGACAAATCTTGCCCCAATCAAAACCTCTTTTGTTATACCGTACTTTAATAGAAAAAGTCTACAATCTACTATATAGTCACCTCACTGCAATTAGACTCCATAATTTGCAAAAGCTGTAGGATGCGGTAGTTGCTCTTATCCAGGCAACACAAATAAAGGTCATTATTCCATTTGAAACATTAAGTTTGAAAAATCATATAATGTGATCAAGTAGTACCGGTGCGTAAATCTCTTAGCGAATAGTGTACTTCAGTAAAATCCTTGAAAAAATTCCAAAGTATGTCTTGTAAATTGAAACATATAGTCATATTTCTTCGGATTTTATGTAATTTTGTTCTATTGAGAAATTTTTGAGGAACCTGCATATACCAGGACCTAGGCTAGAGATGCAAAGGAAGAGCTTCTCTTATCAGAGTGTTAGCATTTTGAATGTCATCCCAAACAATATTAGAAGAGGAGTTTGCTGCAATTTGTGAAAAGGAGACTAAAGGCTTTAGAAAATCTTTTAGGCTAGCGAGAAATTTGAAACTACCCACGGATGCCTTGGAAGAACGGCAGAAGTTTAAATAGATACAGTTTAAATACTTTACACAAAGAATATAGACGATTTGTTGTCTGTAAGCATTTTATAATTAGGTTGTTAATTCGTTTCTTAATGTTATAATGATGACGCATCGTTTGTAAAATGGATCTACTTCATAAAGCCAAAAAGTCTGCCGAACTTGATACAGTCCTGTTTGTGATTTCTCTGCCATACAGTTTAGAAAGTTAACCGAATTTTGCCGTAGCCACCCCTATCATCAAGTTTCGATAGTCTGCCGAATTTTGACGCACTCGCCGACCTGAACCACCCAGTTTTGAAAGTCTACCGAATTTTGACGCACCAGCCACCACCATCCAGTTTCGAAGGCACAGCAATTACGCTCCGAAACTACCCATAGCGTAGTCACTTTTAGCCAAGACCTACCATAACTGGCTGTAATAACAACATTGACTTTTTCGATGCGACGAGTAGACTTGGATTTATTCAAATAGAGTTAACTCAGAGTCAGATTCTGCCCCTCTTGCTGCTCAGTACAATAGGGCAAATGTAAAGTTTCCTCCATCTGATTTCCCCTTTTAATCTCTTTTCCTATACTCCCGACCTGGTGATGGTGTTTGTTAGCATTAGCCCAGTGATAGCATAATATCTTAACATATAACCTAGTGATGGCATATGTGAACATAAATCTCAGTTGTGACATGAAATCCAGTGATAGCAATCGATAGAAATAAAGAATGAAAACTCGATTTTGCAGTTCAGAAAGAAAGTATATCTTTAGTGTTTTTCTTTAAGGACACCTTACGTCCCACATGACGCCTTTTTGATTGTTTGTTAGATAGGTCATTGACTTAAAGCAGCTTCCGTTGGCTGAACAAGCAAACATGCATAAAAATTTATATGTCATGATTGCTAAATCCCAGTTATAGCATTTAGAACTAGGATTTAGGCTTATATTGCACATCCGCGTCATTGCAAAGCCTGTCTCAGTCCCCTCGCAAACTCTGGTGCCAGAAATCCAGTGATCTACTTCAACCTTCTGGTTATCACAAACGGCCTGATATGCTTCACTACTTCAATACATTAAAGCCAATCGGTGATATTTCACCGTATCTAATGGCTTGGTACTCTTTGCAACAAACTGAGTTTGTTCAGAACCAATAACATTCTGTTCACTTGGAACATTGAATGGAGTTTCTAAAAAATACGTTTTTTGCAGGCCATGAATATAGTTGACTTAGATGAAGTCGCAACACAGTGCAACCTGGAGCTTGTATGTAGCAATATTTTTTTGCATACAGAAATGGCTATTATACATATTTAGAATATTTAGAGTAGCATTAAATGAACGTTTTATGATGTAATTGAGTATTGTTGAATTGCTGAATGCTATAGAGGCACTGATGTAAAAGTTAAAGCAATGGCAATTTATTGTGAAAGTTGTTCTAAACTTCATTTTTAGCAGAGCGTAGGTAACTGATAAAGCTGATTTTTAGGACCTGTTCATATGAGATTGCTTACCGAGCCAGCTTACTTAGCGAGATGATTTTCAGATTTTATTCATGTAAGACAATTCCAGTCCGCCTACCGAAATAGATACTACCACGTGAGAAATCTCCCTTCCCAATTTTTTACTTTGGAGGATATTCCAGTACTTTTGACATGACGTTTGACACGGGAGTGTTCAGTTTTTAGAGAATTTTCACCCCGCTTACCGAGATATCAGCAGTGTTCATGTGTGATCTTACTTTCCGGGCCAGTCCGCTTTCTCATACGAACAGAAAACAAGTTTTATTTGGAAAATTTTTTTGGAAAGTTTTATTCGAATTAGATTAGTTTCTATTATTCTGTAAGTAGAAACTAGAGTTGTGTAAATTTCGAATTAAAATAAGATAAACAAAACAGAAAAATGAGGATTAGGCGCGATCTCGCAAAATGAGCTGGCTCGGTAAGTAGGCCCATATGAACAGGCTGCGCTTGAAAAATAGCAAGCTAAATATTTGTAGTACAGTTAGCATGGAAGTGCATTTTTGCATTAACTTGGTCACTGAAAACTTGTCCGTTGTTTTTCACTATGAATATCAGTCTGCTAAGGCAACATATCCTCCCATTTCTGTAAATGCCAGGTAGAGTATTATTAAAGCTTAGTGTGGTTCACGTGTTTTTAGACTGTAAATTACCTCTTTGTCGTAGGATGATTGTTTGCTGGCATCAAAAGTTCTAAAATCAATGCTGTGTACGCCAGTATTCAACAAGGAAAGCAAAGTGATCGGTAAAAGCTTGTAATCCCTCCATTATCTTCAATCTCAATCCCGATCTGCGTAATGCAACCTTGATCTGATCATCTTCACCGCCTTTGATCAAGGAATACTGCGGAATAATATATTCGACGGGAAAATGTTTGACCTTCATGGCCGTTTCTTCTGAAGAATGAATCTTTTGTTTGCGAAAACAATCTGTTTGCATTTGATACTTTACTGCGTCGATCGTGACTTATAAGTAAATTCCTGTAGAAGTTCACCATTGGTGATCGTTCATAATGGATCGAGAGAAGCGCATGGGAGCTTCAACAGGGAACTCAACTTCTGTTCATACTTCGACATTGTCCAAGATGTGTAGAAAATATAAGGACGTGGCCAGTAATCACAATAAAATTAGGTCATCACCGGTACCTCGCGGTACCTACAGTGACTTAATTATCAACAACAGCAAACTGACTATGGCATAATCGATTTGAGCTCTGCAGTATCTCCTCCCCATGTTATAATGATGTAACGATATATGTGCATAATAGTCAAGGGCGTTGCTTGCCATGATTAATGGTATGGCCAGATTTGTAAAATCAGAGCCCCTCATACGACATTTTTTGGAAGGGCACCACTGCTTATAATGTAGCACCCACTACTGTTACCCGTCCGAAATATGAATGGCATTACTAAATACCGTCTCTATATTCTGGTAATAGTAAATCTCTAGGCCTGAATATTCCGTTTGAGTGTCCTGATATGTTTTAAGATTCTAGTTATAAAGTGGCGTATGCTACAAGTTCTCTGTAATTATAATTCCTAGGAGTTGCGCAGTTGCTGAACAAGCGAAATGGACACCCTTTTACCACAAATGATGATGGACTGCTTCAGGTGAGAAAAAACAGGTTATTATGGTACTGATATTCATCTCTTAGTTCCAAATCATTTCATATTTTAAGCTATTCCAAGTTACAGGGTGATTTTTGGTTATTTATTAATATGCATGTAAAAGCATTTATTTGATAGAAGGAATTGCGTGTACCTTTTTTTGCTAAGAATCTGACTGGTATTCTGTGCTAGATGTATTTTTGTTTTGCTCATTAGAATCTTTGGTAGCTAGTGAGAGAAGAATGGCTATCGTATTGCTGGCTACATTGATTTTTAGCCTAATATTGTATGAAGCTCTATAAAAATTATATCAACAGGCCTTTGCAACATTTTGTGGACTTGGAATACAGAATACTCAGATGTATGAGAAGATGCATAGCCTCCACACCCAGCAGGCCTTGTCAATTGAGGTACATTACAACTCTCTTCTATCTATGTCGTCACAAGTCAGATATTTGCTACCCAGGTGACATTTGCCATTAGAGCTAAAAGTAGAATAGTACATATGCAGTATTCCAACGCAGACATGCCCCTTATGATGAGCAGTACATTAATTTCTTTATCGTGAAATCAATGAACTGACTACATAGTGACTTGTTTCCCTATCAGGTAGGGGTGCTTAAGCCAAATGGCAGTTCAAGAAATTCTTAGAAATTCTGTTAATTCAATAATTATTGAAATCGTGGCAATACAGTTCTTTTGTACTTCCTCAAGAATCAATGATTAAGTGCGTTATTTAATCTTCCTCATTTTTTCGTTATGAATTATCATTTGTTTAGTATGTCTTTTATCAAAGAGGAAGCATATACCAAGCATATTTGTGGCAACTTGCGATCTTAGTTCCTTCCTATCTAGATACATTAAAAAGGATTTCACTGGTTACTTTCTAGAGTATTATGAATCATTTAAATCTTCTATCAATAGCTTCTTTCATATCATGCAAGTGCATCCAATGAGGAAGCTGGAAGATTACAGGTAATTTCAGACAAGCTCAAGTCATGATTGGCTGTTAGCGTGGTTAGACGCAAGTCCTGACCTTTTCGTTTGTCAATAGCTTAGATGATTTCTAAAATGGGGATCACGCTAATAGTGAATCAAGATTTAAGCCCTATATGGACAAATTTCATTGCAGTTAATATCAATCATGAGGCGATAAATTGAGCTACACGTAGTAGTTAGTAATGTACACGTGGTTTAATGAAGAGGAGAGGGCGTATTTTATGTATAGCCTTTCTTGTTGTTGTGCCTCATTTTTGTCTTCTTATCTAATGTGGCCATCTTGTGTCTTAGCGCCTTAACTAGCATGTCATCTCTATTTGTTGTTTTTTCCTTCTTTGGAGACAAAATGATATGAATATTTTGCTTTACCAAGCATCTGGTGGTTCTTATCGTATAAGGAGATTTGTTTGAGTGAATGCCAATCTTCATCATAATCTACTTTGATAGGAACGGCATGACCTATTAGATTATGAACAAGCTTCGGCCTGACAGTTTTCTAGAAGAATACAAACCGAAGTCTTCGAGCAATACAGTAAATCCCACATATAAGAACCTACTTTTTTAATGGTCTGGCTGAATAGGGTTTTTATCTAGAAGAAACTTAGATTATTGTAGGGTAGGAAAGTTCTTATCCGAAGGTTTATTTAATTTTCCCTGCATGAGGAAGAACACTATGAATTCTAGTGGTTTTTACTGACATCTAGAATCCTCGCTAGTACATTGGTTTCAGAAACTTTTTATTGTCGAAATGCATAATTTGCTGACCATATGCAATGGATATTTTTTTAAATCAGCGAGCCTTGTCTTTAAGAATCTGGCAGTCTTAAGCATCAAAAATCAACTTTATTGCCTTGCAATAGGAACCTGTGTGTTCATCAGACTGGAATAGGTTCTTATTTTCAGGGCGCGTACTACTTGAGAAACAGCCTGTAGGTTCTTATTTTTGTAGGTTCTTATTCTTGTAGGTTCTTATTTTTGTAGGTTCTTATTTTTGTAGGTTCGTATTTTTGTAGGTTCTTATATGTGGGAGATTTACTGTAGTCAATACCCCCAAATCCCAAACCATAGGACTGAACATAACTCGAAGAGTTTTCATTTCTCAGCGGTTTTCAACGGAATAATACACCGATCAACATACTTGAGTTACCAACATTAGATACTTTTGAAAGGCAAATAAAAACATATTTAGAAGGCAAAGCTTGAAGCAAACATGATCCCCTAGAAAAACAGCTCCATATTCAATGGATTTTTCACTCATTATTTTTATTAATTCATAGGTAACTTAGATAGTTTATTATAGTTAAGTGCTGAAGGGTTTTTATCCTTGTCTAAAGCAGTTGAATTGAAATGAAATGAAATTTGTTGGTGATAAGTGGCGTTCATCGAGTTGGTATTGAACTTTACATTAAGTTCGAAAAGTTTCGGCATGAGACTCTGTCCAAAACTTTTCGTTTGCCAAAGTTTATAGCAGCCGAGTATTTTAAATCCATTTGAATTATCAGAGTCGTTAAGAGGAGGGGTCATTCACAGGATACGTTACGCCTTTAGGGGGGAGGGGTGCACAGATTGTAACAGACTGTGACAGCATTTCTGTGGGCAGAGGAGAGGGGTTGTTGAGCGTCACGCCCTGGAATTTTAAAGATTCTGTTTTCTCCTCTCGGTGTTTGCCAACTGGATTTGTCATGCACATGCCAACCACGACTAGCAATTATTGTTGAAAAAGCAACTCCGTTTCTGCATTATGCAATGACTCTTCCTACCTTTTGAAGCTTCAAATGGTTTCCCTGAGTCATAGACCATTGATATACTTTAAATATTTTCTAATGGTTTTTGTTTCCAATTGTGAAGTGATGTGCTCATACCACTTCATGTCTACTCAGCGTAGCCTTTCCTACTTGTTGCCATTAACATTTTGATTCTGCACTAAAGTCGGAGAGAGTCATTTTCATACCATCTTGGCAGCCTACGAAAACGTTCCGTCCGAAATCATTGCACAAGGTCATTTTTCCGTTCTTGAGAAGAAGAAAGGTAGAATTGAAGCTCAAGGAAAGCCCTGTTGCTATTTGATATCGTCAAGGGACAGAAAATCCAAGCTGTGATTGATCTCACTGAGGAGTCCAATTGCGGATAATTTTTGTCTCACCAGATTTCACCGACCATTTTCAGCCGTTGGATTTGGCAATTAATGCAAAAGCAGAACGAACTTAAATGAAAATTTGAAGCTTGCTATAGTGGATAAATCACAGAACGGTTGAATGAAGGCTCAGATTCATACTCATAAGATATCAATTCAAATTTGTCTGTAATGAAACCAATCCACGCCCGTTGGCTCATGGGTTTCTACGATCATATGCAGAAGCAAATCAATTTGATTAATATCATCCGACCTCTCTCTGAATTCTCTCCTCCCGAATTCAGCGGCTATTTGAGCGAAATAACTCTATATTCACGTTTATGTTCTTAATAGTGTCAGCTAGGATTTTTCAGAAGCGTTCGGTCATGCTTAACTTTCCAAGCAATATTTCTTTTCGCGCTGTGTTGTGTTGTCAAGATATTTTATCAAATGTAGTTTACCTGCGCTGATAATATTTTTCCTTCGATTAGGCCATGCAAGTACCTGACAGAGACACGCTGAACTTAACCTCTTTTGCTTTGGATGACCTGAAGCTAAATGACGACGAGACTTGCTTGGCTGCTATTAGGATGTTTTTGGATTTAGACCTTTTATCGAGGTTCAAGATTCAATACAAGGTAAATTGCTCGCTTCCATTTTGTCGAAGACTATTGGATGCAAATTAGGCTGACCGGTAGTACGATTGGCAACGTAAAGAATACGCAGTTTTTACAAGGAGCCTAGAACAAGGTCTAGTTCTAAACGGCTCTTATTTTGGACCTCTTTTCACCGTATTTTATTGCTATTAGTCTCTTAATTTTAACTGCACATTTAGTGCTATAGACATTTGAAGTGTTCAACGGAAATTCGCCTTTGAATCACTTGCCACAAATAGTACTCACAATTGTTGTGAATTTAACTTCTTGATTCTAGATTGTTTGCAGTGATGATAAGGACGTTGTCATTGGTAGTAAAAGTTTCTTAGATTGTCTGGCCTTCTTACATTAAATTTCTTATAAAGTGGTTCCTTATATACAAAATACCTGTAGGGAGCAGTTTTCTTGATATTGTTTTGCACCTAAGGGCCGTTTTTCAAACATGTAGAGCCAACAGTTTATTTCGTAGGGTAACAACTGATGTTTGTGTGTTGTGCAATATGACAAAGAAGCGAAAGATTATTACCATCTACTGAACTCTGACTGAAATGTGATTTTTGCATATATTTTGTTAGTCTAACCCAGAGGTTTGATCTTCTCTTAGGTGTTCTGTAGGTGGGTATTGACCGTAAAGAAAAACTACAGACCAGTAACTTATCACAACTGGAGACATGCTTTTAATGTCGCTCAAACAATGTATGCAATTTATAAGGTAGGAGCTGCGATTGTATTTCCACAAACTCGGTTTTAAGAAATTGTTCTCTCTTTCGATCGATTCACATTGATAGGTAACTCGTTCAGGTCCTGTTTTGTGTTTCTCGTTTTTCAGGTACTGCTCTGCCTTTTCTTCCTGTTTTGATTTTTCCAGTTCCTTATTTTCACTTACCATAATCTAATCTTCTTATTGATATCTTAGAATGGAAATATGGCGGATTGCTTTACTGACAAGGAAATCTTCGTTCTACTTGTTGCTTGTTTTTGTCATGATTTGGATCATCGTGGAACCAACAACAGTTTTCAAGTCAAGTGAGTCTTCAGAGATGATGTATAGAATATTGCTCTTTGTTCTTTTTAATGGATTTGCCCCACTACACATTTAAGTTGTACTTTTTCCGTTCTTCTACTCTATTTAGGGCATTTCCCGTACTTCACAGTGGTCACTTTTGCAATATTAACAATAGTCTCTGCGCATTGCAAACTTTTCAAAAATTATTGAAAATGAGGTCTTTTGTAACAAAAGTGCAAACAAATGAGTGACCAGAGCAAAATAAACTCCCTGTTCACAGCAGAAGGTGGTCGTGAAATGGAAACAGATATTATCAGATTTCCTTCTTCGTGTGCCTACAATCTGTATATCGCCTCTTCTAGTTTTTTAAGCAACATGTTGTTATTCTTTTGAAGGGCTGACTCCCCAATCGCTCGTTTGTATTCTACCTCTACAATGGAGCATCATCACTTTAATCAGTCTCTCATGATTTTAAACAGTGAGGTATGTATGGTTTCTCTAAAAGTGGACTCTGTAGTCAACATTTCCTGATACATTGATAGAAACTGCGTATAGTCTAGTGCTGTTTGTCAGTCAAAAGGGATCTTTACCCATCAGATCCCTGAAGGAAAGAAAGTTTGCGTAGTATGGGAGTAGGCAATGTCCATCTAGTTTGCTATATTTTTGCAGGAAGAATGGCTAGCCTTGAGCGTGAAATATTTTTTTCTGAGTTGTATACTCAAAGTTACTAAGTATTACTCTGTTGCATTTTCTCAAAAGTTATGGTAAAAATTCAGCCACATTGCTAACCACATGGTCTTAAAGTACTGATGTAATATTTTAGCACTCTGCGTTAAGGAAGAGTAATATAAGATTTCTTCCTAACAGGTGGGAACTTTGATGTTGATAACCAAGTACTTTTATTCCCAGGAAATTAAGGACATTAGAATTTATATGTACTCTTCCTGCTAGGTAACCTCAGAGCCTACACTAGCTGGCCATGTCTGATAGTAGGTGGTGAAGATGGAAGTAAATGTCAAAGGTTATTGTACAATTAAGGTTAACAACTTCAAAAGTCACATTAAGTTAATCAAAGTAAGGCTTCTAATTTGAAAGTGTTTTGAAATTCATTTTTTAAGTTCAATTGAACTGTAGCAACTAGCTCTTTGAGTTTATTATCAGTCGCTATCTTTGCAGGCCAACAACATTTTTGCATCATTCAGTAATGCGGAGTATAAAGAAGCACTGACAATTCTGGAACACGCAATCCTGTCAACTGATTTAGCTGTTTATTTCAAGTACTTTTTGTTTCATCTTTCCATTAAAAATCCTAGCATTCCTTCGTTCCTTTTTCCCGTATATATTCTCAGTGTTACTCCAACTTATGTATGATTGCTGTTTCAATATAAGCTTGTTTGTATTTCCATTGCAAACACTTGCCGCTTTGCAATCAACCTGCTGTTATTTTTCTATGAGAAACCTGCCATATTGATAGCATTTTTAATATCTAACATCTCCAGCTATGATTTTAATGTGTATCCTGGCCGATCCTATTTGCCATTACTAAAAGCCCTAGTTGAATTTATCTTACCTGTTTCCGTTCATAATTATTCACCTTTTTTCTGAAATATCCAGTTATTTCTTACCAGCAATTTCTATTCAGTGCCCAATAAACATGGGATCTCAATAAATACGGGTGGACATTCTTTAAAAATGGAATAAGCAGGGATTTTTGATAAGCAGAGGTGAGAAAACCCGCTGCATTTAGTCGATGATTGTCCAAATGCGCAAAGCCACTGCTATGATACAGTTTCAGCAGACTTTGAAGTAGCTTCCAAGTTATAGATTTTTAAGTTGATAAATATTATTTGGGTTCTTCAGGATCTTCATGGTAAGAACGAGCTTGCATTTTGCTTGGCATAGAAAGTAGTAGAATTGATAGGTGGATGATCTCAAAAAGCTGGATAAGTGGGAAACTTTTCTAATGTTAATAAGCATCCGCCCCGTTGATTTGACACTGAAGAGTAACCAGGGAGTGGTTTAAAGTTTAATCACCCCCAGCTATTGCTGCTTTATCTACCATTGTAGCAATATACCTATTCAAGTACTAAAGCATTGTACATATAGCACAGGAGCTTTATATCTTAAGACTGCTTGTCTAATATTCGACATGCTGTGTCCCCATTAGGAAGAGGGATTCATTTAAGGAGCTTGTCAAATCGCAAGAAAGTAATTGGAGAATGGATACCAATAGTAAAATATTAAGGTACTATACTGAGTTGTTTCAAATTAGTTTTTCATTTTTTGGTATGATTTAGTGCTATTTCAAAGAGATCTTAAGCATTATCCTAAAAACTTTTTTCAGCTTATTTTACAAGTTTTAAAATCTGTTTTATGATTGTGCTATTATTGTAACGTCATTTCAAACACTTTCCTGTAACCTCCGGTTTTTCTTTGCCAGTGCCCTAATTCTTGCCCCTCCCCCACCATTGACCTTTATTATCTAGCTTTGAAGTTTCAATGCACGCTTGTCAATTATGATATTCCATTAGGTGTTTAATTTTGTTGAACTCTGTTGTCAAATTGTTTATTGGTTGAGCATTTAATCTCGCACAGAAAAAGGAATTTTTCAATTTTTTGAATTTGGAATTTTTCCCATATGGGTTTGCTTACATGTTCAGCGGTATAATCACTCTATTGACGGTTGGTGTTCTCGAGAGGTCTTACAGTACGTAATATATTGCTGATGGGATGAAAATGCGACTTTTTTTATTTTTGTATCTTATTTCTATCAACAGAGCGATGATGATGACTGCGTGTGATTTATCTGCCATTACAAAACCGTGGCCTGTTCAGCGAAGGGTAAACTCACTTGATAAAAAGTGTATTACCATATATTCTGCCTATCTTTACCTTCTGGATCTTCGCTTTTAAGATATTGTATCAGTGACTTATTTCATATTAGTCTTTCTTATAAATCTTTGAAGCTCTGTGGATTATTTGTTCAAGATCCAATGCTTTGAATTGTCACATGACTATTGCTTGCCAAAGCAGAGGAGCGTTACTCAACAAAATTTACTGCCGAAGGTCTCTCATCGAGCCCTTATCCATATTTTTCTCAGGATTTTAACAACTGCTCCACCATTCTTACGCATAATGTTTTAGTAGATTGTGCTGATTAAGGAGTAATTAAATAGATTCACTGTACTATGCTAAAGTTGCCCCAGATTCATTTGTGCTGTGTTGAAGCAATTAGACTCATGTTCTAAAGTAGCCCATACTGCCTTGTGGTCATAACAACGGGCTCTTTTTATAGGTTGCTGAATTGGTTGCAAGTGAATTTTTCGAGCAGGGAGACATGGAAAGATCCCAACTAAATGAAGAGCCTACGGTAGGGTGATTCATAAATTTCTAGATTAGCAGCATTGGCTAGGTCTACTCATTGGAAGAACTTTTGATTCTTTTGCTTGTACATTCAGGGATATCTATGACTTTTGGAAACAGTTAATTTGCTATTTCCCTTTAGATGATTCATGATAAAGTACTCAATAAGTGTATATCCCTTCTCTTATGGGCATTTTCAGTGCCTTTATCAATTAAATGACTGATCGATTGATTAATTGAATGATTGATTGATTGATTGATTGATTAATTGATTAGTCGCTGATTTTAGGCTTGTCTCTTAATCCTTGTGATCTTTGCATATCATCTTTCCTGTTGAAATTTTTCAACCCTCAAGCTTTAGGTTTTCTCTCGGATTTAATGCTCAAAATTGAATACTCTGACCTTTATTAATTTGTTCCTTTTCTTCTGTTCATTCAGTATTATTTATGATCATTGTGTTGTTGTTTTGAAGCCTATGATGGACAGAAGAAAAAAGGATGAGTTACCAAAGATGCAAGTTGGATTCATCAACTTTGTCTGCATGCCATTGTACGAGGTGAGTGCCTGTGTTTCTCTTCGTCGTTACTGTTGCGGCTTCTATCGTGTTGCTCAGTGCAACCTTTTTAGATTTCGGTATATTCATGTAGCTCTATAAAGCTTTTCGAGTTTCCTTCCTCGTGGCAGAGTATTGATACAGGATAATTTTCCTTTTGAAATACTTCTGATTGTTGAAAGTCTTCTGGGTTATACATCAATTGCTATTCTACCAGTTTCGCTATAGAATATTACTTTATCACAGCAGGAAATATTTTACAGTGAGAAAGTTTTAATCGACATAGCTACCTGAAAATGGCAGCCAGCCAGCAGTTCGTTTTGCAAAACAATTTTGACATACCCCTGCCAGCTTCGGCAAGGAAAGGTCGAATAATTGTGTTGCCAACTTTCGACCCGTTCGGTGATTTATTGATTTATATTATTGCATTTTTGTGTAGGGAGTGGTATTTAAAGATCAAGTTGATATTTTCTTACAGCTTTTGCCTCAGTTGAGGGAGGACCTGAAACCATTGCTAAATGGTATCAAGAGTAATATGGAAAATTGGCAAAAACTGGCAGATGAAAATACCAAGTTGGAAGAAGAAAACCCTGGTATGTGATATTTCTATATTTTTTAGCTCGTTAGTTTATGTAGTTATCTTTGGGAAGAATTATTTGATTTGGACGTTATAACTTGATTCAAAGAGAGAGTGACGCATGACTTTTCTTTTGAAAGTGTAACTTGATCCGTGGCCAGCCTTGCTTTATGTCGTTATGGTACATATCTTGTCTCTGTACAGAATTTGCAAGAACACCTATTTTATCTACCTGGTTTTGTTTTATATTCTGTACTTGGGCTTCTTCTCTGTTGCAAAGCTCCCATTTCAGTACCCTTGTGTTGAGCTTCTAGTTCCTTTGGCCTATCTTATTCCTCTCTATTTTTCGCGCGAATTTTTATCTGGTTTTTCTATTTATAAGGCCCCCCTTATTGTATGCTCAGTAAGGAATTAGCTCCTTATCAGTCCGTACTTTGTGCTGACTCCTACTTTGTTGTTTAACAGATGAAGTCAACAACAATTCTGGAAATGCAACCGAAATGGAAGTGAAGGCTGTTCCATCTCCAGAATTACAAGAAAGCAAGAAGACAAGCAATGGATCACTTGGAAATGATAAGAATGAGAAACAGAGCTTTGAGGAGATGGAGCACAAATCGGAGCTTGCCTTGAATAAAGATAACAGAAGGCGAAATGGTTCTTCTTTTTGTATGTTGATGTGATACTAATTGTCAAACCTCCGTTGAGGGTAGCTCGCATATTGAGACACCTGATTTAAATTGGTAGACTCATTAAATAGAACCTGTCACAATGATCAACTGGAAGCAGGCAAAACATGTGATGCCAAAGAAGGTCTTTTGTATCATAACCAGGGTGGTACCGATACAATTGTAAGTATGGTCCTATTTGTAAATTAGTTTATTTATTGATTGCTGTAAATCTTGAGGCCAAGTTTAGAACAATGGCAAAGATTTTCGAGCTTTAGTTGCAAAGTAGGACCATAGTAAATCACCCTTTGTATGCCTATGGGCGTAAGTAAGTCTTTGCTTTCTTCGTACGTGATGTCCACATCTCGTGAGTGCTGTTATAGTGGCGCACCATTCAATCGACCCTTGTAGTATCCCTCTGTAACAGATCTTGAACCATACTGTCAATGGTACGACATTTTACAGTTTGGTTTTCCTTGGAAAAACCGACCTGCATTCTCCCTCACAAGTTTGTATCGTGAAGAAGCAAACTTTAATATTTGTGTAATAAAAGTTATTTAATTTTGCTCTAGTTTACTTTTTTAATTCATCGACGTTTTTGTAAGTACGTAGATTTTGACACCCAAGGGCTTACATTTTTTGCTGTAGCAACGCTTCATAGCACTATGTAGTCCATACTATACAGTTGCACGCATTCACATTCAGATGCAATATGAACCTATTCTTTTCAACTGTGCTGGAAGCAGATGCATCCGTGCATATGTTTGTTCAGAGATTTTAATGCCATGGAAAAAGCCCCGGTTCTGCATATGATATATATATATATATATATATATATATATATATATATATATATATATATATATATATATATATATATATATATATATATATATATATATATATATATATATATATATATATATATATATATATATATATATATATATATATCTATATATCTATATATATATATATATATATATATATATATATATATATATATATATATATATATATATATATATATATATATATACATATATATACATATATATACATATATATAAATATATATATACACGTTTTTACCACTGTGCAAGTTTGAGGCCTACCAGCAACAGCACACTGGTTGTACCATAGTCATAGGTTGAATGGCCCTTATCCATCCACCATCGTTAGAGCTTTTTCTGCTCATATTCCTATGCTAACTTCAAGTTACAAATGTACGAAAAAAGAATACAGGTTGCTATCTATAGGTCATATCAGGTAGAGTATTATTTAACAATTTAATATATTTGTTAGATTTGCCTTAAGAGCAGGGGGTTTGTGATATAGGAAGATTTAGTGTGTATTATATCGTATAATCTGGAGTGATATTCATTACAGCCATAACACTAACATTCTCGCCATGCATTTTATTTTCTCAGTTGAACTATCGCAAAAAGTACTGATATGCATTTAAGTAATGCACAGTGCTCATTGACAATGATATACATTATTACACAGCATAGCTATAGCTACTTCATACACTTGAAAATATTACCACCATTTAATTGCACTTATAAGCCATACAACTAACTCTGTAGCCCTCGTTTTTTGATGAAAATGAGCTCACTTTCCACTTGATCGATATTGACTCGAAAAAGTAAAGCTGTTGCCTTGGTCTACAATGAAGCTCAGCCAACTTATGACTTAGGTACAGTTAGCATAAAAGTAAAGCTTTAGCCTTAGTATTTTGATGAAACTCCGCCCGCTGTTCACTGAATCGCTTTTCTGTCAAAAATTGGAGCTATAGTCTTTCATATATGATGAAATTCAGGCCACTTTAAATAGATCAACCTCATCTAATAAAGTAAAGATTGTTACCTTAGGGTGATCATCAAAGCAACACGCCTCTCACACCATCGAGCTTTGCAACAAGTTACCTTTTCACATTGGATTTATGATGAAAGTGAATCCACTTCTCACTTTATCGATTGAAGCCGAGAAAGTATGACTCTGGCCGTGCTATAGTAATAGCAATCAGTCCACATTTCACTCAACTGATATAGGCTGAAAAAGCCATTCAATAATCTTGGAAGTATCAGAAAGGTACGCTCAGTTTTCACTCGATTAATCTAAGTCTGCCCACTTATTGTATAAACTCGATAGATTTTATCCAGAAAAGTAAGGTTATAGCCTAGGTAAATGTACGAAAACCAGCTTTGGTAAATTGATGAAAGCTATTGGGCACCTACCAACTTTCACTCGATCGATTTTAGTTTAAAGATCAAAGTTAAGGCCTTGGAAACTTCATTAAAATTGGCCCAATATTTTACTCAATTGACTTGGTCCAAAAAAGTAAAGGTATAGCTATGATAATGTTACTAACCTTAACTTCACTCCATTGATTATAGTGGACGATTGGTGTCAACTGGCCATGGTTATAAACTTATTTTGTCAACTAAGATCAATCGAGTAAAAGTGAATTGACTGTCATAAATTTCCCAAGACAATACGTTATGAGAGAAAATTAAGCGAGTGAAGAATCCGCTGATTTTTCTTACATTTATCAAGAAATAAAATTATGCATCGGATCAAAAGCGATAGGGTGAAAAATGCGCTCGTTTTCAGCACGTTAAGAGGACAATATCGCTTTTTGAAGCAAATTCGATCGAGTTAATAGCTAGACCAGAATAATATCCATCAATTTACCAAGGTTACCACCTTAGTTTTCAAACAAAAAACGATGCAGCGAAGATTAGACTGATGCGGTAAAGGATATAACCTTAATTTTTAGGGAAACATCTATCGAATCAAATTGGACTGCTTTCCAGCAACTTCTTAAGGCTATAGCCTTACTTTTTGGAGACACCTCGATCGAATCAATGTGGGCTGCTTTTCAGCAACTTACCAAGGTTATTATCTTACTTTTCAGGGAAATTTCATTGAATCAAAATGGACTGCTGTCCAACAATTTACCAAGCCTATATTGTTTGGAAAAATCGATCCAATCAAAGTTGGCTGCTTTCCAGCAATTTACAAAGACTATACCCTTACTGCTTGGTGAAAAATCGATCGAATCAAAATGGGCTGCTTTCCAGCAATTTGCCAAGGTTATAACCTTCCTTTTTGATGAAGATTCAGTTGAATCAAAGTAGGCTGCTTTCCAGCAATTTACTAAGTCTATAGCCTTATTTGTTGGGGACAAAGTGATTACATAAACTGGGCTGCTTTCCAGCACATTGCTAAGGCTATAACCTTACTTTGTGGTGAAAAGTCGATCGAGTCAAAGTGGGATGCTTTCAAACAATTTACCATGGTTATTGCCTTACTTTTTGATGACAAATCGATTGAATCAAAGTGGGATGCTTTCCAGCAATTTACCAAGGTTATAGCCTTATTTGATGGGGAAATAGTGATCATATAAACTGGGCTGCTTTCCAGCATTTTGCTTTGTGGGTTGTTCGCCAAGAATTTTCCAAAGCTATAACCTTACTTTTTCACGAGAACTTGAGCGAATTCAAAGTGGGGAGATTTCCAGCATTTTACTAAGACTAAAACCTTGCTTTTTGGAGATAAATCGATCGAATCAAAGTGGGATGCTCTCCAAGAATTTTTTAAGTAAGGCTATAGCCTTACTTTTTGGGGAGACCTTGAGCGAATCAAAGTGGGGTGCTTTCCGATAATTTACTAAGGCTATTACTTTACCTGTAGGGGAAACTTTCATCTAAGCAAAGTGGGCTGCTTTCCAGCAATTTACCAATGTGCTATAGCCTTTCCTTTTCATGAAAACTCAATTGAATCAAAGTGGACTGCTTTCCAACAATTTACTAAGTCCATAGCCTTATGTGTTGGGGAAATAGTGATCAAATAAACTGAGGTGTTATCCAGCACACTTCTAAGACTATAATCTTACGTTTTGGTGCAAACTCCATTGACTCACAGTGGGGTACTTTCCAATAATTTACTAAGGCTATAGCCTTACTTGAGGGGGAAACTTTCATCAAATCAATATGGGATTCTTTCCAGCAATTTGCCAAGGCAATAGCTTTACTTTCTGGTGGACAATTGATTGAATGACAGTGGGTTGCTTTCCAACACATTACAAAGATTGTAGCCTTACTCTTTGGTGAACAGTCGATCGACTGAAAGTGTGCTGCTTTCCAACAATATATCAAGGGTATAGCCTTACCTATTTGGGAAACTTTGATTGAATCAAAGAGGGTTGCTCTCCAACATTTTACCAAGGCTATAACCTTACTTTTCGGGGAAAAATTGATTAGATCAAAGTGGGGTGCTCTCCAACAATTTACCAAGGCAATAACCTTACTTTCTGGGGAAAAATCGATTGAATGATAGTTGCTTGCTCTCCAACAATTTACGAAGGCTATAACCTTACTTTTTTGGGAAAAACCGTTAGAATGAAAGTTGGTTAATCTTCAACAATTTACCAAGGCTATAACCTTACTTTTTGGGGACAAATCGATTGAATGATAGTTGGTTGCTCTCCAACAATTTACCAAGGCTATAACCTTGCTTTTTGGGGAAAAATCGATTGACTGAACGTTGGTTGCTCTCCAACAATTTACCAAGGCTATAACCTTACATTTTGGGGAAAAATCGATTGAATGACAGTGGGTTGCTCTCCAACAATTTACCAAGGCTATAACCTTACTTTCTGGGGAAAAATCGATTGAATGAAAGTGGGTTGCTCTCCAACAATTTACCAAGGCTATAACCTTGCTTTTTGGGGACAAATTGATTGAATGAAAGTGGGTTGCTCTCCAACAATTTACCAAGGCTATAACCTTACTTTCTGGGGAGAAATCGATTGAATGACAGTGGGTTGCTCTCCAACAATATACCAAAGCTGTACCATTACTTTTTGCGGACAAATCGATTGAATGATAATTGGTTGCTCTCCAACAATTTATCAAGGCTATAACCTTACTTTTTGGGGAAAAATCGTTAGAATGAAAGTGGGCTGCTCTCCAACAATTTATCAAGGCTATAACCTTACTTTTTGGGGAAAAATCGATTGAATGATAGTTGGTTGCTCTCCAACAATTTACCAAGGCTATAACCTTACTTTTTTGGGAACAATCGATTGAATGAAAGTGGGCTGCTCTCCAACAATTTACGAAGGCTATAACCTTACTCTTTGCGGACAAATCGATTGAATGAAAGTGGGCTGCTCTCCAACAATTTACCAAGGCTATAACCTTACTTTCTGGGGAGAAATTGATTGAATGACAGTGGGTTGCTCTTCAACAATTTACCAAGGCTATAACCTTACTTTTTGCGGACAAATCGATTGAATGACAGTGGGTTGCTCTCCAAACATTTACGAAGGCTATAACCTTACTTTGTGGGGAAAAATCGATTGAATGAAAGTGGGTTGCTTTCCAACAATTGACGAAGGCTATAACCTTGCTTTTTGGGGAAAAATTGATTGATTGAAAGTGGGTTGCTCTCCAACAATTTATCAAGGCTATAACCTTACTTTTTGGGGAAAAATCGATTGAATGAAAGTGGGTTGCTCTCCAACAATTTACCAAGGCTATAACCTTACTTTCTGGGGAAAAATCGATTGAATGAAAGTGTTCTGCTCTCCAATAATTTGCCAAGGCTATAACCTTGCTTTTTGGGGAAAAATTGATTGAATGAAAGTGGGCTGCTCTCCAACAAATTACCAAGGCTATAACCTTACTTTTTGGGGAAAAATCGTTAGAATGAAAGTGGGCTGCTGTCCAACAATTTACGAAGGCTATAACCTTACTTGTTTGGGAAAAATCGTTAGAATGAAAGTGGGCTGCTCTCCAACAATTTATCAAGGCTATAACCTTACTTTTTGGGGAAAAATCGATTGAATGACAGTTGGCTGCTCTCCAACAATTTACCACGGCTATAACCTTACTTTTTGGGGAAAAATCGATTGAATGACAGTTGGCTGCTCTCCAACAATTTACCAAGGCTATAACCTTACTCTTTGCGGACAAATCGATTGAATGAAAGTGGGCTGCTCTCCAACAATTTACCAAGGCTATAACCTTACTTTTTGCGGACAAATCGATTGAATGACAGTGGGTTGCTCTCCAAACATTTACGAAGGCTATAACCTTACTTTGTGGGGAAAAATCGATTGAATGAAAGTGGGTTGCTCTCCAACAATTTACGAAGGCTATAACCTTGCTTTTTGGGGAAAAATTGATTGATTGAAAGTGGGTTGCTCTCCAACAATTTATCAAGGCTATAACCTTACTTTCTGGGGAAAAATCGATTGAATGAAAGTGGGTTGCTCTCCAACAATTTACCAAGGCTATAACCTTGCTTTTTGGGGACAAATTGATTGAATGAAAGTGGGTTGCTCTCCAACAATTTACCAAAGCTATAACCTTACTTTCTGGGGAGAAATCGATTGAATGACAGTGGGTTGCTCTCCAACAATATACCAAAGCTGTACCATTACTTTTTGCGGACAAATTGATTGAATGAAAGTTGGTTGCTCTCCAACAATTTACCAAGGCTATAACCTTACTTTTTGGGGAAAAACCGTTAGAATCAAAGTGGGTTGCTCTCCAACAATTTATCAAGGCAATAACCTTACTTTTTGGGACAAATCGATTGAATGATAGTTGGTTGCTCTTCAACAATGTACCAAAGCTATAACCTTACTTTCTGGGGAGAAATCGATTGAATGAAAGTGGGTTGCTCTCCAACAATTTACCAAGGCTATAACCTTACTTTTTGGGGAGACATCGATTGAATGAAAGTGTTCTGCTCTCCAATAATTTGCCAAGGCTGTAACCTTACGTTTTGTTGAGAAATCGATTGAATGACAGTTGGTTGCTCTCCAACAATTTACCAAGGCTATAACCTTGCTTTTTGGGGAATAATCGAGTGAATGAAAGTGGGTTGCTCTCCAACAATTTACCAAGGCTGTAACATTACTTTTTGGGGAGAAATCGATTGAAGGAAAGTGTTCTGCTCTCCAACAATTTGCCAAGGCTATAACCTGACATTTTGTTGAGAAATCGATTGAATGAAAGTGGGTTGCTCTCCAACAATTTACCAAGGCTGTAACCTTACTGTTTAGGGAGAAATCGATTGAATGAAAGTGTTCTGCTCTCCAATAATTTGCCACGGCTATAACCTTACATTTTGTTGAGAAATCGATTGAATGACAGTTGGTTGCTCTCCAACAATTTACGAAGGCTATAACCTTACTTTCTGGGGAAAAATCGATTGAATGAAAGTGGGCTGCTCTCCAACAATTTACCAAGGCTATAACCTTACTTTTTTGGGAAAAATCGATTGAATGAAAGTTGGTTGCTCTCCAACAATTTACCAAGGCTATAACCTTGCATTTTGGGGAGAAATCGATTGAATGACAGAGGGCTGCTCTCCAACAATTTACCAAGGCTATAACCTTACTTTCTGGGAAAAAATCGAGTGAATTAAAGTGGGCTGCTCTCCAACAAATTACCAAGGCTATAACCTTACGTTTTGGGGAAAAATCGTTAGAATGAAAGTGGGCTGCTCTCCAACAATTTACGAAGGCTATAACCTTACTTTTTTAGGACAAATCGATTGAATGAAAGTTGGTTGCTCTCCAACAATTTACCAAGGCTATAACCTTGCTTTTTGGGGAAAAATTGATTGAATGACAGTGGGTTGCTCTCCAACAATTTACCAAGGCTATAACCTTACTTTCTGGGGAAAAATCGATTGAATGAAAGTTGGTTGCCCTCCAGCAATTTACGAAGGCTATAACCTTACATTTTGGGGAAAAATCGATTGACTGATAGTTGGTTAATCTCCAACAATTTATCAAGGCTATAACCATACTTTTTGGGGAAAAATCGATTGAATGAAAGTGTTCTGCTCTCCAATAATTTGCCAAGGCTATAACCTTACGTTTTGTTGAGAAATCGATTGAATGAAAGTTGGTTGCTCTCCAGCAATTTACCAAGGCTATAACCTTACTGTCTGGGGAAAAATAGATTGAATGAAAGTGGGTTGCTCTCCAACAATTTACTAAGGCTATAACCTTACATTGTGGGGAAAAATCGATTGAATGAAAGTGGGCTGCTCTCCAACAATTTACCAAGGCTATAACATTACTTTTTGCGGACAAATCGATTGAATGAAAGTGGGTTGCTCTCCAACAAATTACCAAGGCTATAACCTTACTTTTTGGGGAAAAATCGTTAGAATGAAAGTGGGCTGCTCTCCAACAATTTACCAAGGCTATAACCTTAGTTTCTGTGGAGAAATTGATTGAATGACAGTGGGTTGCTCTCCAACAATATACCAAAGCTATAACATTACTTTTTGCGGACAAATCGATTGAATGAAAGTTGGTTGCTCTCCAGCAATTTACGAAGGCTATAACCTTACTTTTTTGGGAAAAATCGATTGACTGATAGTTGGTTAATCTCCAACAATTTATCAAGGCTATAACCTTACTTTTTGGGGAAAAATCGATTGAATGAAAGTGGGTTGCTCTCCAACAATTTACCAAGGCTATAACCTTACTTTCTGGGGAAAAATCGATTGAATGAAAGTGTTCTGCTCTCCAATAATTTGCCAAGGCTATAACCTTGCTTTTTGGGGAAAAATTGATTGAATGAAAGTGGGCTGCTCTCCAACAAATTACCAAGGCTATAACCTTACTTTTTGGGGAAAAATCGTTAGAATGAAAGTGGGCTGCTGTCCAACAATTTACGAAGGCTATAACCTTACTTGTTTGGGAAAAATCGTTAGAATGAAAGTGGGCTGCTCTCCAACAATTTATCAAGGCTATAACCTTACTTTTTGGGGAAAAATCGATTGAATGACAGTTGGCTGCTCTCCAACAATTTACCAAGGCTATAACCTTACTTTTTGGGGAAAAATCGATTGAATGACAGTTGGCTGCTCTCCAACAATTTACCAAGGCTATAACCTTACTCTTTGCGGACAAATCGATTGAATGAAAGTGGGCTGCTCTCCAACAATTTACCAAGGCTATAACCTTACTTTTTGCGGACAAATCGATTGAATGACAGTGGGTTGCTCTCCAAACATTTACGAAGGCTATAACCTTACTTTGTGGGGAAAAATCGATTGAATGAAAGTGGGTTGCTCTCCAACAATTTACGAAGGCTATAACCTTGCTTTTTGGGGAAAAATTGATTGATTGAAAGTGGGTTGCTCTCCAACAATTTATCAAGGCTATAACCTTACTTTCTGGGGAAAAATCGATTGAATGAAAGTGGGTTGCTCTCCAACAATTTACCAAGGCTATAACCTTGCTTTTTGGGGACAAATTGATTGAATGAAAGTGGGTTGCTCTCCAACAATTTACCAAAGCTATAACCTTACTTTCTGGGGAGAAATCGATTGAATGACAGTGGGTTGCTCTCCAACAATATACCAAAGCTGTACCATTACTTTTTGCGGACAAATTGATTGAATGAAAGTTGGTTGCTCTCCAACAATTTACCAAGGCTATAACCTTACTTTTTGGGGAAAAACCGTTAGAATCAAAGTGGGTTGCTCTCCAACAATTTATCAAGGCAATAACCTTACTTTTTGGGACAAATCGATTGAATGATAGTTGGTTGCTCTTCAACAATGTACCAAAGCTATAACCTTACTTTCTGGGGAGAAATCGATTGAATGAAAGTGGGTTGCTCTCCAACAATTTACCAAGGCTATAACCTTACTTTTTGGGGAGACATCGATTGAATGAAAGTGTTCTGCTCTCCAATAATTTGCCAAGGCTGTAACCTTACGTTTTGTTGAGAAATCGATTGAATGACAGTTGGTTGCTCTCCAACAATTTACCAAGGCTATAACCTTGCTTTTTGGGGAATAATCGAGTGAATGAAAGTGGGTTGCTCTCCAACAATTTACCAAGGCTGTAACATTACTTTTTGGGGAGAAATCGATTGAAGGAAAGTGTTCTGCTCTCCAACAATTTGCCAAGGCTATAACCTGACATTTTGTTGAGAAATCGATTGAATGAAAGTGGGTTGCTCTCCAACAATTTACCAAGGCTGTAACCTTACTGTTTAGGGAGAAATCGATTGAATGAAAGTGTTCTGCTCTCCAATAATTTGCCACGGCTATAACCTTACATTTTGTTGAGAAATCGATTGAATGACAGTTGGTTGCTCTCCAACAATTTACGAAGGCTATAACCTTACTTTCTGGGGAAAAATCGATTGAATGAAAGTGGGCTGCTCTCCAACAATTTACCAAGGCTATAACCTTACTTTTTTGGGAAAAATCGATTGAATGAAAGTTGGTTGCTCTCCAACAATTTACCAAGGCTATAACCTTGCATTTTGGGGAGAAATCGATTGAATGACAGAGGGCTGCTCTCCAACAATTTACCAAGGCTATAACCTTACTTTCTGGGAAAAAATCGAGTGAATTAAAGTGGGCTGCTCTCCAACAAATTACCAAGGCTATAACCTTACGTTTTGGGGAAAAATCGTTAGAATGAAAGTGGGCTGCTCTCCAACAATTTACGAAGGCTATAACCTTACTTTTTTAGGACAAATCGATTGAATGAAAGTTGGTTGCTCTCCAACAATTTACCAAGGCTATAACCTTGCTTTTTGGGGAAAAATTGATTGAATGACAGTGGGTTGCTCTCCAACAATTTACCAAGGCTATAACCTTACTTTCTGGGGAAAAATCGATTGAATGAAAGTTGGTTGCCCTCCAGCAATTTACGAAGGCTATAACCTTACATTTTGGGGAAAAATCGATTGACTGATAGTTGGTTAATCTCCAACAATTTATCAAGGCTATAACCATACTTTTTGGGGAACAATCGATTGAATGAAAGTGTTCTGCTCTCCAATAATTTGCCAAGGCTATAACCTTACGTTTTGTTGAGAAATCGATTGAATGAAAGTTGGTTGCTCTCCAGCAATTTACCAAGGCTATAACCTTACTGTCTGGGGAAAAATAGATTGAATGAAAGTGGGTTGCTCTCCAACAATTTACTAAGGCTATAACCTTACATTGTGGGGAAAAATCGATTGAATGAAAGTGGGCTGCTCTCCAACAATTTACCAAGGCTATAACATTACTTTTTGCGGACAAATCGATTGAATGAAAGTGGGTTGCTCTCCAACAAATTACCAAGGCTATAACCTTACTTTTTGGGGAAAAATCGTTAGAATGAAAGTGGGCTGCTCTCCAACAATTTACCAAGGCTATAACCTTAGTTTCTGTGGAGAAATTGATTGAATGACAGTGGGTTGCTCTCCAACAATATACCAAAGCTATAACATTACTTTTTGCGGACAAATCGATTGAATGAAAGTTGGTTGCTCTCCAGCAATTTACGAAGGCTATAACCTTACTTTTTTGGGAAAAATCGATTGACTGATAGTTGGTTAATCTCCAACAATTTATCAAGGCTATAACCTTACTTTTTGGGGAAAAATCGATTGAATGAAAGTTGGTTGCTCTCCAACAATGTACCAAGGCTGTAACCTTACTTTTTGGGGAGAAATCGATTGAATGAAAGTGTTCTGCTCTCCAATAATTTGCCAAGGCTATAACCTTACGTTTTGTTGAGAAATCGATTGAATGAAAGTTGGTTGCTCTCCAACAATTTACCAAGGCTATAACCTTACTTTCTGGGGAAAAATAGATTGAATGAAAGTGGGCTGCTCTCCAACAATTTACTAAGGCTATAACCTTACTTTGTGGGGAAAAATCGATTGAATGAAAGTGGGCTGCTCTCCAACAATTTACCAAGGCTATAACATTACTTTTTGCGGACAAATCGATTGAATGAAAGTGGGTTGCTCTCCAACAAATTACCAAGGCTATAACCTTACTTTTTGGGGAAAAATCGTTAGAATGAAAGTGGGCTGCTCTCCAACAATTTACCAAGGCTATAACCTTGCATTTTGGGGAGAAATCGATTGAATGACAGAGGGCTGCTCTCCAACAATTTACCAAGGCTATAACCTTACTTTCTGGGAAAAAATCGAGTGAATTAAAGTGGGCTGCTCTCCAACAAATTACCAAGGCTATAACCTTACGTTTTGGGGAAAAATCGTTAGAATGAAAGTGGGCTGCTCTCCAACAATTTACGAAGGCTATAACCTTACTTTTTTAGGACAAATCGATTGAATGAAATTTGGTTGCTCTCCAACAATTTACCAAGGCTATAACCTTGCTTTTTGGGGAAAAATTGATTGAATGACAGTGGGTTGCTCTCCAACAATTTACCAAGGCTATAACCTTACTTTCTGGGGAAAAATCGATTGAATGAAAGTTGGTTGCCCTCCAGCAGTTTACGAAGGCTATAACCTTACATTTTGGGGAAAAATCGATTGACTGATAGTTGGTTAATCTCCAACAATTTATCAAGGCTATAACCATACTTTTTGGGGAAAAATCGATTGAATGAAAGTGTTCTGCTCTCCAATAATTTGCCAAGGCTATAACCTTACGTTTTGTTGAGAAATCGATTGAATGAAAGTTGGTTGCTCTCCAGCAATTTACCAAGGCTATAACCTTACTGTCTGGGGAAAAATAGATTGAATGAAAGTGGGTTGCTCTCCAACAATTTACTAAGGCTATAACCTTACTTTGTGGGGAAAAATCGATTGAATGAAAGTGGGCTGCTCTCCAACAATTTACCAAGGCTATAACATTACTTTTTGCGGACAAATCGATTGAATGAAAGTGGGTTGCTCTCCAACAAATTACCAAGGCTATAACCTTACTTTTTTGGGAAAAATCGATTGACTGATAGTTGGTTAATCTCCAACAATTTATCAAGGCTATAACCTTACTTTTTGGGGAAAAATCGATTGAATGAAAGTGGGTTGCTCTCCAACAATGTACCAAGGCTGTAACCTTACTTTTTGGGGAGAAATCGATTGAATGAAAGTGTTCTGCTCTCCAATAATTTGCCAAGGCTATAACCTTACGTTTTGTTGAGAAATCGATTGAATGAAAGTTGGTTGCTCTCCAACAATTTACCAAGGCTATAACCTTACTTTCTGGGGAAAAATAGATTGAATGAAAGTGGGCTGCTCTCCAACAATTTACTAAGGCTATAACCTTACTTTGTGGGGAAAAATCGATTGAATGAAAGTGGGCTGCTCTCCAACAATTTACCAAGGCTATAACATTACTTTTTGCGGACAAATCGATTGAATGAAAGTGGGTTGCTCTCCAACAAATTACCAAGGCTATAACCTTACTTTTTGGGGAAAAATCGTTAGAATGAAAGTGGGCTGCTCTCCAACAATTTTACCAAGGCTATAACCTTGCATTTTGGGGAGAAATCGATTGAATGACAGAGGGCTGCTCTCCAACAATTTACCAAGGCTATAACCTTACTTTCTGGGAAAAAATCGAGTGAATTAAAGTGGGCTGCTCTCCAACAAATTACCAAGGCTATAACCTTACGTTTTGGGGAAAAATCGTTAGAATGAAAGTGGGCTGCTCTCCAACAATTTACGAAGGCTATAACCTTACTTTTTTAGGACAAATCGATTGAATGAAAGTTGGTTGCTCTCCAACAATTTACCAAGGCTATAACCTTGCTTTTTGGGGAAAAATTGATTGAATGACAGTGGGTTGCTCTCCAACAATTTACCAAGGCTATAACCTTACTTTCTGGGGAAAAATCGATTGAATGAAAGTTGGTTGCCCTCCAGCAGTTTACGAAGGCTATAACCTTACATTTTGGGGAAAAATCGATTGACTGATAGTTGGTTAATCTCCAACAATTTATCAAGGCTATAACCATACTTTTTGGGGAAAAATCGATTGAATGAAAGTGTTCTGCTCTCCAATAATTTGCCAAGGCTATAACCTTACGTTTTGTTGAGAAATCGATTGAATGAAAGTTGGTTGCTCTCCAGCAATTTACCAAGGCTATAACCTTACTGTCTGGGGAAACATAGATTGAATGAAAGTGGGTTGCTCTCCAACAATTTACTAAGGCTATAACCTTACTTTGTGGGGAAAAATCGATTGAATGAAAGTGGGCTGCTCTCCAACAATTTACCAAGGCTATAACATTACTTTTTGCGGACAAATCGATTGAATGAAAGTGGGTTGCTCTCCAACAAATTACCAAGGCTATAACCTTACTTTTTGGGGAAAAATCGTTAGAATGAAAGTGGGCTGCTCTCCAACAATTTACCAAGGCTATAACCTTAGTTTCTGTGGAGAAATTGATTGAATGACAGTGGGTTGCTCTCCAACAATATACCAAAGCTATAACATTACTTTTTGCGGACAAATCGATTGAATGAAAGTTGGTTGCTCTCCAGCAATTTACGAAGGCTATAACCTTACTTTTTTGGGAAAAATCGATTGACTGATAGTTGGTTAATCTCCAACAATTTATCAAGGCTATAACCTTACTTTTTGGGGAAAAATCGATTGAATGAAAGTTGGTTGCTCTCCAACAATGTACCAAGGCTGTAACCTTACTTTTTGGGGAGAAATCGATTGAATGAAAGTGTTCTGCTCTCCAATAATTTGCCAAGGCTATAACCTTACGTTTTGTTGAGAAATTGATTGAATGAAAGTTGGTTGCTCTCCAACAATTTACCAAGGCTATAACCTTACTTTCTGGGGAAAAATAGATTGAATGAAAGTGGGCTGCTCTCCAACAATTTACTAAGGCTATAACCTTACTTTGTGGGGAAAAATCGATTGAATGAAAGTGGGCTGCTCTCCAACAATTTACCAAGGCTATAACATTACTTTTTGCGGACAAATCGATTGAATGAAAGTGGGTTGCTCTCCAACAAATTACCAAGGCTATAACCTTACTTTTTGGGGAAAAATCGTTAGAATGAAAGTGGGCTGCTCTCCAACAATTTACCAAGGCTATAACCTTACTTTCTGGGGAAAAATCGATTGAATGAAAGCGGGTTGCTCTCCAACAATTTACCAAGGCTATAACCTTACTTTTTTGGGAAAAATCGATTGACTGATAGTTGGTTAATCTCCAACAATTTACCAAGGCTATAACCTTACTTTTTGGGGAGAAATCGAGTGAATGAAAGTGTTCTGCTCTCCAATAATTTGCCAAGGCTATAACCTTACGTTTTGTTGAGAAATCGATTGAATGAAAGTTGGTTGCTCTCCAACAATTTACCAAGGCTATAACCTTACTTTCTGGGGAAAAATCGATTGAATGAAAGTGGGTTGCTCTCCAACAATTTACGAAGGCTATAACCTTACTTTGTGGGGAAAAATCGATTGAATGAAAGTGGGTTGCTCTCCAACAATTTACCAAGGCTATAACCTTACTTTTTGCTGAGAAATCGATTGAATGAAAGTGGGTTGCTCTCCAACAATTTACCTAGGATTTAACCTTACTTTCTGGAGGATAATTATCGAATCAGAGTGGGCTGCTTCCATGAAGTCACGAATGCTATACTGTTACCTTCCGAAGAAAAATCGGCTGAGTGGAATAGTGCTCGCTTGTGAGATTACACTTTTGAGTCGATGATGAAAATCAGTGCATTACCTAATCGATGAACTGTTGTCCAGAAAGTAAGATTGTAGCTAAACACACCAAGAGGGGAGTGTTGCAGTATCGCAACCCCCTGGAAAGGCACCTCATTGGCAAGACGTGACTTTTATCGACAAATCCTAAGATTTTTTGCTAAATAATGCAGCTTTTCGGTATAAATCGATGAAACTTTCACAAATGTCCCTATTACGTATCTAGAGTGTTGTTGGCAATATTGAAGAGAGTAGTCTGTGCTATCTGCAACCATTCCTTGCTCTTGATTGCCACACCTGCATCGTTGGCCAAGTTTTCTTTCACAACTTACCCCCAGAGGCATCATTTCTGTAACGGCCCTGGCTATAGCTTATGTAAATTAATGAAAATTAGCCACTCTTCACTCCATCAATTTTGGCTTAAAGCGGTAGGTTATGGCCTTAGTGAATTGATGAAAATCAGCCCTCTTCATCCGTCAGATTTTTCCGAAACCGTAGGGTTATAGTCTTGGTAAAGTTTAGAGCATCAGTCCAGTCTTCACCCCACCCCCTCCCAATTGTGGCTCCAAATTTGCGGGTCTGTGACCTTGGTAGGTTGATGAAAATTACTAGCTATGGGCCAACTTTTAACTCGATCGACTTTGGTTCAAAAAGGAAATGTGATAAAAAGCAGTCCATTGGATAAAAAGCAGCCTATTTTTCACCATATCACTTTCGACTAAAAGTATAATGTTATAGGCTTGTGTGTATATATATATACATGTGTGCAAAAATTAGCTGACTCTTCATTTAATGGATTTTCACTACTCAAATGTAAGGTTATAGTATTGGGAAAGTGATAAAAATTAGTAAAAATTAATCCACTTTTCACTCAAATGATTTTTGCTGACAAAGAAAGGTTAAAGCTTTGATAAATTTATGAGGATTACGGAATCAGCTCAGTTTCACTGTAACCATTTGGGCCCAGAAGGTAGGGTTACAGCCTAGATAAATTGGCAAAAGATCATCCTATTTTTCACTCAATCAATTTTCACTCATGTGGTGTAATCTTGATAAGCTCAGAAAATAGGTCTATTTGTCACTTGATTGAGTATAAACTCAAAGGGAAAGGACGTTGCTTAGAGATGTACGTGAAAATCAGCTCATCTTTTGATAGAGCAATTATTCTCATAAGCAACATCATAATGAAAGTCATTGCTTTGCTCACTCACAGAAAATGCCTTTGGTTCATTGATCAATAATATTAAGCAAAACGAACACCCATCAATGTTTGCTCAAGAAGTAAGAGTCTATCCTTTGGTATTCGAGGAAAATCAACCTTTTCTTGACCAGAGGTGGTGCTGACAGGGTGCATAGGGAGGGGAGAGAGAGCTGATTTTGGTTCAAGGCCATTTGATATAAATTATTTTACTTCTTATTCCACCACTTTCTACTGAAAAGGTAAGGCTATAGCTTCAGGTTTTTAAGGCAAAGTTCTCATTATGAGCATGAGTGAAAAGTGGCTCAGAGTGAGTAAGTTCATAGCTTTTGACTTTTGATGACAATAAAGCAACCTACTATAATTTGATGTTGCTCAAACCATAAGGTATTATCCTATGGGTTTGATTACAGTCAGTTCACCTTTCACTTCATCAAGTTTGGCTGAAAAAGTAAGATAATAGCTTTGGATTATTGATCAAAATCAGAGAATTTGAGGATGAGTCCATTTTTTGGCAAAAAGGAGGGGTCTAGCCTTGAGTTTTTGATGAAATAACTACTTTTCTTACCTTTGAGTTTAGTTAAAAGCTATGGCTATAGCTTCTGTTATTTGATGAAGATCAGATCACTTTTTACATGATGAACTTTGGCATAAAAACAATCATGATAGCCTAAGGGGTATTATGACAATTAGAACTGGAGCACTAGGGTAGCTCTGAACTTATATCAAAATAAGATAGTGGGGATATAGTTGTATGGTGAGACAAGTTTTAAAAGTACTTGAAATATCATGAAAGTGGGCGATAGTCTTGTTTTTTTTATCCTTTGAGAAGGTATTTGAAGTTAGCTGCTCTGCACTTGACAGGGAGTACATGGTCTATTATGTTGTAAGAGTTAGGCATTTGTCAAGGCAATAAGTTGTGCAAAAATGCATATAATATACAATATCTCAAAAAAGGTAACACTGTGTATTAGTATCAATAACAAAATAACCAAAGATACTTATACAAACATCTACAATAATGGAATGCAGCAAATAACAAAATTTACTTGTGACTATTTTACTAAATAAGGTAATTGTTGGAAAGGTCATAAAGTGATTATCTGTGAATGCACTATAAGAAAATCTATATCAAAACAAAAAACAGAATGGAATGAGTGTCTATGCAGTTGGTGAGTGTCTATGCAGTTGGTGAGCATTAATATTTGTCAAAAATTAAATTTATCAATCCTGCTGGCATGTAGTTTGTACCTATACAAAAAAGGAGAAACTATCACACTCCAGTATCAATTGGGTACTATGTAAATGAATTGTAACTTCATCTCTTGATTTGTTGGATATCACCTGACATAACAGTATGACAGTCCACAGCTACCTATTGCATTTATAAGCACCAAGAGTCTTCTCAGAAACAGGCACATTTGATCCACACAAACAATGGCATTACTCAGTATAGAGTTTTGTGAAAAACTATAAAACATTATGATTGCCTTCAATGAAAGCCATTTGCCTTTGAAAGCCATTTGCCTTTGAAAGCCATTTGCCTTTGAAAGCCATTTGCATCTGAAGCATGATTGACAACATCCATATTCGACTACTATTCAAGTCTATTTTAGGATTTTTGCAAAAATTGTTGACACAACCCTTTCTCATGATCCAACAACCATTTTTTTGTTTCAGTGCCATTCAGCCAACTGTAGTTTCCAATTTTGGCATTAGCTCGTATAACTCTATGGCAAGGTACAACAATTGGAAAAGGGTTTCTTCTCATGGCTAATCCAACTGACCTCCCTGCCTTTGGATTTCCAGCCAAGGTAGCAAGCTTCCCATATGAGAGAGACTCCCCTGGCTTTGATTTTTGGCGTAATATTTGCCAAACTTTCATAAGAAATGGCTTACTCTGATGCAGTCTCATGCTGAGAGCCGGTTGTTCAACATCATTCACTTTACTGGGATCGCTGAAATATTGTCGAAGCCATGCAATGCAAATGTCGATATGTTTATTTTTGCCATATTCCATACTATTAACATCTGCTAAAATTCCGCTTGGCGAGCCACCACCATGTATATCTTTATCATCTGCCACACTACTACATTCCTTAACATTTTCTGGCGTAGGTTGTCCATCATGCTCAATTTTAACAATGCCAGTTTCATCTGCGTAGATGATAATCCTACCTAGTATTGATTCGTAATACCCACGATCTAGAACAAGTTTGCCACGGCTACAGCTCGCCATCTTGACCTAACCACACAGAAGTGATTGTTGCTGTTGTTAGTACAGAAACTAGCAGACCCGCCCTGTTTCTGGCATTGGCGGAATATACTGAAAATACCGCTAAAATATAAACGTGTGCTGCTTAAATTTAAAAGGTTGCATAAAGATCAGATACAACTTGTACATATATCCCAACTTGCACAAACTCTGATTTTTTCAAATTGCTCTCTAACTACATTCTCGAGATCTTTTGTGAAAGGCGCCAAGCAACCTTAAATTTCTGCAGTGGAAAAAACGAGTATATAATAAGCACAATTAATCTCGAGTCCCAAATAAATGCCCCCCCCCCAACTTATTATTTTTGAAAATTTGTTCAAGATATTTATATACCCAGGACACCCTTATTTCAGACCCCCCGTTTATTACTTTTGTGTATGTAATTCGATCGAGCATTTCGTGAATAATCGTGCTTTTTATTCTGTTCCCCGTTGGAATGAGCTGTGAAAATCATCCATAGCTATTATGAACAGAGTAATTTTTCATGCACCCTGGCTATTCCAACCTCCCCCGTTTATAAGGTTTTTAGGAAATTTCCAGCCCCCTTACAATTTTTTCCCCAACATCTATTCTAGACTTAAGAGTAGAGGCTCAAATTCTGAAAACAACAAGCATGATTCTTGGCCGACGGCAAATTACACGATGGCTATCAGAAAAAGCAGGCAAATTTCACTTTCATCTCTGTTCGAATGCAAAGCAAATGCTGGGACTACAGAAAAAAAGCATGATTCCTCAGCATCAATAATGAATATTCTACACAATGAGTGTGATAGCAGTTCATCTCAGTATACAAATGCACCTTTCAAGCGTCCTATCAGTCCTCCAACTGTTCTTTATAGCCTAATGGAAACACAGGGCGCCAAATGTTAGATGAAGGGCGTTAAATATAACAAACCAAAGCTTATCTATTCATCGAAAATGCTAGAGAAAGAAACACGGGTGTTTAGTTAATATTCTACATAGATTCCATTGAGCAGCCCATATTTCTATTCTCACTATTTGGGCTTCTTTAAGATAGGGGAGGGGCTACTTGAGAAACTGCCATGCAGGAAAATAAAACTACTGAATCAAGGTCTTTTTGCAATAATTTGCCTACCTCTGTCTTCTTCTAAATGTAGACTGAAATGCAAATAGGTTTTAATTTTTCATTTATTCTAATTTAACATTGTAAATATTCTTTTTTTATTTTAGTAACATTATAATTAGGCTTTTTCCACGGCCCCCTAAAAAGCAGTCACTCTTGGTTGATGAGGCCACCGTGATTAAAAAATTTAAAATGAAATGAATGAAAATGACCTATTAACTAACACAACAGCTCTACGACACTGGTGACAACAATTGAAATGACACTCAATATAAGACCAAACATAAAGTCTAAGATCTTAATATAAGCTCAATTTAAAATTTAAGATACAAAACGAGGCATGCATATCTAAAGCTCATTCGGGTATTGCGTTGTGTTGTGCTTTACAAGAACGATTAATCATTGCAAAAAATTCTAACTCTATTTCTACTAGCGTTCCTTGATAATTGCTCCCTTCCTCTTTGCATAGGCAGACGACACAAATCGCAGAATGGTGTTGCTTTTCTCCTTTGCGAGCATCTGTTCCACATTGATTACACCTTCACCACGCTTCATATAAGTTATCAATTCAGATACTTGATCGTCAGTTATCTTCAGCTCCTCTCTCTCGACAAGCTCGATAAGCTAGGGAGATGTAGAGACATTACAAAGATGATTTAATAGTCCAGTCAATAGAAAAATTAAGTTAGTTGTCGGCACTATCACAATACAGAGCCCTAACATCTAGACTGCCCGCTTTCTTCCGATTTCCCATACCTATACACAATCTGTTAATGCTACTCGTGAAAAACAAAATATCGCACTATATAAGCTATCAGTTACAAAATACTCTTTAAAGGCACTTGATACTCCGACCCTGCCTCTCGGCCTATTCACAGTACTAGATGTAAGTTAGTGTAAGCGGTGCTTGAATAGCAATTAAGAAGTAATTATACCCTTTTCAATTCATCAAGATCCAAAGATCCATCTTTGTCCATATCAAGTATCTCACACAGTGCTAATGCTTTTTCTCTTGATAACCCTTCATTCTTTAGCAAGGCATTAAAGAGCTCTTGTGTAGTGATTTTCCCGTCTCTAAGAAACAAAATCCAATACATTTGCAAAAAAAAACAACTCATGGGCAGCAAGGAGTGTTAACATTATGATCGTAGTGCAAAACTTTTCTAAAACCGTTCTCTCCAAATTTAAGCTTCCATACAGAAGAGAATGGACCAGAAGCCAAGTGGCTGGAGTGTCCGACTGCTATGCGGAGATCCATGGTTGAGATTCACAGGAAAGAACTTGTCACCCCACCTCACTATGCCAGCAGCCCACGATAAGTGTCCTCTCTAACAAGCACCGGACACTCCCCTACCTATGGATTGCACATGGGCCAACGTTTACTTTTATTTTCTTACAGAATAAAGATGTTCGCTTGTAGAACATCAGAAAATTCAAATATACACATTCAATATAGTTGCTTGCATGCCAAAAACTCAGATGTCATGGAAGTCTACCAAAAACAGCACTCAGCATAAAATCTGTTTAACAATATGCGCGTCTCTTTTTGCGTTTGTAAACTTTTGAATACAACAGATTATTCCTAGTTAGCTTACGATGACGACGTGTCTCATTTCACTGCGATTGATTTGCAGCCAACTTCCCTACAAAACGTTTTCTTAGAATTTTCCTATTTGTGGATTCGAATAAGATGCTAGGTAGACATCAACTTCAGGCATTTCAATGAGACGCGCGCGATCGCACAGGTAAGCGCCCAGCTCAGTTCACGCGCTCGATTTGTCGCTCGCGCCAGCTTTATGAAAATATGCATATAATTATTAAATTACTTTAAATTAAATAATTTATTATTATTATTATTTATCCAGGTACTAAGGAAAGCTGATTTAAGAAACACTTGGAAGACTATCAATACAGTCCTTAACAAGAAGTCAAAAACCACCCAGATCGCTGCACTTCAGGTTGATGGGAGGCAAGTCTACGATAATGATAGTATTGCTGAGTCCATGAATAGATTTTTTTGTAGTATTGGCAATACCCTTAGTGACAAGATACCTAAAACATCCAATCCACTTCTAGAGAATGAGTACTCAGTAAACCCACAAAATCTACGCTTTAAATTCGATGCTATCAATAGGCCCCAGTTAGAGAGGGTTTTCGGCAATTTCAAAACATCTAAAGGATCTGGTCCTGATGGTATTGCTAATTATTTTCTGAAGATAGGCCTACCCGTTATCGCTGTATCACTGTGTGACATTTTTAATCTGTCAATTGCAACTAGTGTATTCCCAAATAGTTGGAAAATTGCTAAGGTGGCCCCTATCTTTAAAAGTGGTCAATCAACTGATCGTTCTAATTACAGACCGATCTCTGTGCTGCCGTTTCTGTCCAGGACTTTTGAGAAGTTGGTTTACAATCATCTTTATGACTACCTGGACAAAAACAGGCTACTTTTTTCTAAACAGTCTGGGTTTAGATCGCTGCACTCAGTCGTCACCTGTCTGCTAAATTGTACAAACGAATGGTATATTAACATGGATAAGGGCCAATATACTGCGATGGTGTTCATAGACCTCAAAAAAGCCTTGACACCGTCGATCATGAAATTCTTCTTAAAAAACTGACGAAGTATGGTATCATAGGTCTTGAGAATAACTGGTTTGCATCTTATCTGGATAACAGAATGCAATTCTGCAGAGTTAATGGGGTGTCCTCAAAGCTTGAAAATATTAATTGTGGGGTGCCACAAGGCTCTTGTCTTGGTCCCCTTCTGTTTTTGATATATAGTAATGATCTGCCATTTTGTCTTCAAAATAGTAATGTTACCATGTATGCGGATGATACCACAATTTCATATTCTTCCAATAACATCGATGAACTCAAAAATTACTTAAATAGAGACCTAAACTGCCTTGAGCACTGGCTTCAAGGAAATAAATTGTCTTTAAATGTTATTAAAACTCAAGCTATGGTAGTAGGATCTCGACCTAACCTTAAAAAGATCGCTGAAGGAAAAGTTCAGTCCCCCTCCTTTGTCATAGGTGATTCACAGATTGAGATTGTTGAGAAAACTAAGTACTTGGGAATTCAGCTAGATCAACATCTTATCTGGGATGAGCACACTAGATTCTTGCGTGCTAAGGTCTCTCGTGCCATAGGGTTTTTAAAATATGCTAAGAAAATACTACCCCAAGAAACTCTTAGCCAAATATATAGTGGAATCGTTGAACCGCATTTCCGATACTGTTGCTCTGTGTGGGGGAGCAGTGGGGAATCCAGAAGACTTACCCTGCAGAAGTTACAAAACCGCGCAGCCAGAATTGTAACAAACAGTAGCTATGATGCACCTGCAGATGCCCTTATACAAAGGCTAAACTGGCCAGATATCGCTGAAATCATAAAACGAGAGACTGCGACGATCGTTTACAAATCCTTAAATGGTCTCGTACCGATATATCTCTCCGATATCTTTTCAAAGAACTCATCACGGGGCACTGTCAAGTTGAGAAACTCCGAATATGACCTACACATCCCTCTTTTCAAGACCAGTAATGGGCAAAAATCATTCTCATATCGTGGTGTAAATGTGTGGAACAGTCTTGAACCTGAGGTCAAGCAGGCGCCCTCTTTATTTGCTTTTAAACTTCGGCTGTAAAGCTTGTAGGATAATTATGTTTTGATTTTAACTTTAACTTAGCGTTGTCATTAACTTTTTTATTTTCGTTTGTAGATTATATTAGCTGTAAATTGTAGACTTTAATATTTTTCTTTTATTTATTTATTTGTTTCACGGCCCCCTGAAAAACGGCCTTTGCCGACGGGGTTACCGTGAATAAAGAATGAAAAATGAAATGAAATGAAATGAGCTCTAACAATTCAATGTTTAGCGCGCGCAAACTACCCCACGCGCGCGATTGGCAGCGCGCGTCTAATCTACTCATGGAAAGGCCTGCAACTTGTGCTGCTCACTGGGCAGGAATGATTTAATAACTTAAGTTAGCATCAATAACCTGTCTGCATCAATTGCATCAACTGGCTCCTTTGTCACACCTTCTTCAAGTTCATCAAGGTCTTCGTGAATTTCTTCGATCATATCATCAAGGTGCTTCCCTAGTCTCGAGCCAGCTGTTGATTCAGTGATATCATCTTCCAAGGACTCTTTTGCTAACTCTTCTAACCCCTTAAAAACGAAAGAAAAATTAGTTCAGTAAACGAATCAAAGGCTAGCGCAGAGGAATGTCACTTATTTCAAATATAATCATACAAGTGGCAATTCAAAAAGTACGTTCGCTCAGAAGGGCGGAAGGGGTGCCCAAAAAGCACACGAAAATGTACAAGGGTAAGGGCGGGTTTCTTCAAAGAACGTACGTACGCCCATGTAAGTTTCAAACGCCAATTACTTGCGAAATATCCAACTAAACAAAACTATCGTGTAAAAATAATACACACAAGTTTGTTCTAATCATGAAAAGCCTTACTTTTAGAATTCTCTGTTATGCATTAAATTTTACGAAATCTGAGAATAGTGAGATAAACAATAAATTCAAATATTTACGCGGGGGGGGGGTGATGACTTAAAAGTACGTACACTCGGGGAAGGGGTATACCTCTAAACCGTACAAGGGCAGGGGTCCAGAAATCGATGAATTTTGAGGGTTAGTACTTTTTAATGGCCCATAATAGAATCTTCCTTGCGTATTCAGCGTTACAACTAGCGGCTTTGCTAAATGTACGTAGGAACACAACACTATACCCTGTCAATGACAACTGAAACCACTTGATTCCTTCAAGTTTTGAGTAGATATGTAATAGACATATGTCTGTGCTTCAAAGAAAGTTGGTGAGATCGAAATCATTACAACATAAAGATCTCCCGTCTCTGAGTTCTCAAAAACAAATGCCTGAAGCAAGAAGTAAAGAATTCAAAGGGGTACCTTTTGGTAATCCTGCCTGTCCTCTTTCAAAATATTAAGTTCATCGCGATCAGTTGATATAGTGCCTTTCAAGTTCACTAAAGTATCTTCGAATGTTCCAGCTTTGTCCTGAAAGACAAATAGTATCAGGAGTGCTTCTACCGAAAAAATTTATCATAAGCTATAAAGAACAATCATAATAAAGAAAGTTAAGAATATGACACATAATACCGTGGTCAAATTTCTCTAATTTCCCGTTACTTTAAAATTCTAAGAAAGATGTACTTTAAAGGAAAGCACCAGAGACAATGACAGTTCATTGGGGAATGACTGATCAGTCGAATGACTGATCAGTCGAATGACTGACTGACTGAAAGAATAACCGATTGACTGACAGCACTATTTGTTTATAAATTGGCTGACTGAGGGGCCATACATTTATGACATCCACACGGAGGAGGAAGAATGCGGTCCATAGAAATAACCGTAAATTGTGAATGGTTGTGGACAAAGTGGGGTTGCTGCAATATTAAACTGTGGACATCCACATTTTCTATCTGTTATTAAAAAAACATCTTTTGTACACATTGCTGCTGCACTTTCTTGCTTCTTGGCACACATTTGTTGTTGGATTAAGTAACTTGAATTAGAAATTTGTTGAGAAATTGCAAATTTGAGCTCAGATCAAAATATGAGATATAAAGGAAATGACGATGAACATGGGGAAATTTTCTTCAACCGTAATATATCTTTATTTCTATGCTGTTTGAATTCATGGCCAATTGCGGGATTAGTAAACAGAATTGAACATCCACAAAATGGAGATCCTTCTATTCGATAATATTGGGCGTTTGTGGATGGTGGGGGGGGGTCAAATTTCCAGTACTTCTATGGATGTCATTAATGTATGGTCCCAGAAGGGAAGATCGGTTGAGAGACAGAATGATTGGCAAAACAGAATGATGGTTTTAAGAATGAGCAATTGATTGGTTGACTGAATGATTGATTGATTGATTGATTGATTGATTGACTAATGAAATTATCGTTTGATTGAATGACGAATTAATGGACTGGTTTGGTTGCATTCTAGAAAATGCTACTCAAGGCTCAGATTCATTCAATAATTTTCGTAGGATTACGGCCTACCTTAATCTCTTCGGCATCAGCCTTCTCTTTCTACAAAAATGAGACGCAGAATAACTACAGATACTACCAAAAGATTAAATCACATATTTAAATGAAAAGGAAAACCAGTGGGCTGCAAGGATAACATGAGGCTGCAACCGTTGAAAAGTTGGGAAAATTCAGCAATAAAATCCTGACTAAATGGTCAATAGACTGTATGTCCATAGCAGCACCAAAACCTTTCGACACAAACTGCAAAAATGATATCATTTTTGGACAAACTTATCAAACAGTAGAATAGATTTAAAAGATGCAATATGCATTGCTCACATCTTTCTTTTGCTTCTCCAGTTCTAATTCCTTCCTTTCAGCTCTAATCTTCTCTTCCTCGTCCGTAAGAATATCAATACGGGTTCTTCTATCGACCTCTTCACCCTCAAGGGCTCCTATTTTTATCTCCATCTCATCAACCTACCAATAAATCAGTTGATTCCAATTAAGTTGAAATTAAACAAAATTTGACGCCTAAAAGCAGTACAAAAACAGCGCCTGTCTTAAGCCCTTGCAATAAGAGCATAGTGAGTTCTCGTAAAATGGACTGTCCTGATAAGAGCAGTACCATATGTATGTAGCACCTTGTTAAACTAGCGACAAACTATGGTCACAGTTTAAAAGAGGGAACAACTTTTCACTACAAATGATACTAAAACTTATAAAACAAAACAAGCAGCGATGTTAAACACAAGACTTTAGCATCGAGCTTTGACAACCTTCTACGAAAGATTGGGAACTTTAGGTCCACGTCAGCAATCTGCGTTAATGGATTTGATTTGATATGATTTGATTTGATTTGATATATATAAGAAGGGTAACCCTTCAGCAAATGCCGCTTTTCAAGGGGCCCTTCATTTAAAAAAAAAATTGGATGACAGAAGTACATTTATAAATGACTCTATCATGAAAATGTATTATGATAAATAACATAAAACCCAACAAATACATTGATCACTAAAAATTGCATGCCATGGCGAAATGCATTGAAAGAGATACAAAAATACTAAATTTTTAGCTTACCACTCTCTCCGGCAACTGAGACAAAGTCACTTTAAGCTGCTCTGTACTGCTTAGTTTTTCCGGAATGTAAAGCGATCTAGAGAGGAGGAGTAAAGTAGCTGGCACCTCTTCATCCAAACTTAGTTCCAACCACTGAAAAAATACAGAAACCACGGATGACAAAGAGGTCGATCTTTGACAGAAGCAGTTCAAACAAATAATGGAAATGCAAGACCCTGTTACGAGCAAAATACAGGTGAAGTATGACAACATACCATTGAAATCAAAGAAGTCTCATTCATCCAGTCTTTTGCGACAAAACACATTCAAACTTAGCCATCAGGCAAAATCATTTCTATCGTCGAATGGCATGTGTAGCTATCGCTAGATACCTGAGATAACATAGGAACCAAAGAAACCAGTAAACAAGAAAAAGGAGGCACAGCAAACCTGCTTCAACTGAGATTTAAGTCTATCAACAGGAACTCCCATTGCACGCATCCCTCTACTAACACTTGCTTGTTGTAATTCTGCAGTACTAAGTTTATCCAAGCCCTCCTTGCGAATCAGCTAGAAAGAAAGAAAAAGTATCATAAATATAGAACAAGCAACATAAATATTTTACGTAAATTAACAGGGATATCAAGGCAAGACGGCTATTGTCGAAGAACTTTTATACATTCAAGTAATAACAGCTAACACACGCTGCCGGAAAAATAACATGGATTGAGATGATGAAATATTCCAATATTACGTTTAAATGTATACAAATGCATCGAGTATTTATAAGAATTTACAAACGACAAATCCCCGCCACAAATTCATTTAACATATATGTACTGAGCAAATAACAGGCACCGGGAATAGCGACTGAGAAGGAGCGATGTGATAAGTCGGTAAAGCTATCTTAACTGAGTATCATAATAGCTATATCACTACTGTATTTCACCGTAACAAATAACAATTTCACTAAAATCTTACTACAATCCGTGTCTCATTTCTGCTACGTATGGGCAATCCTACGTCTTCCAATCCTAATACGTATTATAACCTTATACCGCATTCCTTCCAATAAACAAAACATTCATTAAAAACGCCAGCCTCTGACTGTGGCGTGCTACAGAAGGCGGCATTTAATAGCGGGCGGTGTTTATCTTAGGAAATACAGTATCCATAAACTTTAGAGAACATGGGGGTACTACGCACAAATAAAGATAGTGTTGAACACAAGTATGAAAAAGAGGAAAAAATAATTACCTTATCATCAGCCTTCAATTCTTGTAGTTTCATACGAAGAGTGAATCTTAAATAATTACTAGTACCCATTGCTGGCATCATGAGAAGCCGGCAAACAGCCTTCAGCTGTGGGTGCGTTAGGTTCTCAAGAGTTATTTCGTCTTCAAATAGCTTTGAATATCTCAAAATCTCTTCATTGGATGGCTGCTCTCCTTCAGATCGTATCTAAAAATACGACAAAATGGCGAGCATCACAGCCTTGGCTAAAACACACTTTTTTAACTCTGAACGTTAACTACCACAAACGCAAAACACCATTTTTTCACAGTATTTTCTATACTAAACTGAAAATAGTCCTGATGTAAAACAAAGGTAAACAAGAATAAACCCTGATCGAAGAAAGTTTCCTTAGTATCAACAAATGATTTCAGAGATCACATTTATTAATTTCATTTAATGAGTAAGGAAAATATTCCTTTTCAAAAGAACATAAATAACGATCAAAGTACATTTCTTCACTTTCTCAATATCACCAATTGACTGCGGGAAGCTTATTATATTGGCTTAAAATAATAGAACACATTCTTCAAAATACTGATCTTCGCTGACTCCGTTAAAAAGAACAAAGAAATGCCAACAGCTGGTTTTCGTGATTAGAATTTTCTGTCTCTGCTTAAGAATATTTCTCTGCTACAATACTGGAACCAGCTTAAAGATATACTACTTTTACTACTATTACTACGATTTTACTATCAATAACACTGCATATATCTCGATAGATAAGCTACCACAAAACAGCAAACAAGTCCACCATACATTTTAGATAAGCTACACAGCAGAATCGCATTCTCCTAACGCATTATGAGGCAAATGATAATCTACAATTCCTACATGCTACTATATACGCCTCATCTAATTATGACGATATGAATTACAGTACTAACGATCCAAAATGAAACTGGCTGGTCTGACCAGAGGCGGGCAACTTCTGGCCCACAGGCCCAATCTGGCCCAACAGCAAGTTCCTAGTGACCAGTTGACTTTAAAGTTTTGGCCAAAAATCAAATCAAAGGAAAAGAAGAAGTTCTTTGAACCCGCTCATATCATACTATAACGAGTCTGTACAACAGCTTTGCAATACGTAGGGAATATATGCATGGTACAAACTAAAACGACCAAATTAAATGCTATTGGATTTATGTTTGCAATCAAACTAAACAGAAGACTTCTCCTCACTGGTCCGGTTTGTCACATGTAAAAGCCAGACATCGTAAAATTTGCCCCGAAGGACAACGGAAGCCCTTCCCTGGGTTTGATAGAAAAAGGCAAAGAAAGATAGATAACTTGACATACATCACAAAACTGAAGCTAACATACCCTCTGCACAAAAGTAGCGAATTCCCTCAGCTTTTTCTCTGACTTTTTTGTCTTTGTGCTGACCTCCAGCTCTTCAATTGTATCTTGTAAAAAGTGAGCCATTGAGATTTTAAGCTTTAATGATTTTTTCCGTGCCTCCTCCTACAAAAAAGTCAGTGACGTATTAAGGACTATGACGTCAACAGGCACTACACTTAGTCTATCGCAAAATTACAACCCGGCCTCCATTGATGTTGCTCTCTATACATCAATCTTTCCCCTTTGATTCAGGTTGGTTTCTAATGACAATCTAGTGTTGGTATTGACTTGGCTCATAGACGCCTTTCTGCCCAGAAGTGGAGAAAGAAAGCACCTGGGTAAGTCAACAAGTTTGGAAAGCAATAACAAGTCCATCGTGGCTCCTGCGCTATGCTTACTGTACTAGAACCATGGGGGACAAGGGGTAACATATACTCATTTGACATTTCGTGGGCAAAGAAAAACAAATGCTCGGATACAGTGTATAAGGACAATGCATTGTCTACTTATTATGCAAACCCCTTTGGCCTATACTGAACTATTTGGTTGCATCAGCATCACACTCACTGTTTTGGTACTTATATACTTGAATTTCCAAGCTGTTGAGTTTCAGCACTATTATTAAAAAAATTATTTATACATGTAATTCCTTGAGCTGAAGTATACTATAAAAATTAATACACAGTTATATAGGTAACAAATAAACTTAAGAATGCATGCATATAGAGTAGGTGCTGTTCTTCCAGGGAATCGTGCTTTGTTAAATCAGGCTTTATACAACTTTCTTTTAAATTGTCTTTAAATATGCAGATAAAGGGGAGTTCTCTAATTTCACAATTGGAATGTCATCCAAACGCTAAGACCGGTGTGATGAAACTTTCTTTGGTTTTTCAAAGTTGACCTTTGGGATAACTAGGTTCCTACATTTTCTGGTATCATAGGTAAAGACCTTGTAGATTTTGCAAGTACAAAAAAGATCATCAGCCACCCTACCTTTTTCGATTTATCTTCAAAAGTGCTTGGTAGCATATTTGGGAACAACTTGATGGCGACAGGAAGCAAGAACTCCATGAATGGAATGACTAGGAACACCATGAAAGGCACGAGTCGGAAAAGGTCAGCAACGGTTCTACGGAACTATAAAGTCCACAAACGTAGAGAATGGTATGAAAAATTTAAATGTTTCCTAGAATGCCATCAATAAAAAGTGACTAAAACTATGCTTGCAAAGATACATGTGCTGTGTGGCCCCTTTGAGGGGCATATACCAAATACTCTATGTCTAAGGAAACAAAGTTCTTATAATATAGCTATGTGTGTGCGTGTAGAGACAGTTTCTATAAACACATGATGCTATAGCTGAATTCATATTTTCATTAACATTCTGAGATTAAAAAGAAAATGTGTCTGCTTTTCTATGAAGGTGAAGTCTAGCTGAGCCATTACAGTAACCAGTAACTTTTCCACATTTCGTATACTGATAACAGTCGATGCATTACGAGAGAATAAATAATATTCTATGCAAAACTGAGTTATCACAACCAGTCCTTTTCGTGAGTAAGACTTGACGCGTGTGACATTCCACAAACGCAATTAATTTTGAGCTTGCGGTCGCACAGGTAAGAACATTTTTATCTGTGTATATATTGTGCAGATCATTCTATTTTATGCTTCTCGGCTTCTCTTTTGGCGAAGAAGCTCTGCTCGTGGATGTGACTGACCAGCTTCAATATGAACATTAAGGAATTAGTTAGAATTTATACAATTTTCTCTTGCTTCCAGTTCAACTATAGCCTTGTGAACGTCACTTCTATGTGCAAATCTTGTCAAAAACTGCTTTTGAAGCCATAAATAAGTAATATTGCGATCATATGGGAAATAAGCGCCATATCTTTTCAAAATCACCACATGGGAATTTAATGCTATAGCAACCTCTCAAAAACACATTTTTGCAAGTGCGATGAAAAGCTCGCGCAATTTGCTTTGCACGTGTGTGGGGATCGTGAGAATGCAATCGCACGCACTAAATGAAAAGGACTGCTTAATGATAAGATATAGAATCTTAAAGTATGAAACACCGGACAGAAAACTGTATGCCTAAAAATGGGAATATTCAAAAGAAACCAAAGACTGTTCCACCAGGTTACTTAACTGTAATAAATATCAAACTGTAATAACAGAAACGAGGCACAATTCCATACCTGTCTCCGCTCCCTCCTTGTTAGGGTTTCACCATGCAGTACGCGCCACAGAAGTTTTGCAGCAACTTTACAATCTAAATATAATAACCTAAAACCATCATAATAGTGCATAACCTCTCTTTTAATCCTTTCAGCTACGGATAGTTTTTCACCCTGTTTCGCAACACTTGCTGGTTTCTCCGGCATATAGATAAACGCGTCTTGAAGCTTCTCTCCTACAACTTGCATTTTTGCTTTATTAACTTCCCGCTTCTTGCGTTGATGCTCAACAAATTCCTCAACTTTTGATTTGTCATCTAACATAATCTTTCTCTCATCAATAATTTCATTCAATAGTGCACTTGTATGAAAGCTTGACTTTAATACAGACGAGAATCCCATCCTACTCTTTTGATAAAAATTCCTAAAATCAAAACTATCAGACAGTCTGTCAATAACGTATGCATTTCTTGGGCAAAGTCTCACTCCTTGAACATTTGAGAATGATGGGTACCTTTAAGAGACATGAAAAAATACTGTTAATCTTCTCCGAGTAGCAGAAAGTCAAAATACCATGGTCATAATAACTAACAAAATAGTTCATTTTAGCATATAGACGAATTCCACAAATATGATACACACGTAAGTATCAGGCGCCAGTCAGTTGATCTATAACTAGAAATTACCAGATTAAAGTGAAAGTATAATAATGAAATAGTAAGCATCATCAATGAAATATCAGTGCAGTTCTGGTTAATCAAATATTCGACTCACAAACAAAGTTGGTTGAGATTGTGTTCCAAGTTATTTATTCCCTAATATCATTGTATAAGATATAACTCCAATTGGTAAACTGCAAAGCCACTTCAAAAAGTGAAATACCTAAAGGAGAGAACTTTCCACATCCACATGAAAAGTTCTACTAACAATATATGGTAAAAATCATACAAATCATTCAGGAACTCTTTGTAGTGAAAGCTACAAAACTATGAAGTAGCTAACTATTCTTCCATAAAAAGCTATTTCTTTCAAATCATCCACTAGACTGAGTTGCTCACAGAGAAGTCTAAATGATTTGCTACATCATACTACCTGATCAAGTAAATTTTGGCACTAAGAGTCTAAGAACTAAAAGTTAAAATGAAAATACTTAAACTAGTCTTACTAAAGTTGTTGAAATCTGAGTTGCTGCAACATTAGTGCAGCTTTCTACTTAAAATATTTTGAATTGACTAGCATCTTTATGCTATGTATGTAGAAGATATGCCTAACAGAGTTGTTGAAATGAAATAAGCTATCAAACACTGACAGACAGAAAAACACAAAATACAAACATAAGAAGACTGCCATCTAGAATTATACTCCTACCTCAAAGAACCCATAAAAATAAGGAAGAGACAAGTAAATACCTAGTCTTTGAATGATAAGATTGATTTTCACTTCCACCTAGAAACAGAAAATAAGAAACAGGTTTTGACAAGTTTTCACTTATTATGCATAAGGCTCTCTATTTTATCCTATTCATATACACCTTTCTTCATAATTCTACAGAGTTCACTTGCAAGGCCACTGCTAGGGATGGGAATAGATGCCTGACAATAGCAATGTCCAAGAGGTTCCTCCTCTTATACATCCTAAAAATGTATACTTGTGTCAAACAGAGAAATAATTTGTTACAAACATTTGTTGACCACTGCTTGCTACAAGCATAGAAAATGAATGGATGATGAGGGATTGGTGATACAAAAATATGCTGCAATGAGTTAGAAGAAAAGGCTTTCAGAAATCAACATAGAGACTCTTTTGGGGTCTATGGATGACTACAGTTTGCTGGGGTCTGATGTTCTTAAATTTATATAATATTAGACTCAAATGTTGTTTAATTGTTCATATTTCAAGAGAGATTTCTGCAAGTTTCTCACAAACTACAAGCAGTACATTGTTTCTAAGACACCTGGCCTGGAAGCTACATTTGAAAATACAGCAACAAACAGTGGTGTAGAGTTAAACTAATAACTATGAGGGCCCTACTAGGGAGGTGCGTAGCAGGGCATTACCTATGATGGATGATGGGATGTGTAGGTATGACTAGAGTTGGTGCAAGAAGAATATCTTGGTATGTCAGGTCTTAGATCTTCCAAGTTGGATTATATATGCTATATAGAATGCTTTGGTAGATGCCATATACAGGCCTTGTCATTTAGCATGTGCGATCACATGGGCAAGCGCTCACGCACATGCAAATCAAATTGGGTGTGCGATGGGTCACACGTGCGAATAGATTTATTGAGAGCTCATTGAAACCCCAATTCCAATTTTTCCATTTTCAAAGTTTTTTGGCTTTTATCTTTTCCCCGTAAGTTACATGATAACATGCTGATCACAATTATCATCACTTATTTCTGACTTTCAAGTGCAGTGTTTAGCGTTTGAATTAGAACCACTTCGCAAAATTGCTTTATTGTCAATCAAACTAGCAATGACAGGTTAACAGGATACTGATGATGATTCTATAGGTAGCACGGGCATTTTTGGGATTGATGCCGATGGCGAAGATTTTGAGGATGATTCTTATGTTGATTCAAGTGATAGTTATGATGGTGATCTTGATCCCTTTGACTAGCCTGATGATGAAGAAGTGTTTTACGTTTAAAACTTAAACTAGTTTCTTTTTCTATAAAAAATGTTTTGTCGATAAATCTTACTTCTATTGTATGTTTTGCCAGTAGACATTTTCTGACAAGTGTGATCTCACACGCAAATGAATTTGCGTGTGCTAATTACTGCATGCATGGTATTTTCCTCATGACAAGGCCTGCATATATATGGCTGTTACCATAAAAAATTACAGTCTCAATACATCACTTCAGCTAGGGGTGCTAGTAGGGTCAATTGAGAGATTAGGCCAAGGTATGGGGTGTAAAACTAACATTTCCTCAGCAGGAATCATATGAAATTTGTTCGCCTACTGGAAAAACTGCTTCTACAACAAACAATAGTGCAATTATCATAAACTATAACTCAAACTTCTCAGGATACAAATGGGCCTAAGTGCAACTGTGGCTTGAAAGCTAGTTACTTACAAAAGTTTTGAAGAAAGCTGTTCTAAAGTTCAGAAACAACAATAGGATAAATTGGAGAGAAAATGCAACAATCATGGACTTAATTACACAATTTTAGCAGCATGGGAACAGATTTCATATGAATACTTGTTGTGGCTGCTAAGAAAATGTTAGCTTTACACCAAAACATAGGCCCAGTCCCCCAATCGATCCTGCCAGCATGGATAGCCGAAGTGGTGTACACACTTTTTTGACAGCAGTTGTAAGTTCGAATCCTGCTTGTGTCAGATATTTTCTTGCACTTTCACTTTTCATTCTTCCCAAATTCTGTTGTCTCAATACACACATTTTTTAAGAATACTTAATTTTTCACTGAGCCTCTATGTTCTTAATTTTTCTATATTTTGAGCCTAAGATTTGTCCTAAAGTATTCTTAAGTGCCAATGGTATTACTTCATCTGAAAATCATAAGAATACCCATAAAAGGTTTCTGTGCATAATGGATAGATGGAGCATATTCTAATCTTTGTTGAGACTTATCCTACTGTAATGACTCCCAGAACGGATAAGTGGATTCAAAACGTAGCATGCTACTAAAATAATATGGATAGTTGAGTCCTTGGGAAAATTCCCGTCTGAAGCTACTATAAACAATTAACGGACAAACAAACACGACATGTTGAGAAACGCGAGATTGCATTTTACCTCATACGAGCTAGGCATCAATGATTTACGCCATGATTTTCTGGATTTAAGTACCTGATCTAGCCGTAACCTAGTTGATTGATGAAAAGAACCCAAAACGATTAGTCGTCTGGGGTCTGTTTTCATACTGTACTGTGCATCATTACTGGAAATCAAGTGTGGTAACGATGCATGTAAAATAAACGAAGGAAGACAGAACGCTTTCAGAAGGCTGTTAAATTCTGCTCTAACCTCGACGATTGAAAAAGGTGCTGACTACGCATGAGGATGCCTTGCGATATCCAACAATACCGGGCTTCACGTGTACTCCTATTGCAAGGCACTGGCCTAAGGCCAGTCGCACTTGACGTGCTCTTTGTGGAACCTCTATGAGCTGGGCCATCATGCTGCTGTACACGATGAGCTGGTTACTGCATTCTTGAACAAGCGCTACCAACCATGTACACTTAGGTAAACATAGCGACTTGATTTCAGACGTTTCCACTGAGCAGCAAGAGTTCAGCAAGGATCACAGTGCAAAAATCAATATTTTGAACATTGCCCTGCGTAGCACAAAATGCTGAACACATTTGATAATCAATAAGAGTCAGGACCATAATGGCTCTCATTCATTGAAGTCCAAGGCTCAGTGGAAAAGCCCGTAGCTGATTCATAAACTTGCTTCCAAAAACCTAATGTAGCAAGACACCCATGCTAGAATAGTTAATCAAGTGGGGAATGCTCATGCCCCCATGAATTTCTTCTATTAGCCCACTGCCTAACGTTCTAAAATGCCCTCAAGTGTTTTTTCCAAGTTCCCATTGAAATCGTAACCTAAAATACTACTAAATTTGATGAAAAAAACACTGAAGCTCACAAAACCACAAAGCCATAAAGCACTTTCTAACTCTACTTTTGAAGTCTACTCTATTGTCTAAAAACACTGGCCACTAATAGTGGTCTGAAAGTGACAATTGGTGGTAAACCAACTAGTGGACTTTGCAGCTACGAAATTTTCTTAGCACAATGAGCACATTTGCGTCTCTGATTGTAGGACTGTTCTTCCACCTCAGCTTGGGAAGAGTGAATCCCACATATCATACCAAATGCATGCTTTTCGGGGAGTAATTCCTGAAAAACCTTTGCCTCAATATATTCCAAGGTTAGGTACTGTTTTCTTCTAAAATACATAAATATAACTTTCCAATTTATCTTTCATACTCGCCTTCCTTTCAGAAATTGCGATTCAACTTAAAATCCAAATGGTCTGGCATTTTTTGTTTAGGATACCATCATCCGCAAGAAAAACTTCGTGAACCAATGCCGCATATAAGTGCAATAATTGTCAATCTCTTCGCCACTTTTACTATTAATCTTAGGGGTTAAGATCCTCTACCATCATATGTTGTCAAATCGGCCCTTGTCTCTCAATTTTTTAATATGATTTTTCTTTTCGCTGGTCCGTGATTTAGGTAGTAATCGTGAGAGTAATTTTCCACTGTGACGTCAAACAGAAAAAATGAATTTTCTAAATCCACAGTGAAAGACAAACGCGTACGATGCTGAAATTTATTAACCAACATAAAGGAAAGAACACAAAAAGCTTCTTAAATGACAGAAAATCAGTATGCATATTTATATTTCTATATATATATATATATATATATGAAAAGTATGATATTAGCCAAATATGTTATAAACTACCTATCCTAATCAGTTAATGCTTGTAAAATTAAAACTATCCGATTATCAATACGAACGCTAGTCAACTTTGATTGAAAATACATGCTCTGAATAGAGAAAGATGAATGGGAGACCGGAGGAAACACAAACCTTTTACACGTTCCTTTCATAGGAAATACCTCAATAAACAGAAAAATAAACAGGCAAGTTTGTATGGAACTAACTGTTCAATACAGCACAAAACGAAAAACGGAGCTTTGGCACTTACATTGTAAAATATCTATACTATCAAAGTTTTCTAATGATATGAAGTCAAAGCTGCCATCTTGATACATCACTTTGAATTTCACAAAAAGTAATATGACACCTGAGCATTATACGGGGATAACATAGAAGTTAACTTTCAAAGCCAATCTACTAAAAGGCATTTGCTAGTGGGGAAATATTGGCCAACTAGAGGGGAATTCCCCCACTAGCTTGTATCTTAAAAATCCACTGTTTTAGTCCAATTTCGGGGGAAAAGGTACACCAGCCTACTCTTTCGCTTACTGTCTCTTTCTCTCTCTCCTTCCCTCTCTCCCTGTGAAGTAAGAAGACCATGATTTATGTATACAAGAGGGTTTATGAAAGTTTTATTAAGTAAAACCGCCAGAGAATGATCCCACTTTGCTATACAGTATCTCCAAAACTCTGCAGTTTTTACGTACTTTCTCTCTCACCTATCTAGTCCATAAGCTGCAATGAGCTTTCTGGTCTTGCAAGCAGCCAGTGCACACTTGGCGGTGGAGCTATGGTGGCTCCCCTATGCGAATTGGTGAAGAGAGGGGCATTGGGAGCAAATGACTTACCCTCGAGCAACGATTTGAAAGCTTGATCCGATAACTCAGTTGGCAGGCCACTCAATGCACAAAGCTGAGGGACGCGAGTTCGAATCCTACTCGGGTCAGTTATTTTCCTACATTTTCAATTTACAACTATGACATATTGCAGCAAGTTGAGCTCCGAAGCTCTAAAAACTTAAATTCCTACGGGTTTAATTCCTTGAAAAAAGAGCTAGAGCTTTTGGTGTCAGGTATGCAAAAACTTCTCCAAAGCAAAATAGGAGTGTGCAAACAGGGTCTACATTTATAACCCTTAAGCAATGCTTAAATACAATCATTGTATATAACATATATATGAAACATAAACTTCATGTCCATCTAGCTCCTTAATATCAACTATCAAAAATCAATCTAGTGCTTTCTATTTCTTTTCTATAAAGACACACCCAAAACGTCAATAGTCTGCAGTATACACAAGGCGGGCAGAACGAAACTAATATATAAAAAATACTCCATAAAAGCAATAGTTTGGCGGCCACCGATGCAACGATCCCTGGAAAAAATATGGAAGTGTTGTCAGACAGGAAAAGCTAATATAGCAGTACTGAACATTGCTACTAGACCTGCAGGCTGACATTACATTGTTGACATCAAACACACACCATTTCACACCAGCGAGACAATATGACAGAATATGCATAAACAGAATATCGACACACACAAAACAATAGCAAACGCCAAACGAAAAAATTGTTACATAACAAATACGTATTCGCATCTAGCGCAACAAATCGAAAAAATGACTGCATTTTCGTGAAGGTCTGGTAATTTCAAAGCTTCGCCTATAACGTACGAATTTAATGTTCACTTAGTGGCCAAAACAACATGAAATAAGCAAACTACTGACATATTTCTTTGCTTGTACAGGTGGATGCGACTGAGGATGTCGTATTGGCTCCAAGACGGAGGAGGGGTATGGAGAGTCGATTGTTTCTCCAATGTCAAACCAAACTGCGCTCTCAATTGGTTCAAAATTCAATGAAATATCAATAATATTGGTCGTGAAAGAAACAAAGATCTTGTATGCTGAGGCCCCGTTCACACTAGTCCGATTTTGAACAAAAACGCATCTGTTTAGCTCCGTTTTTGGCTTTGCGTTCACATTAGTCCACCCCAAAAACGGAGCTAAATGAAAACGATGATAAAAACGGAGCTGAATGAAAACGGAGCTAAACAAAAACGCAACTCTGAAGTGTGAACACCAAAAACGGAACAATTTGAAAACGCTAACAATAGAGCCAATATAAAAGAAGCCGTCAAACAGGTAGATAACCGTTTCTGTCTGAAAACGGAGTAGTGTGAACAGGGAAGAAAAACAGTCCCGTTTTTGGGAGCAAAAACGGATCTAAATGGAAACGGAGTAATGTGAACGTAGCCTGAGAAACTGATGAAGAGGTTTAGTGATGAAGTGTAAACTAGTCATTCTTGGGCAAAATCCCACGGCTATCGACTTACTTTCTGGCCAAAAATGGCTCATCTTCATCACTTTTCAATATGCGACCAACATGAATGAAATGACGTCATATTCCTAATAGCTTTTTATATAATACTTCACTCGTTTTGACCAATCGCTCCCTAAAAGAGTCTTGCAGCGCCAATGGGCTTTGGCTACCCCATGATGGCAGGGAAGGTGCGCAGGTACCAATAGGATGTAAGAATGTAGTAGAGGTGTACAATATCACCCAAGCAGTCACTGAAACTTTTCTAGCAGTTCCACAGCAATCAAGTATTTAAATTCATTAAAAAGTAACACGTCTAATTCATATGCATAACCGGCACTGGAGGTCAACTCTAGCGCTCGCACTGGGAAGTAAAGGGGGGGGGGTATTGAAGTGGGTTTGGACGTTCTGATAGGAAACAATGAAGGACTGTTGGTTGTAATCAGAGTTTTCCATGAGACAAAATGGCCTTTAAGCCAAGATTTTGCTAAATAACGAAAAAAACCCTATACGAATCAGAAATGCCGAAATAACCAATGAAAATACCTTATTTTCCACGATTGTGCTCCTCGATGTGCTTTCGTAGCGAATCTTTCCTTTTGAATTGTTTGGGGCACAACTCACAATGAAAAGGAGTCTCACCGGTGTGAGACAAAAGATGCCGTTTCAATTTCGAGGGCGTTTTAAAACCTTTGTTACACTCTGTGCATTTGTACTTCAACTCGTTGGGCGATACCTGCGGTAGGACCTCGATGCTGGCATGACTTACACTCTTATGTTGCATTAATTCCATAGCACTTAGGAATGACTCAAGGCAAATATCGCAGGAATAGAGGTGACTGCTTGCTTTTGTCCCTTGATTAAGTGACATCTGGGGAGCACCGTTGGGATAATTTAGTACTTGCTGTTTAGCGGCGGATAAGGGTTCTACAGGAACACTTACTGTCCTGGACATATGATCACCTGAAGTTAGTACTTCATTAAAGTTTTTACCGCCAGCGGCATTTTCTGGTCTCTCATCTATACTATGACCGATCGCATTTTCAACCAGCATCTTCAGTTTCTCAGAATTGCTCTGTATAATATCTCTTCTTGTAAAAACAACTGGTAAATCTGGGGACTGTTCTGCGTGATCGCTTGAGGTGGAACAGAGGTCATCTATCTTATTTCTAATCGCTTCCTGAGGATCTTGACTATTGAGTGCTGTTGCAAAATTAAGGAAATTTTGTGTTGCAATAGTCCTAGGTGTTAGGACCACACCAGGCACATCAGGTCTCCTGTCTGCAACCACCACTTGCTGTGGGCTATCCGCAGTAGTCCGTGAGCTAGGAACTGTACTTTCAAGGTTAATAAGATCTGTTCTTGCATCAACTCTTTGCTGTGCATCGCTAATTATCTGATGGTCACTGGATAATCCTCTTTGCGAGCTAGACACTGGCGGTTGTTTCTTGTCCCCTGCCTCAACCAAAGCCTTTGCAGCTAGCAAGGATTTTGACTGCTCCAGAAAGGTCACTGCTTCAACCCGCGTTTCAACAGAACTTTTCATTTCCACCTTCAGTTTTGGAAAAGCCTTGGAAGGTCTTGGCTTTTCATGTGTTACCAGATGGTTGAAAAGTTTGTTGTTTTCCGAGAAGCGCTTTCCGCATTTCCTGCACTTGAATGGTTTCAATTCACCGTGGGAAAAGCTGTGCCTTTTTAGCTTTGATGGTGTAATAAAACTCTTTCCACAAATCTATGAACAAAGCGTAATAAAAGTAAAGCCAATTGAACCAGTACAATGTATGATCAATTGCAGACAGGGTGAGGAAAGGGCTGACCAAAGATGGAACAAAGTTGCGGACAATATGACAAATCACCATATTGTCATCAACGCTATTGAACTGCAAAGTAAAGATACAGCTGAGTCCCATGTATGATGTGTAAAAAAGAGCATCTGTTGCAGGCACACAACCAGGAATTTGTGAGGGAAGGGGCCTAATAAACAAAAAAGGGCATACTCAGAGCCGCCGAGAGGGGGACAGATGGGGCAATATGCCTCCAGGGTCTCAAGATCTAGGGGCCTTATAACTCCCAATGCTACAAGATCAAGGGGGCATTATAACATATGGCTAGTAGTAACTTTCCGGAGTTAATTCCCAGACCCTAAAATGTTTCTACAGCCTTTGCTCTTAAGGGGCCTCATACTCCTCTTCTACCCCAGGACCTCTGAAATCTCTCGGCGGCCCTCGGCATACTAAACATTCCCTAAAGAAAATATACCTTGAAATCATATTTTTCAGATTTATAAACTAAAGAAATCGCACGGGAAGTGTTAAGAGTTCATATGTAACAAAGATTATACACGCACCTCACCCTAGCAAAACTGCAAGAGCCAGTTTCGACATTCTCCAAGAAAAAGGGCACTTTTACCTTTTTGAGGAAAAGGACAGGGGTCTACACCCCTAGGATCCATCCCGTAGTGGAGCACCTGTGTTAGAGAGTGCACATATTCGGAACCTTCGAATTCGTAAGGTCCAGCTAGTTATCCTGGCCCTTTCATTTCCTAGATATTTTGATTTTTCCAATATTGCCACCAGTTACAATTCTTACAGTTCATTGAACAGTTGCTAATCTTTGGTCAGTAGTATTCCTTGAATTCTCTAAACACCCGGCTACTTGCCCAAGGAATAGAGGTGAATGAGCATTTTACTGCACTGTATTATGCCTAATATGGGGGCAAGGTTACTGCATCGTTATCGGCTACAAGGATGCTACAAACTTGTTTGTTTCCAATCAACAAGCGCTTTTCAAATAATAAGCAAATAATCTAAAAATGTAACACCATAAGAGACGGATCTCAAAACTCAAACGATATGGAGGCTGCAGGAGGTATAGCATAGATGAAGATGGGCTGCATTAATTATTCCACAAAAAACTTTGCTTCAATCATCTAACATTATCACACGTCATTATTAACAGTATTTTGGCTTAATCGGTTCTTCTGAACATGAACAGTCCTGAACATGAATGGTATATTTTGCAACATGGACAAGAGCGTGGTTTTCTAGCCTACTCCTTACTGGCTCAGAACAGAAATTACTTCCTCTCACAGAATTAAGCTACTACTGGCCTGAAGGAAGAAGTAGTTGAGACTGTAGGTATGACTTAGAAACGACTATAATTCCAAATGAAGAATACAACCTGAGTGATGCTGAGTTCTACAACCTTAATTTCATCTAACTATAAATCAAATATACCAAAATAGGAGACAGCAAGAAGTTGAATGTCTATGGCGCCTATATGATGGTAAATGGGCAAGTATATAGTTGCCGCAGAATTCCTCTCTTTTCAAACCAGGAATTTTCAGCGTACAATGTGGTAAGATGCTACCAAAGTAGAATTCACGGGCCACATTCACATTTGACTGTCATATTGTCTTGTGGGTCTCAAAATTTCATTATGGGACCCGTTAGCGGTCTGCAAGTTTGAGATTTAAGCCTCATGATCTCTAGTACTTATAAGTGGAAGAACAAAGAAACAATAGATGTGAGGTATGATACAACAAAAAGATTTAGCATAAAACATAACAAAGAAATATAGTATGAAAAAAGGAGACTAGAGCTAAAGCAAAAAGTACACGGGGTCATTACCTATTGTATCTGGTATCGCTAGAAACATCGATATTAAATTGCATTCAACAATCTACTTTGCAATAATAAGTGAAATGGAAATTTGAATGCAATCGAATGTTTGAATTGAATAGTATAGCTACATTCACCCATAGCATATCAACGGACATGTCTGAACTTTGCACTGGGCTAATTTACCTGACAAGAGTATTTCAGCGGCTTTTTCATGCCATGAGCAAGCTCAATTCTTTCCTCCAAAATCACAATTGCTGAATTGTCTTCCCCGTGTCTCGTCTGAATATGGCTATTGAGGTCCTCAAATGAGTCAAACAGCACTTTGCAAATGTCGCACTGTTTCGTGGATTCCGTGCTGTGCTCTCTGGGCGCTACTGGCTCTAAGTCCAAGTTCACTTTCTCATCATCTTCCTCATCCGTGTGCTCGTCAACTGTCCTTCCAACTATGCTGAATGTCGATTCTGGTTCAACCATTGAGGCCTGGGCCTGAGAAAGCTCCTGTTCAAGCAGATCAGTTGGGTGGTTTGATTTGACATGGTTCTCCAGTTTGTTCTTCTCTGCAAATGCCTTCTGGCATATCTTGCAATAGAATGGTTTCTTGCCAGTGTGAATTGTCTGGTGCCTCTTCAACTTCCACGGTGAAACAAAGTTCCTATTACAAATCGTGCAGTGGTGCTTGCCACCAGGCAGCTGCTGTGTTGAACCATCGTCCTCTTCCTTTCTGGCCGTGCTCTCTAAAATACCCTCAGGATTCTCAACACCATGGCTTTTCACATGGTTCAAAAGCTTGTTACGTTCCGTGAAGCCTTTATCGCAAAGTTTGCACTTGAAGGGCCGCACTCCAGTGTGTACTGCCATGTGACGCTTTAGTCTAGATGGCGTTTTGAAAACTTTACCACATTCATTACACGTCTTCGATTCACTCGCCTTAAATGAAAATACCAGAACAAATACAGTGGCTACAAGCCATATGGTATGCTGGACAAAGTGTTAACAGGAGAGGAACAACGACAAGTGCTGGAAAGGTTACGCCTAGGTTCTAGGTCAAATGCTAATTATCACGTTATCAGTCATAGTTGTAAAGTTAATTAGTGTTGTATAGAGCAAGCTCCGTGCATATCAGAAGTGTGATAAGATGTGGTGTGGTACAGTGTGTTGATGTGTGTTGATGTGTGTTGGTGTGTGTTAGTGTATGTAAGTGTGTGTGTGTGTGTGTGTGTGTGTGTGTGTGTGTGCGTGCGTGCATGCGTGCGTGCGTGCGTGCGTGCGTGCGTGCGTGCGTGCGTGCGTGCGTGCGTCAAGTAAGTAAGTATGTTGAATATATTCCATTATTACAATAGTATGTAAAATAAAAATAATCCGGTTCTACACAACAGAACAAGGACAGAGCAAATAAAGTAAGTAAGTAAATAACAGAAGAAAGTAACTTGATTGTCCTCGGGCACTCCATTCTAGTAGCCATTATTCTTTATTCATCGACTGACAACTTAAGTTAACTTACCACCACAGTGGCGTATAACAGTGCTCTAACTTGTCTGTCTGTCACATGGGTCATTATGCAGTTAGTCCATAATTCTGAAAGAGCTCATACGCCACTTTGAAAGCTTAGTGGAGTAGGACTCGAATTGCGTACACCCTGAGTATAAAGCAGAGGCACATACCACCACAAGATCAATGCGATTGTACATTTATTCTCGTCTTGTTTTGTTCATCATATAAAAGCAAACAATTAGTTTTGTGGAGTTCCCTGGTCCACATTTCCGGCACATAACCACAACATTAAGAAAATTCAGAGAAGATGATAAGAAAGGAAAGGTGAACTAAAACTTTCAAATACATTCTAACATAAATTACTTACCAATCTGGGTGCTACTTGGTCAACCACGTCGAACTCAATAGTGTCTTTAATGGCTGAAGGATCTGTTGTCAGCAGCGTAACATCATTTACTGTTGCTGAAATAGGATCTCTGCTAATACCTTGATCTTCTACAACCACAAAGTCTTTCATGGACTCCTTTCCCATTGCCATGGCAGGCAGTTTTAACGGCTCCGATTCACTCTTTGAAACTTCACCAGTTGATACTGAGTGATCAGCTAATACAGGGTAGTAGTGTGGTCAGTGTCGAAAATATGACAACGATAAAGATGATAAAGATAATGAATGTAATGGTAATGATGATGATGATGATGATGATGATGATGATGATGATGATGATGATGATGATGATGATGATGATGATGATGATGATGATGATGATGATGATGATGATGATGATGTTGATGATGATGATGGTGATGATGACGATGACGACGATGATGATGATGGTGGTGATCATTATGCTGATGAAGATGAAGATGAAGATGATGATGATGATGATGATGATGATGATGATGATGATGATGATGATGATGATGATGATGATGATGATGATGATGATGGTGATGATGGTGATGATGGTGATGATGATGATGATGATGATGATGATGATGATAATGATAATGATGATGATGATGATGATGATGATGATGGTGATGACGACGACGACTTTGAAGATACATATAAAGACTACTTGTACTCAATTTATTAGAAATTAGACTGTAGTATTACTTAGCTTGAATCATAAATTTTTCTGTTTACTATCAAAGAAACTGACAGTAGTACTATCTAGACTACTAACCAGATAAAGAATTCACCCCTTCACCAGCCGTGCCATTTTCCTGAGCCTGGGGAGAAAGCGGCTCCTGGCCATCTTCACTGTGAAAGGTGAAATTATGCAGGTCAAGCTTGTTCTTTGTCAGAAATCCTCGCTTACAAACTTCGCAACGGAAAGGTCTCTCTAAACTGTGTGTCTGACTGTGTCTCTTTAGCTTCCACTGCGTGGCGAATTTCTTATCACAATCAGTGCACTTGTATTTCTTTGAACGGACAACACTCTTTTGCAGGAGATCAGATGAATCTTTGTCTGAATGGAAAAATTTCTTGTGTAGCGTGAGCTTATTATTCTCAACAAACCCTTTACCACACTGGTCACATTGCCAAGGGCGCTCTCCGCTGTGGAACAGTTCATGTCGTTTGAGCTTCCATTGTGACACAAACTTCTTGCCGCATTTATTGCATTCATGGCGTTTATCCTGAGGACCACCTTTTACTCTCGAGCCGTCATGAGGCAGCTGTTCATGCTGATCAAGTTTGCTTTTCTCGATGAACGATTTCGGGCACTTGGAGCATTTGAATGGCTTCTCTCCGCTGTGTATCCGCACATGCCTATTGAGTTTCCAAGATGACAGGAACGATTTGCCACAGATGGTACAATCATGTGATGTTTTACGCTTCGGCAGTAGCGAAGCTATGAGGCGCTCAACAGCCTCTGCATCTACAAAGTCTTCCTTGTGGTTTTTGACGTGCACAACTAGCTTATTCTTCTCAGCAAATCGCTTGGGACAGTAGATGCAGTTGTAGGGTTTTGCACCTATCAATAGACAGAAATGATGTCAAACTGTGGAATTTAGTCTTTCGACTAGAGGAGTACCTAAAAGGTCAGGGGGTAGTCATGATACTTTGCACCCCCTGGTATCGTCTTTGTAATGTTGTAAAGTAGATTGTTAGTTTGTAAAATTGTTAATGGAAATTCTTATATCTATAGAAAAAAGATGCTGTCAAGCAATAACTGCAGATCCTTGTTCTTCACAACAAACTAACTGTCATACTAAGAAGCACAACTACAATCAACGCGAAGGAAACCACAATATGTAATCTATACAAAACTAACATGACAGGAAACCAAAGTTTTGGCAAATTCAAACACAATGCTGTTCCAACGAGGTCGTGGTGGTACAGTAGAGAAAACTATGAGATATGGGGTAACTACCAGAGCTATGAAGCTAGCAGCTCAGATCGAAAAAATGGGGGCACATACAGCCACCTTAAGGTGCTACAATACTCCAAACTACAAAGTCGAACTAAACGATATGTGTAGATTGCAATAATCGCAGCTATCAGAAATGCTACAAAGCACCATATGGTGTAAATCTTAATTCTAAGGAAATGAGATGTTTTACGCTTCGGTTGTAGCGAAGCTATGAGGCGCTCAACAGCCTCTGCATCTACAAAGTCTTCCTTGTGGGTTTTGATGTGCACAACTAGCTTGTTCTTCTCAGCAAATCGTTTAGGACAGTAGATGCAGTTGTAGGGTTTTGCACCTATTAATAGACAGAGGTGAGGTCATGTAACAATCGCAGATGCTTGTTCTTCGCAATAAACACAAAAAACTACCATCCTAACAGGTATCACTGTATTCAACAAGAAATTAATCCTTCAGTTGGTGATCTATGCAAAACTCGGGGTTTTAGCAAACTCAGACAGAAATGCTATTCAAAAGAAATGGTAGTGATATAGTAGAGAAAACTAAGAGGTATGGGGCTAACTACTAGAGCTATGAACCTCGCAGCTCAGACTGACAAAATGATGTCACAAACAACTAGTTTGCTCTACTATACTTTCAACTGCAAATTCCAATTAAACAATGGGCATAGATTGAACAAATTGCAGCTTTCAGAAAATACTATAAGTCTAAATCTTCATTCTAAGAAGTGTAAATCCTCTGCCTCACAACAAGTGTTCCAGTAGCGCATCAGTACTTTGCTAATGACTGAATAGCGGCATAATGTCCTGAAGCAATGACTGGGCAGTCAAAACAAAGCTATATGCAACTGTATCAGTACATTAGATTGGCTGATACTCCACAAGCAAGCAAGACATATGCTTCTACTTTCACTTATGTAGGCACCATAGTATCCTCAACCAATAAAACTGCTGTTCAGAAGGTACTGTCACGTGCAAAACTCACAAAGAGATTTTAGTAGTTTATAAAAATAATACAAAATATTCGACAATTATAATCAGAACAAAAGTTCTGTCATGTAATATCTGTGAAAAGGTCTTACCAGTGTGGCTAATCGTATGTCTTTCAAGCTTCCATCGAGTCATGAAGCGCTTCTTGCAAAAGGTACAAGTAAGCATGGGAGTAGCTTCATTATGCACTTCCAGCATATGCTTCTTGAGGAAATGCTTCGAAGTGAACCTCTGTGCGCAAATTTTACAGTCTTGGTCAAAGGAGAGCGGCTCTTCAGATTCTAGTGAGGAAATCACTCGTAAAATGACTTTGAGAAAGATGAGAAAGAAAAACAGTGGAATATTCTATAATATAGATACTTAAGTTTCTACAATACAACAATGGGAAGATTGAAGATTTTTAAGCAGTTCTGTTAAAAACTTGAATATTATGATACTTTCAGGGTATAAAGGGCAGAATTGCTATTATGGAGGGGAAAATTAAGACATTGTAGATAGAAAAGATCCTAACATAATATTATCGTGCAATTGACAATGTAAGCATAAATATATACCCGTTCAACCTTCTCTGTGAGGAAAATGTTCGTGTGCAATGCATTGCATGCCATAAGAGCTGTTACGTGCAGAATGACGTGCGATATGCAAACTTCGATTTTTCGGGAAAATATCGATCGTTGAGGTCCCAAACGTGGACTTCTAACATTTTCTTTTTATGAGTCACGGCCCAGCACACATTTTCTGTTAAATAAACACTGTTGAATGTTGAAATTTAGTGTCCAAACCAGGCAGTGCTTGATTTCTGGCGAATGGCTTCCGTTGGCGAATGCTCGAAAGTTAATTTGCTCGTATAATTCACCGTATGCTATTCTGAACGAGTTTATACAGACTTTGACATTCAGAACAGTTATCCTAACCTAAGAACCTTGAAGGATAAAATTGTGGGGATTTCTTGACGACTTTCAAATTACCGTACATCGAAAAGTATTCAATTGAATAAGAATAAAGAATAAAACAAGAGAGAAACAAATATTTAATTAAGGGACAAAACAAGTTTTTCCGCGTGTGATGCTTAAAGCACGGCAGGCGAATATCATAATACTTTTGCACCCCATCTCCGATGAAAGGCACGTACAATCGCGTTCGCATGCGATCGCACGCGCATCGCGGAGACGGCTGCCAGATTATAGAGCGCCACCAACTATAAATCCATCCAAATTGCAGAAAAGTGAAACGTTGGTAATATTGATGATATTGTCATCAAGAAGTTCAGTCCTATTTGAATACGAAAAATTCCTCCTATAATCAAACTAGTTAGAATCAAACTCAGGTCAAGGATGCTTCATTCTCATTCTACACTCTCAAATGAATAAAATTGTTAATTCATTTAATTATTTGGAAATGGCTAGACAGTTCTCCATTCTATACATTTAGTATACATATAGAGGGTCATAATTTTTTTAAGCAAAGTTTTCTAGAGTCAGTTGTAAAATAGTACCTATACTTAAATTGTTACTAATAAGCCTAGCACATTGGTACGTAAGCCCTGTAGGATTTGAGATATCAATAACTAGCTAGTGCAAAGGCCTGGATAACCAGTGATAAAGCATGAAAGTAGGTATATACTAAGCCTCAATTAAACACAAAGGCACAGTTGAGTTTTAGTAAGTGCTAACAAAGTAACACAATGCATTCAATGTGGAAGAATCTTGACATATTAAAAAATGTCAACAAAAATCATCAAATTATCAATAGGAAGGAACAAATAAAACTCCTTACGTTTCTTTCTGGCTTGATCAGTTCCAGCTGGAAGAAATGAATAGTCAGCTGGTTCAGAACCGTGGTCCACAATGCCATCATCTGGAATGTCAGTTGGTTGAACAGCACCTTAGTCAAACAGAAGCAGACTATAATACTGGATTTATAAAAATCAAAGATCACGGGAATGCACTGAGATATATCATCTGAGATGTATCATCTTGTCTTTTAAATCTGTGAGCTACACTTATGAAATACTCCAGATATTCCCCTTTCTGGACTAAACTGACATTACCTTTCCTAAACTTCAAAGCAGTGTAATTTCTCACCTTGGCCAAAAAGAAAAGCTACTTTCACAGATGCAAAATTTTAGTCCAATATATGAAGTCATCATCAAATACCTGCATTTAATTGCTCTGTGACACTTTCTTCTTCATTGCAGTTTGAGACAATATCAGCCAGACGACTCAGCTGATCATAGCTTGTCAAGGTATTCAAAAATACATTTTTGAACTCCTCATTTCTGCTCAATGACATCATATGATCTGGACCTGAACAAAATAAACATGAAAGTACTGCAAATTTTGATAGTGGAGAGGAGACTAGAGGTTTACCATTGGCCAAGCAATTTCCCCTTTTTTGTAATTACACAGCTAACCAATACATTAAAAGTAGTAAATCCACAAGGATACAACCCCTAGAAATCATGGGGCTGAATTCTGGAAATATTTGGTTCATGATGTTGATAAATTTGAAAACTTATCCCAAGGGGCTGTGATATAAGGGGCAAAAATTTTATGGGACTGACATCTGCAATTGAAAAAGTTTTCTAATGTCTCTTACTAAGGAAAATTGTTGCTAGTATGCCTCCTGAGTATCCAAAAACTTTAGTTACAATAAAAACAAAAGGAAAATGAAGCATCAGGAAGCCAGCCATCGTGATTCTAGCTTGGGAAATCTGGGGGAGAGGGCAAGCAAGACACCCCTAGGATTGATTAATAGCTCTGATTGCTTTCATAAAATACCAGTTGTCTTCATAGCTGATATTAATCTAATTCTGTCATAATAAAGCTTTGAAAGAACTCATTTCTGGTACTTCACATGGACTCTGAAGTTGGCATATGAGTCAAATAAAAATATTTCATGTAGCAAAACTTGGCAGTAATGAAAAAAACCAGATCATACAAATGCCTATACTTGAGGATGACAGCATATCATGTTGGTAGAGATGTAAAACCACAAATGGTATCAGAATTTAATTAATCAAACACAAATTTTTCAGTTAAAGTTTTGAATCATTCTCCAGAGGTGCCTCCTTTGTAATGCCTGATTAAAAGGTGAGCCTTTTTAAGAGAACTTTTTACAGCCCCAACTGACACCCTAGATAGAACATGAATCAGAGAAGTTTGTTGGCTGATGAACTTTTTCTTTTTGAAAATGTAGAAATGACAATGGAGTCATCAAATGAATACTGGTGGTGCCAATAAAACTACAGAATCTTGAAACATATCAAAACTTGCACTGAGATAAGAAATTGCTGAACAAGCTGGCAATGCATACCAAAGTTTTAGTCAAAATCATTGAAAATAAGAAAAAGGAAAATTAAAAACAAAATGACCCACCAGAAACATGCACTTGGCCATCAAGGTAGGTCAAAGCAATTGTGACACATCCACTTCTCTTATACCAACCAGTTAGCTACAATGGTTTGATGAACAAGAAGTCATGGTTGGACACATACAGTATAATGTGAATTACCAAGAAACATCTTCAAAAATTTCTAGAACATAGAATCATGCCAATGGGACTAACAGAATATTAAGCATGCTACTGCATGCTTTGGCAAAACAAAGTACAAGCAGAACTTCTTTAAAAAGTGATCACCTTTAACAAAAATGAATATAATTTAGAACAAGGCTTTTCAACTTAAGGGTCACATTCATGAATACTTCAACTGAGGGCAGAACTGAATTCAAATTTATATTTAACTTATACAAAATGTAGAAAGTTTCCTAACTGTATAATTCATTAATCATAAGCTGAACTACTTACAGTTGATTTCAAAGACTTTAACCTCCGTTTATCAAATCTGGATCTCTCAGTAGAATCCTGAATGAAAACTGGCTCCTAAAGGTTTGAAAACAATATTGCCTTCTGATAGATAGAATCACAAAGCAACTTTTACTAGCACATTATCAACAATCTGAAATAGTGTATGTTGTTAGCTTTGAACAGGCTTGTCTGTACTGATCTATGTGAACAGTCAGCAAGTTAAACAGCACGGACATTTTCTAAATGGCAGACCTGTAGGCCATGACAGAAACAGCTAATGAAAAAGAGCAGGTTGGGACAAATGTGCTATTTCTGATTCCATCAAAAAACTGCAAGAAGGCAAAATGCTCTGTGTCCATTAGATAGTGTAATCATATCATGACTATGACTGGTGCTATTTCTCATACTTGACATCAGTGATACTTACTGGTAACTCATGAAACCATGCTGCATTCTTATACAGGTTACATCCCATAAATCAAAAGTGAGTTCAGCTGCACTCACTGGGAGACTGCATTACCATATTATGAGGTAATATGGCAGGATGGATATGGAACTTATCCAAGAAAAGGAGATAGCAAGGATTTTGCTTCGAAAAAACTAACTTGCATATTAGTCATTCAAAAACACCCAGGTGTCTTTTGCACACACAGGTAGAAACTGATTGCTAAACAATAACAGAAAGAATGTCTGTCAGTACGCAATTCACTAAAAATTACCAGACTGCACCAAAATCTTTTAACTGCATGATAGGTGACTATCTTCTAAAGTCGAACAAGAATACTTACTAGAAAAATATTATTGCTTACTGCTAATGCAATGGCTTCCTACCCTTCACATGAGATAACAATGATAGAATGATTGCTGCATATGTCAAGTAGAGACCTGTTACCATATTCTCAACCTGAATACACACACACTTACAACTTCTGCACAATTACCACCAACATATAGATTTTCTGGAAAATATCACATTGAACGATCCATAAATCATCCCATATGTGTCCTTTACCACCTCCCATTGGACTAGCTCTCTCTCTTCAAACCACTGTTAAATCAGACAATTGAACTTAACTGTCTACAGACAGACAAACATCAGATTATACTTTTTCTTATTCCTCAGAATATTGTCACTTCCCTCCCAATGTAGACAATCACATCAAAGGTAAGAAAATCACATCCTAAGTACACACCTTATCATTCTTCTTTGGTGTGACAACAGCAGACAGCCCAAGGTCCAGGACAACATCATGAGGAGCAGTAGAGACTGGATGCTGTTGCTGGGGCTGCAAATGACACTCATTTAAGATTGTGACAGGAGGAGGTGCATTCCTTGCAAAAAACTCTGCAATATCATGACCTGTAATGAGATATAAGCCTATGCATAAAATGGAACTTTACTTCCATATTCAACAAAGTCAATGAATCACATTATATTAGTTACATGCTAAAACCTCTTTCGAAAAATAGCTAGTTGTTGATTTAGTGAAGATTGTCGTATCAAAAACATAGCCTATTAGGCCAACGAGGGAAAGTCCAATCCCTCATAAGAACACACTACTAACGATCTTAAAGAGGATACAAACTGACCAGGCACTGGTTTCTTACGCTAATCTATAACTTGCGATGGTTATTGTAGATGGCAATTAGTTTTAGTGTACAATAGTTGCTATCTCCTAGCCATACTAGAAGCACAATATAAATCAATATCAAAACCAAGTGACCACACCACAACTGTACAGACACTTCTCTCCATGTATATCATTGCCTTTCCTTTTGGTGGTTTCAAACTTCTGGGCGGCAAGACTGCAAAGTCATCATGCCGATGAGCGTGTGCTTTGGTGTCTATTCAGGTGAGCACAATTGAGATTTAGTTTGTCAGGTTAAGTTTAGGAACAGTCTCACTACTTACCAGTAATTTGTTGTCTCTGTGAGTGAGAATCGTGTGGTAGTGCCCTCGGTTGCTCGGCCCTGAGGTCATGAAGTTGACTAGCGGGTCCTTGGCCGCCATAGTTGTAGAGGATGCTGCTCCAAGTTGCAGGATCACTGTAGCCCGGCAGGAACTGCCTGTGAACAATATTTGGATCCATCTTTCTAGCTGAAACTAAATCTGGAGAACAAGAGACTCTGAAACGTCTTTCGCTCGTAAGAAATGTAATATCACATAAACCAAAGATATCGGCCTAATGGCCGGTAACTTCGCCAAAGGCTTCTTCTCGTTGATACAAGAGAGATGCTATCAATGACTGCGGCTACGCAGCGTGCTCTTCGTAAAGCCTTGCGTAAAACTCTGCTCATAGGCCCCCAATAGATTGGGGTAGCACTCTCATTTGTAATAATGTAATAATGTTGCTTTTTGCATTAGATGCTGTTTTCGATATAGTATGGGGGGGTCAACGTTACTTACATCAACAATATACACATTGAAAAGGATAGTTGCCACGAATAGTGGAGTACCTGACTTAAATGAGACAAAAAGACTGCAAAGATAAAGCACAACTTCTGAAGGGCCTTCCTTGACTAAAAGTTTCAAAAATCATCTAGAGCCTCTAAAAAGCTAGAAATTTTGACTTGAAGTGGGAAAAGTTATCCTTCCTCTAACATTGGGGGTATCAATCCTAGTCACGAAGCTGCTCGTTACCTAACGGAAAATTGACCCTTGTCTCTGCGATTACGGATTCTTTTTATAAAAGAAAGAAACTCCTTTCTCCTTTCAGCCTGGATGTTCCTTAATACTTTGTCACATCCATCTTTCAAATATTTCCCAAGTGTTTCTTAAAATTTATTAAGCTTCCTGTAGCAACAAGGCAACCAAGAGACAAGCAATTAAATCTTTAGTTAAATATATTTGAGAGATGGATGTTGTTTGTACTTTGTTTCCAGTTCGATTAACAATTTTCTCGCAAAAACAGATTTTTCAAGTTAACTTTCGAAACTCAGCCTGCCTGTGTTTCTTAATTTTTTCCTAATTATTGCTTGATTTAACCCTCATGTTTCTTATATATCTCATGTTTCTTATATATATTTCTTATATATCTGCTTTCTATAAAATAAAAAACTCATAATCAACATGTAAAACATCGTTTTATCTTAAAAAGCACAAACTAAGTACAATAGAACAAGCAAATGAAAATTCGTAACAGAAAAACATCAGCTACGAAAAATAAAAGAACAATTTCAAAGACCTTCACAGCCACTCAAGAGATAATACTATACAAGGCAGTATCAACATACGCCATAGACTCAGAGGTGTAGCTACTGGGATGAGAAAACGTGAGAATTAGAAAAGTAGGAAAAGTGAGAAAACTCAGGCAAACCTTCTGAATTACAACATATCTAGTTTCATTTTATCGATCGAGCTGGAAGAGCTTTTCACTGCTAAATATAAAACGAACAACTATAAACAGTTATTTTGAGCTGAAACGTGTGGCGATCTGAATTGAATCTGTACAAAATGTGCTATAAAAATTCGGGCAAAGATTTTGATACCCCACCCCAATATTTGAAGTATCCATACCCCCCTGCAGAGGCGAATAGCGTGGAGCTGGAGGTTCAGGAAGAATCGTTCCCCTGAAAAGGAGTGATTGTTCCACGCTTCTGGGAGGCTTTAGCCCCCTAGGTACTCTCCACAAGTTTTTTTTTCTCCATTCAATAGAAACAACTATAATTCCTGAAAGAGGCCCCCAAATGAGGGAACAACGTAGCTAGAAGGAAAAACAGTATCAAGTTTTGCAAAAGATTCCACATTTTTTCACGGGTATAATACTTGGAAGTTTTTCAAAAAATCAATGAAAAGTTAACTAAAGGATTCATGAGTGCCATTCCAAAAAGTAGTGTTGAAGCGAAGAGAATTTCTTCCATAAAGAACTGGGTATGGACAACGACCAGATCTCTAATGACTGTCAGATATTTGTATTCCTTGATATTTTTGAAGGAATCCTATACACCTACGAAGGAAATATTTGCTTCTAAAAGCAACCACTATGATCTTAATAAGCGATTAACTCATTACTACTTTTTGTGGAGAAAGTAGCAACAATTTTCAAAAGTAACTTATTACAATTTCCATCAAATGATGTGCATAATCCACCGAAACATCATCGTTGAATGAAGTAAAAGGCAATCCCAAAAGCAATTAAATGAAATTCACAAGTGGAATTAACGGATACTTTACCAAAAATCAACAAACAGACTAAACAAAGTTAGTAAGCGCCTGACAGCACAATACATAGTAGCCATGGTCTTACTTACTTTTTTATCTGTGTACAATTTCATACAATAACTCATATCAATTAACAAAATAACAGAATTAAAGACTACTCTCTAAGTAGTCTCTTGCAGACTTCCACTTTATTGACTGTAAGTCAAAGTCAGCAGTACACTCTTTTTTGTAAGAACAATGTTATAAGAACACGAGCCTCAAAATTTATGGAAAATTAAAAACAACTTAAGAACAAGCTGAGGCTGAAGCACTGTCGTAAAATGATTTGAAACTGTTATAAAACTTTTTAAGCTCTACAATGTTTTCCAATTTTAAGTCCTTAAACACCCACATCATTAGTGTGTAAAAAGCCATAAGCGTTTTCTTTTTAGTAAGTAATGTCAAAGAAAGGCCAATAGAGCCTATAATAAAGCCCTGATAAAGGAAGGAAGAGAAAGGAAAGTTAAGTAGATAGGGAGATGAGATCCAGTTTGTCGATGTTAGATTATGAAGCAAGTTTAAGTTATAGGATTCAGGAAAGGAAGTGGAAGGTAAGGTGTTCCAAAGTTGACGGGTTCTTGGAATAAAGAAGATTTGTGGGAAAGAGTTCGTGGATTGGATGGTATGACTTGGAAAGGGTGTGATTGAGTAGAGCTTCTGGTGGGTCGAACATGCTTCAGGGGATCAGGAATAATGCTCTTGATTTCCTGTGAGCAATGTCCATGAAAAAATCGATAGAAAATAGACATATCTGCAACCGCACGACGATGAGAGAGAGATTGGAGAGACTTAGTGAGGCTTGGATTATTTATCAGACGGATGGCTTTGAACTGGACTTTGTCAAGAAGATGTAGAGAAGATCTGGAAACACCACCCCAAACATGTGGGCAGTACCCCCAGAGAAGGATGAATCTGAGATTTGTATATACTCAGCAGCTGAGAAGGAGTGAAAAAGCCACGGGCTCTAGAGAGAAAGCCAAGTTTCTGAGATGCATGTTTAGCAATGGAGTGGATGTGGATTTCCAAGAAAGATTAGATGACACTTAAAGACCAAGCAGAGTGAAGATGAAATTTCCAGTTCATGGCCGCTCATAAATACAGGGGACAAATATTGCTGAAGTTTACGTGAAATAACAACCTGTGTCCTCTTTCCTTGATGAAACTTAACACGGCTGTCATTACCCCACATCTCTATGGTTGACAAGTCGTTTGTGAGAAGTGAAGCTGAGGTGTTACGATAGGATGAAACAATGGAGTAGGAAAGGTTTTGTAGATTAGATGAAAAAGATTAAGTTAGATAAGTATCATCAGCGAAAGAGTAAATACTGGAAGATGTGGAGGAAAGTATGTCGTTTATGAATAAAACAGGCGAGATAACAGAGCCCTGAGGTACACCAGAGTTGATAGAATGAGGTTCAGAGAGGGAGCCATCGACCCAAATTGCAATTGATCTGTCAGAAAGAAAGCTATCAATCCATTTCATGAGGTTTTTGTGCAGACCAAAAATTGGTAGTTTAGCAAGGAGACCTTTGTGCTAGACACGATCAAAGGCTTTGGAGATATCAGGAGAAATCACTCTGCTCTCACAATAGGATTCTAGAGCAGAGGACCAAGCATGAACAGCGTAGGCTAGAAGGTTGTTTGGTTGTTGCTTATTCGAGGGGGGGCTTATTTGCAAAAGTGATTTTTTATGTGGGGGCTTATTCGGAGGTGGGGGCTTATTCGAGGATTTATGGTACATGGGTAAATGGTCTAAATTAAATCACTCAAATTATTGCGATGGTAGCGACATCTTCACAAGACGATAGAAATCTATTCCTTGTTTCAAAGTAGCTACATTAAGTGCAAAAATCTTCGGCGAGACAAACTTTCGGCAAATGATTTTCCGAAAGTTTATTTGTACGAAATTTAAAGTTGTCCAAAATTTGTCAAGCCGAAAGCTTTTGCACATACTATGCATGCGCAGTGCTTATTCATTAAAATAAAAGATACACTGAATGACAACGAAACAAAACGATGGACATGCATTGGTCTACGTTCCGGCAAACATAGCAGATCATTTCCAGCCCTTAGACGTGAAAGACTACAAAAGACTCTTGAAAAAATATTCGAATAGTGGTATACAAAAGAAATATCTTTCGAAGTAACAGAGAGAGGGGCATTTAGGAAGGGGAAATTAAAAAAGTACCTACGCTCTGTAGAGGGAGGAGATACCCAAGAAGTGTATGAAAACGTACAAGGGGAGGGGATCTCTTCAAAACTGTACATACGTCTAAGTAAGTTTAAAACGCTAACTACTTGCGAAGCATCCTGAATAAATAAAACCGTCTTTTAGAAATTATAAATGCAAGATCGTTCTTATCATGAAAAACTTTAAATTTAGATTTGGGATTTCTCGGGTATGGATTAAGTTTTGCGACTTTGAAAATAGTGAGATAGAGTTAGATTCAAGTATTTAGGTGTGCGGGGGATGATGGCTTAAAAGTGTGTACGCTCGGAGGAGGGTTACCTAGAAGACGTACAAAAGCGTACAAGCGGGAAGGGGGTCTAAAATCGATGAATATTGAGCGTATGTATTTTTTGAATGGTCCCAAGTCCCATTGAAGTCGCCATCTGTGATGGAGCCAGTACACGCTAGGTATCTTCTTGCCTCCTACGATTACATGTAAAATATCATTGGTATGATACGAATTGATGACACAGAGATTGAATTTCAGCCAGAAGACGCTTTTTTACCTATATGCAGGTAGCAAAAGTAGGAGGTAAAGGCCAAAATGAGTTATTTTTCTTTTTCGCTGTATTTTGGGAATTTTAATCTCGAAAAGGGATTTCAGTCCAGAAGTTGGCTAGCGCCCATGCGCATTTATTTATAACAGACAATGTATCCATAGTTACGTCAATACTGAACACTTCTTAAAAATTGTAAAATGTTTGGCTGTCAGAGTTTCTTAAGATTTTCTCAAGAGCTCAATTGCAACCGAAGGTATCTAGCTTTCATCATTGAAAAATTTGGTCACTTTTTGTCGGAGAACTTATTTGTCCGAAATATCTTAAAGTTGTCCGAAAATATTTTCGCCGAAGTTTATTGTCCGAAATGTTATCTGCTGGAAATTTTTGTTCTAAATGTACGTACATTTTGACACAGCTTAACCATTCTTAATTATTCATAATAATAGTTTAATTAACAAGCTCTACGGCAGTGGTTACCAAATTTTTCAAATTAGTTTACTTGGCGGTCCCCTGCAACATACTTTTTCGAATCAGAAGTCCCCTTGAGGGATAGGTATATGTTTTGATAGATATACTTTAACGGAAAAAAATGACAATAATGACGCATGTTAAGAAACCAACGAATCAAATAAGCGATGGCAACCTCTTGAGGTCCCCAGAAACCTTTCATGGTCGCCCCGAGAGCCATTGCGGTCCCCCACAGGACCGCAGACCCTAGTCTGGGAATCACTGCTCTAACGCATTTTCAAAATGTCACACTACAATGTCTCATTTTTCATCACTTTACAACTAATTACTAGTATCATTTTGTTCACCAAGAAAGTCCCTCGCTATCTTACGAGACAATGCTCTGCAAAGTACTCTTTTGACGATCAGTCACAGTGTTTTCGTTATCCACTAGCATCTCTAGAGCTTGGAGGGCAAAATATCGACGATCTTCTTCACTCAAAATGCCCTTTGACTTAATAGCCAGATTTGTATACCAAACCTTTAAAGCACCTTCCAAACATTGCCGGGTGTCACTTCCCTCAGCGGATTCTTTAGCCAGCAAGCACTCTACATGCTCAATGGCAGATCGTATTTCAAAGACAGCAGCTCTCTTCTCTCTATCAATCATAGCCTGCGAAGCCTCTCTCTTGTAAACTTCCATCTGGTAAATGAACTTGCCTAACACTAGTTTCAATAAGTTTCCATCTGGCTCTGATTGAGTGAGTAAGTATGGAATCACTTTCTCAAAATATCTCTTGTCATTTCTGGTTAATCCTCGAATGGTCCATGACCATACGTCTTGATACTTTTCACAACTTGCTAACAAATTATCATAATCATCCTTTAGTTGATTTTTCATAGAGGGGATTCTCTTAGCCATCTGATCAAAGAGACATTTTTTCTGCATAAGTTCATATCTATGTTCATCACAGTTCAGTATGAAGGATAATTCCTCTTTCTTGTCCTTTGCAATAAAATCCCAAGACTCCAACAGTGCTAGCGCTTTCTGAGCACACTTTTTTATGCCACTTTGTGATAGTGCATGCATGCATGTTGTTGCAACCCTCATATTCCAAACGTACAACTTTATTCTTGCAGATCGCAACAGGCTTTCTTCATAGTCTCTGTTGTCGTTGCAAAGTTTCTCCAAATGATCTATCACCTGTTGCAGTTTCTTGACTGTTGACTTCTCATTATCAACAAAACTATTCGAATTTACTTCATTATCAGGGGAGTCTAGTACAACGCTAACAGCCAAATGAATTGCATTGAGAGGTTCATACAGTAGTTTCCCTTCTTCCAGAAAATGATTTAAAATAACATACGCTTTCGTCCCATCGACTTTCATAAGAGATTGCATTCCTAAGAGCCAAAGTACTTCGTCTGAAGCGTCCTTGCAACGTTTCAGCACATCTTCAAGAAGCTGTCTCCCTTCCACAATTGAGTCAGTATTCTTTGAGTCTACAAGTAACCTTCCTTTATCAATTAGGCAAGAGAGGTATCTTTTGCTGTCGGGAGCAGACATAGATTCGGCCAACTCAAGTGCTTTGTCAAGCCAAATCTTTGCTTTATTTTCATCTTTCAAAAACCAGTATAACTTACCAAACTGTACGTAACAGTCAACCGTAAGACCATGCTCTCCAAATGACTTTTGGCATATATTCACAGCTTCCTCGAAATTTCTAATGAGGCTCTCGTCATCAATCTTAAGTTCCTTGCATTCAAAAACCCTTTTAGATAAACGTACTTTTATCTTCAGGATTTTATGTGTGAAATAATTCTTCATTGTGTAATCACTTAGCTGTTCCGCCCATTGTCTAAACCTATCAAGTCTTGACATTGCCTTTTTGAATTCTTGAATCATCGACTCCTTTGAGAATTTACGCTTCGTAAAAGACAACTTTCTTTTTTCCACAAGAACCTTTCCATATTCGTCTGGCTCTATATCACTATAATCATTATCAATCTCCTTCTCATACTTTGCCATACTAACATCGAATCGACAACACCAAATACATTTCTTCTTCTGCCTTTCAACAAATGTCTCACAACCTTTAAAGAAACCGGTGGCATCAACCAAGTATAACTCGTGACAATAAAACAGTAAAACAGAAATATAATCCGGTGTAGGACGACTCAAAAGCTTTTCCACGATTGTTCTCAGATAAGATGGACAGCTTTCCGATCCTCTTTCGACCAATGCCATTACATAAACAAAATTCTGCTGTTCTTGTTGGAATTCTGAGAGACATTTGGCATATTCATCCTTTTCTAACGACTTTCTGGCTAATGCAAACAATTGTTCGATGTATGTTTTGTAGTAGGTTATTTCATAATTCACACGTGAATCATCATCCCATTTGGTCTGTAGAAAGTCACGTAAAAATGGATGAATCGAGTAACTATCTTTGTGTACCTCCAACAAGCTGTGCTTTTTCAGTGTTTGTACCAGTTTCCACACGGTATTAACACCGTCCAAATCATTCCAAAATTTCGACAAGTATGCGTATGAAAATCCACTCGGGAAAACAGCCAAAGATGTGAATGCCTTTTTCTCCTTCTCTTTTAAACATTTATATGATAAATCAAACAAATGAGTAAGACGGGAATCATCATCGTCTAACGCATCCACAGGATTCTTTTTTAAAGCTTCCACATATTCTCTAACAATCTCCTCGTGATCCATTTCAATCACTTCAGAGCTAATCAACTTTAACGCATATGGTAAGCCATGGCATATACCTACAAGATCGTCAATCAGACTATCTTTCTTTGCTAGAGACTTGTCCTGAAACTCTCTACTGAGAAATAGCCGGCTATCTATATCAGATAAGTATCCTAATTTCACTTGCCGGTGCTCTCCTTTCAAGGAACTTTTACAAACACGTGAAGTGAAAATTGCACGAATCAACTGCTTTGAAGTTCCCCTAATCAACTGGCATAGCTTCTCAAACTCGCTTGATTGACACGATTCGTCCTTTACTGGGTGAATCAAATTATCAGCATTATCAAAAATCAATAAGGCTGTTTTACCAGAGTCTGCAATTATCTTCAGCTTTCGTTCAAGGCATGCCTCTATATCATCTTTCATATTACTCGTATCAATGTTGAACTGCTGCAATATGTACAGTGACATATCTCCTAGAGTTGGGTTGTCAGGATTCCTAGTAATATCTCGCATGTTTATCCAAACTACATAGTTGCAGTCTCTTTCATACATTTCAAAGCCCAATTTCATGGCCAGAGATGACTTACCATAACATGGTCCTCCAGTAATTATAACAAACTTTTCGTTACTATCAGATCCAAGAGCCTGAAGACACTCCTTTATTTCCTGATCTCTGCCAACAAAGTTCCTCACTTCAGGTAACGAATCACAATTACAAAAATCATCTTGATGCTTTTCAAGTGCTAAAAGTAGCAAGAAGATTGGCATGAAGCTTGCTTTAGAAAATGTATGGTACAAACATAAAAGTTTCACTATTGCATGAAAGAGCTGGAACATTCCTTAGCATACTGACAGCACATTTTTCCTTCGACACTCATCAGGGTATGAAGTGGCAGAAAACGATTTTGGCTATACACTTCGGTTCACCTTTCCGTCGTTATCCAACGATTCATAGTCTGAAGAGTGTCAGAAGAAAGAAGAGCTTTTTCAGCATCGTTAAGGATGTTCTCGCTTTCTCGAACAGCAGAATAATTATACTGTTCCAATAGAGTATTCACATACATACAAATCTTTATAGAATCAAATTCTAGCAAGATTATAATTAACAGCGTTGCTTTCTTGGTCAATTAAAGTTACGTAAACAAGTCGTAGAGGATACTGAATAGGATAGAGACCATCACTTCATGGTGAAAAGTTGTCGAGACATTTCTACTAACCCAGTACGATCTCGAAAACTTCTGAGTTCGAAATGATAACTTGTCCCATTCTGCAGCTTGATGCAAATAGCACAGTAATCAAAAAGTGCATGACTATGATGATGTTGAGTAGGGATCTCATTGGTTTCTGTTCCCAAAGGTTATAAGCAACTACTTACTCAACAGCAAATGTCCAGATAAGGTACAAAAGAGCACTCGTGCACTATTGAGTTTCAATGGTTAAAAACTAGGCCTAAACAAGAACAGCACAATTCCTAAATAGCAAGTACTTTTCAAGATGACATTGCAAAGTCAAACCATAAAAACATTTAGGCATATACTTGGCACACATGTCAATGTAAGCTGTTCTCCTGATGTTACAAAAATATAATCTTTGGTCTTTACCTCCACGTATAAGTTAACACAGACAAATAACTAGATAGCTGTATAAAATCCGTCAAAATTTACCTGTTCTCTTTTCTTCTCCTAGCTTTGTTTTCAGTATTTCGACATCCTCAGTGGTCAGAGTCTCGTGCTCAATTTTTTCAACTTGCTCGGTAGCCCATCCAAACTCAACAAATATACCCTTTACACCCTTGAAAATTTCATCCTTGCTACCATCCTTACATCTTCCGTCTGAATTGTGAGAAACATAGTTTCTTATATCCTTCAACTTTTCAATTCTCTTATTTTCTGTAGGATCAATATCCACCGCCGACAAAGCTTTTATAACACAAGTTATATCCCATTCATCAGTATCTCCTTCTAACAACCTCATTTTAAGCAATATATCTCTTTTTGCTCCCTTGATCATGTCCAGCAGTTCTTCACCTTTCTCTTTTGAGTTGCGCCACTGATTTGATGGAAACTTCTCGTTCCATTTATCCTTAAACAAGGCACGAAGTTGGGGCAGTATGCAATTGTTCATAAGAGAAATTAATCGATAGAAGTTTTCTTCTTCTCTGCTAACTTTCATGATGAAAAGCTAAAAGAAGTTAAAGCATCAAATTGGTCGAGGAATAGACAAATCTCAAATATGACATACAGTCTAAAGGCTCTAAGAGATCTTGTCTTAATCACAGGATACCACACTTTTGCTCAAAATAATATGGAAAAGAAAGCTGACCTTTGTATACACAGTTCCTGACTTTTCTGTATGATATATCTAAAGATTCCATAAATGAAGTCAACTAAACGTTGAAGAAGCCTTCCTCCTTTTTCTCTCCTATTTAGAACTGTTGGCAGTTGTGTACCACTATGACTAATTGATATTAACTTTCTATCCAAACAACCCACCATGTATCATACTACATTGTACATAAACCTTGCAGGTCATAGGGGACCACAAAATGTATTTTTACTACAATAAATTTAACAGCAATTTAACTTACTACTTTACATATCCCATGCAGCATACTACAGATATATCTTAGGTGGACTACCTCTTTTTCTGTTTTCTCGGTGAAGTGGAGTGAAAATTTTCTACAGTACAGGAGAACGACAACAACATAACCTATTTGTGTGTCATATTGGCGTGAATGTAAAGTGACTGAGTGAATATCCGGCGTGAGCCATACACGGAATGCACCTAGGCAACTTAGCTTTATCCCATTCTGTGTCGCCAATCAAAGACATGGGCATAAGTAACGGTTCACTAAGAGTCTATCCAGTTTCTACCTCTAGTTAGTTTTACTCCATACTTTAGCTACACAGCTGTGAGATTTTTGTACCAATGAAATTTGCTTGTGCTTCTTGAGAAATAAATTATATCTTTGAGAAGTCTATTATATTTATGAGTAATATATATATATATATATATATATATATATATATATATATATATATATATATATATATATATATATATATATATATATATATATATATATATATATATATATATATATATAATAATAATAATAATAAAATAAAATACAGTCGGATCTCCAAAATACCGAATACAGTGCTCAATCCCAGGAGAAGAGCATAAATATTTGCAGAATACTGGTCAGAAAGCTGCTGTGTCTTTTCTGACCAGTATTCTGCAAATATATATATATATATATATTTGCAGAATACTGGTCAGAAAAGACACAGCAGCTTAGTCAGTACTAATAGTTTCATGCCTTACGGCAATCCTCAGCCAACTAAAAACCGTTAAAACGAACATTACATAAAAGGAACATAAAAGTTACGTCAGATTTGACTATCAAGCGAATACTTAGTTCTGTGACGGCACTGAGCCATAACTTCACTCGTCTTATTCAGCAATTTGTCCCGATCTTTGAAGTTTATAATTTCATACTTCTCGGCCAGACACAGAGGGCATCTATTGCACTCTGGTTTAAATGAAGGTGCCCTGTGAACAATCCTCCATGAAATCCGCGGTTCTGCGTCCATACTTTTTAAACGCCAATGTTCGGATGACAGTGAGGTGCTGTTTTTATAATCTTCGTGGTTGAAAGAGCGTTTATGGTTTGCATACCGTTTTTTAAAAGTCGTTTCACAAGGACCAATGTACTTCTTATCAGGTAACTGAGCTTTGGTAGCCAGGATGGTTGCCTCATATATGGCATTGGACGCCAGGCAGTTCTGATTCATGGGGCAGTTTTGCTTTACCATACAGTTACATGTCTTTTCGCTGGTATGTGATGTGCTGGAAGTAAGAATGCGTTTGTTGTGGGCCGTAATGATTGATTTAATGTTGGGCAAACAGCTATAACTAACTTTGATGGTGTTCTTGTCGAAAATTTTATGGTACTTGTGAGATCTGGGAAAATGGTACGCAATAAGGTGAAGGAAGTTTTTACCAATATTAGTAGATACTGATTTATCGTATGGAGGGTTAAACCAAATGATGTTGCGTTCTCTGCTCCTCCGTTTATGATGTACCTTGTCTGGGCTGTACGTAAATGTGTGTGAGTAGCCAGAACGCGAAAGAGCCTCCTCGTAATATGGAACAGCACATTAAAAAATATCCTCATTAGAAGATAGGTTTGAAAGACGCTTCTCAATGGACAATGGTACTTGCTTGATTATACACGGTGGATGATTGGACTGTTTGTGGATGTAGTTGGTTTCGCCCCCAGGTTTATGGTATGGCTTATATGTTGAGCTTTGCATATCTAGTGTGACATCAAGGAAGTTAACCACTGTCATGTTGTATTGAATAACGATGTCCAAACCATTCTTCTTGAAGGTTTTCTGGAAATCTTTTTTAATGCGCTCACTTTGAGGACCATTGACATTGCGGAAGAAGGCAAGGCCATCATCTCTATAAAGACCAATATTTTCTTTTGGTACCACACCGCCGATTTGTTGAAGGATGTAGCACCCAACTAGTTCACATATTTCGGCACCGTCATATGCCCCCATTGTCACATCAAATAGTTTGCCACCCTTTTTCATCCAGCTCTCACCATTGTTAAAAAGTAGAGACTTTCTTGCGTGGAAGATTATTTCATGTTCATGTGGAGTGATAGCGGATAGCTTGCTCCAACCCCCTGTTAATTCCAACCCCGGATATTTAGGCACTTGGGTAAATCATTACAAAATTTGGACATACGAAACTCCATAAACAAGAGAAAACACCCAAGTTACAGCAAACAAACCAAAGAAAACCGTTCGCACATACTTCTGTCCTAAGCTAAGCCTCTGTTACAGGTGTTGTAGCTTACCTATTTATAACCTACTCTCGATGCTCTCCTGCCTCGACCTAATAACACTTTATCATTAGGAAATAGGGGAATCTACCACGTAATCATTATGTAATGGAGGGGGTTTAATTGGGCATCGCTACGAAATGCTACGAGAGGGTGAAAGGTCACGTAATTGTTGACAATGTAATGAAAAATGGTGAGCACAAATTTAAACAGCTCTAGTAATGTCTCTGATAAAGCAAGTTTCCCCTCTCCAGGTTAATACTTCTACTTAAAGGGAGACAAATTCAAGCCAATTTTTCACTTGGAGACATTGCCCCTTCGTGCCTCCCTCCCGCAAGTACGAGCCTGAGAATGAAATCGTATGTCTCAACTGGAATCCCTTTGGTTTCCCATACAACCGAACTGTAATTCCTAGAAATTATGTGGGATCCACAGGTTGGCCATAGAGAGATTGATTGCAGATCTAAAACCTTCATACAGTAGCCTACATCCTTGATTAACCGTCTCTCGACTATCCGGTCGTAACTATTCTTATATAATCGAAGCCAAATATGTTGAAAGTTGCCCAATTTCGCACGAGTCGGCCACAAAAGTGCTTGACGATTGCTTAACTTGGCTCCGTAATCGGCCTAAGGCTACGCTAATGGATACGTCAATATTAGTTTCACTCCCTGAGTTAGCGTAAGAGAAATGAATGCAGATGGGCATTATGTCTTCGTTGATAAAGTGAACTCAATTCTTTTGTCATAGCATTTTAATGAGAACTTTGCAAGGGTATAATAGGAAAGCTCTCTAATTATCTTAGCTTTTATCTTGTGCATAGATGTCCAAAGTCTAATTTTGATTAGCCAGCCTTTTTGGATCATCCGACACCCGTTTATAAAGGTTGTGTCTGGTAGCGGCCAGATAATCGAGGAAGTACTGCATAACCTATTGTGCATAATTTATATTTCAATATGTATTACTTATCGCATTGTTCCTCTTTGTCTGCAACCAAATTCACATGTAAATTATCGAATGTTTCATTTCAATGTTGCTGAGGTCTCCTAGCAACTCATATTCTTCAGATATTATTTTTATTTGTTCTTTACTACATCAAGACTTATCCTTACATCGATATACAGTGAGGAAATATCAGCAAATCGTAAGCCAGCTGTAATATTAAAAAATATACTTATGTTTGCGTCCACATTAAGTCATAAGTTTACTCAAACACATTAAGGCCTATTCTTTATGGAAGATAGGTAGTTCACAGTCAGCATCAATCGTCTCTGCCAGAAAATAGACATTATCTGACAAATTTAGCTGCAATTAAGAGCTAGCTCCCTTCTCAACATCAAATCAAATTTTGGGTTGCACGCAATGAATTGATGCAAGCTATGTACTCACCGTATACAAAACTGCTTAGGCTGCCTATTTGATAGACTTTGGAACACCTCTTGAAATACAACAGAAAAGAAGTAAGATGCTATTTTGCGAAACCATATATCCACGGAAGCTGTTGAGTAAGGATGAAACCAAAACAGACGACTTTTGTATTCCAGTTTACAAGACTGGACTGTGTAGGAAGAGACTGCACGGACAACTTGAAATGCGCACGCATGTGCACAGCACAGCAAGGACTTCCTCCTGGTTACCAAGCCAGGACGATCCTTTCTACCTTCTACCTTTGTTTTCACCTAATGAATGCAAAAAGTATTGTGTATAGAAGAGAAAGGACCGTCTTCGACCATTCTTTGCAGCCCGTCCCATACAATTGACATGCAAGAAGCAATGAGCCAAATATGGAAAGCTCGATTGGCTCTCAGCATAAAAGTGATGGCGAGGTCAGGTAAGGGGGTGCACAAAGATCCTCTCCTAACTGCAACTAACGATTACTCGAATAAATACTGTCAACCCTATTACTTTCTTTTCTATGCTTCGTGGCTGGTTCCTCAGCTTGTTGTGAGTTAGGGCTATATGCCCTGAGCACATTTCTAGCAATCTGCAAGGTTCCTCACCTGGTAGGCCTACCTAATACTAGCATGTACTTCTAGTTAGCGTCGAAATTGTTGGAAATACACTCTAACCAGATAGCACTAGAACATTCGTTTAATTCATGAACATTCCAAAACAAACGTAGGGCCTGATCACGATGACGTAATCCGATATTTATATCTGTGATTGAACATAGCTAGAAACTTCTTAACTAAAATATGTGATGTATATAAGTGATCTTAGTTTCATTCGACTCAGTATGGTTAATTGTAGAATTGTTGATTGTGAACTGTTACTTGCTAACTCAACAGTTGATTACGACAAAAGGCTCAGACTTTCATCGTGGGTACCTTAAAATACAGAAATGACGGTAGGCCCAGACGAAATCGATATGACTGACCCTTTACATGCATGCTATGATCCCATGGTGGGGATGAGCTGCGATGTTCCTCAACATGGCCACCATTGGAAATAAAATGTCTCCTAAAATATAGTATATATCTTTGAACTTTAGTTTATGATGATTATTATTTCTCTTATGTTGTGATTTAGATGGCCCTGACGTTTTGCATTCGCGTCAACAGTTGTTTTGCAGCAAACTGTTACGTAGGAACTTGAATGCAACATACAGTGTACAAACTGCTACTTTGGACATTGTCAGAACTATACCGTATTTGAACGTGAAAAAGTTGCTCCTCAGGTGGACATTGGATAACTCAAATAACTTCTCATTGTCTTTCTCTTTATATGTAATTGTATTTTCTTTACATAGTAAGAGAGTTTGGCACTACTGTTCTAGCTTGCTGCCTTAGTATGTACGCTTTATCTAGATTTAGTTAGTTGACGATAGAAGAGCTGTGAATGATGAAGCTGTGATGCCGCGCATCAAGACGATATAGTCGAAGAGTCGATTCAAGATGAAACTTAAAAAGCAAAAGGATTTATTCAACTAGCTTATTAGTTATCTAGCATTATATACGAGTTTATTAATCACCATTGGAATTTTTGAAGTTATGTTGAATGAATTGGTAGAAAAATCTCAAGCAAGTGTTAATCAAAGGTCGTAAGCTATTCTTCCAGTTCTTCTACTTCTGCGCTCCGTAACTAACTCACGCATTTGTTAAGCTGACAGCACACTTAACACTTACATATATTCTTACGCCTATTTCTGATACAGTTTCCATTTTCTAAAACATACCTGGCCGAATTAGCTTTAATGATTACAATAAGCCTTCACAGTGAGCATGCGCTACAAAAGAAGAGAGAAATCAAGCATAACGAATTCTCACTGTTTGCAGCACGAATATGCATCAAGAGACCTCAAGCATGTTAGGACCTCTGCGAAGACAGATGTACAACACAATCGCTATCCAGCGACCGAAACGCTTGGGTGGTTTACGACACCATTTACATGAATGACCAATAAGCAACAGAGTAAACAAGTTGGCAATCCGTGTGGATGTTTATCACCATGGTCATTGAGATAAATCCATACAACCAAATTGTGTGAGATAAAAGTATCTTCACAAAAATCAAGATGTTGGAACCATTCAAATATTAAATAAGTACCAAGAAGTGATAAAAATCGATATCCTGAGATGGTTGCATCCTGTTATAGAGATAAAAGCGAAAGATTCCTATCTTGAAAATGAAAGTGATCATAGCTTTGTTGATGTATACTTGGGTGGTTTTAGAGGCAAATAGCAAAAGAAAAAGATATGGTAGGATTTTGTACAATGAAACTTTTGAGATATCTAGTAATGTAAATATAGATAATTTTTGATGAGAAATTCTACTTCCAGGAAACTACAATAGCTAAATAAGTGTGTGTGTTCCTGCTTAAAATTCATGTGGCAATGCTCGACAAATGTATATTCAACTGCTTTCACTTATAAATATAACCAATTGCTAAAACCAACTGCTTTGTCAATTATGAATCTAAGCCAGCCCGAAACTCTTATGTTTCATCTATTTTTTATCGCTAAGCTCAAATGAGATTATAGTGATTTCCAATAACAATTGCTAAAGTCTTGCGAAGTGATTTTTTTCACTTATTAGTGTTTTTATCATTTTTATCAACTGGAAATATATGCACATGCAATTAATAATACATAATGAGAAATTGAAAATGAAACCTTCATAGATGAAGATGTATGTTGTAAACCTTATTATGCAGCAAGAATTCTATAAATGCAAGCATACTTGCAGATAAAAATGGAAGAATATGCTGAGAAAATTGGAAGAGAAACTTCAGGATGAATGGAGAAAGGGCATCATAGACTCCTTTTACATAAGAAAAGTAAACCCAGGGTGAGTTTCAACTCGGCCAGTAGAGAAAACTACTGTAATCTGCGAAAATGTCCACAAGAGAAAGTCTCAATCTGGGACGGGTTCAACTCGCTATCTCAACCCAGGTTGAAATCTCACCACGAGGCGAGATTTCCATGTAAGCACGAACTTATGTCAAGCCTGGGTGTGACTTTGATTTTTATTCGCTGCTGAGCCTGTTAACATTGTTGAATGCAAAGGAGGCAACTGCTGAAGAAACCCGCCCGAGGCTGAAAACTCTCATGTAAACACAAGAAAACTTTTTACTTTCAACCCGGGTTGAGGTAGACTTTTCTCATCTAAACGGTCTCTTAGTACCCACTTTTAAAAACAAAGGAGACACCATGTGTTTTCTGGACTACTTGAATACTAAACCCATGGCATGCAGCTCTTGAAAGAGTATTTCAGTGCAAACTCAGGAATATTGTGAACATAAGTGAGCATGATTTCCTATCATTATGGTTTCACAACATAGAATCTATGGGACTTGCAGAAACTATGTATATATATACAGTAGCTATGACAGGAGCAGTTGCAGTAACTATGCAGTAACTATGCAGTAACTATGTGTATATATATATATACATATATATATATATATATATATATATATATATATATATATATATATATATATATATATATATATATATATTGTAGCTTCGAAAAGTATTACAAGCACCCTTTGTAGAATGGAAAATTAGTCACCTCCTTAGAAAACGATAGATCACTAACAATGAGCCAGAAGGATGTACAATTTCTAAGCATTGATAGTTGAGGTGGAAACCGCAGCTTCACAATAACTTTCAAGGCTAGAACGAGGGCAAAGAGAGAGGTCATTTCTTCTTTAAACACTAATTCGACACATTCAAGGGATTCGAGATAGTTCAGTCAGTTCTTACAAATCCGGTTACGACTCATCCATTAGTTAAACGTTTCGACTCATACTTCGAATCATCCTCAGTTAGGAAGGGAAGTGTTCGAAAGGTATATGGAAGAGATCTAATGATTGAAGTCCTTATAACCATTTATCATTTAAACCCTAGTCTCATGGAAGATATCTTCCTACAAGCAAGTGGTACTGAAAAAACCAGATGGAGAGAACTGTGTATTTAGCACTCGTCCACAGGACACTAAAAGCTCACCTTCTGTGCATTGGTTCAGAAAACAGCTGCATCTTTGGATAGTAACTGCATTGCGATTGCAGACTTTGCAGGCATTCTATTTATAAAGTCGGCCTTATGACTGCATTCTTCTTCATACCAACTTCAAATACTGCTTTTCCCTCTCACTTTTGTGTACTTTTGAATATTGTACATTCTTTTGTGGTTGTCAAAAGTAAATAAATCGCAAATAATAATAAAAACAAATCAACAACAGAAGCAATCTGCTCATCTATATCTATATAAGATATCTGCTCATACAGACATCCATGCTGTATGAGACGAGACATTGGCTGTGACCAGCAACCAATATAGGAGACCCCGTCTGCAATGGTTTGGGTATGAGAAAAGATGAGAGTCTGAGGATGGATGCACCAGAAAGGACATATATATATATATATATATATATATATATATATATATATATATATATATATATATATATATATATATATATATATATATATATATATATATATATATATATATATATATATATATATATATATATATATAATGTATTATATATAGTGTTAGTGTATTATGAAAAGAAGAGGTACAACAACATGAGAGAGCAGCCATCAATGTGATCTTTCGCGCATATTATTGTATCACAGTATATTCTGCGGACGGGTTTCTGCCAATGGGCCATCTTCAGAGCAACTGACTATGTTTAAGCTATGCACGTACTTTTACAGATGTAAAATCAATTAAAGAAAGTATATGTTCATATGTTAGTAATTAAGATTTATATTTTGTGCTTGGTGTACATCAGAGTGGTTGGTGTTTGCTGTTTTTCTGGATACAATGCAAAGCTTCTCGTCTTTTCAATGGCTACTAACGTTGTTTTCACCACCAACGGGGGCATTGCTCCAGCTCCATTTGAATCTGTTCACCTTCTTTGCTATCTAGGCTTTATCTGTGGATCTCGGGTGGTTTGGTGATGTGTCTATCTTGATTCAATATGTTGCTTGCTGCAGTGTTTCACAGCATTTTCTTTGCTGCTTGGTCTCGTTGTTATTGTTCATAGATCCTGTCTTCTTATTTGACATCTTTGTTGTGTTTTTATTAATTTGGATGCTTCTTGTTTGACAAGTTTTTCTTCTTCCTGTGAGTAAATTTTGAAGTTGAGTCTGTCATTTTCATTGTCTGTTAATTATAAGTCTTGTTCCCTTCCAATTGCTGTAGTTTCTTCTACGTTCTTCGTGTGATTTGAGCTGAGTGTCCTTGCGCTATATTTTCCTATCTGTGGATTATATTCTCGGACTTTTGCGTCTTCTCCGTGTCAATCCTCGGCATCAAACTAGCCTCGTGCTTCTTGTTGGTTTTATGTTGTTTGTAGACTTGTTTTGTTATCTTCACTTTTGGTGCTTAGTTGTTTTCTAGGTGTTTTCATCATCTGAGACTTCTTCCTACGTTGATGCTTCCTTTCGGCTAAGCACAGATAGCTGTGATTTATATGCGCTTCCTATTTTTAAGAGTGGGCCTACTGTTGTCAGCATCCAGACACTAATTATATATTTGAACAAGGAAGGAAGGCAGCAACAACTCTTTGAGTTATTGCTGTCTCCTTCCCTTGTTAAAATATACATGCATTAATACATGCACATATATATATATATATATATATATATATATATATATATATATATATATATATATATATATATATATATATATATATATATATATATATATATATATATATATATATATATATATATATATATATATATTATATATGGGCGAGTGGCCAAGAGGTTAGAGCGCTTGACTGCTGAGCAAAACATCGATGGTTCGAGCCTAGCCCTCGGATTATAGTTGGGATGCCCGCTGCTCGCCCACTGTCCACCCAGCAGCAAATGGGTACCTGGTGGCACCGCTGGGGAAGTCAAAGGCGGCGAGGAAAGGAACTGGCCACCCTACCTCACTATGCCGGCGGCTCAGGATAAGTGTCCCTCTAACGGGCACTCCTCCAACGCACGGAATCGTAAATGGGACTCACCTGTACCTATCTACCTACCTACCTATATATATATATATATATATATATATATATATATATATATATATATATATATATATATATATATATATATATATATATATATATATATATATATATATATATATATATATATATATATATATATATATATATATATATATATATATTTGAACTTCATAAAGCAGGCAGCAACAACTCTTTCAAGAAATAGGCATCATATTGGTTTTTAGGCGCCTTTTTTTTCAGTGCTGACTAGTTTCGGCCAATGGGCCATCTTCAGAGCAACTATATATATATATATATATATATATATATATATATATATATATATATATATATTTGCATGCATGTATATGTATGTGTGTGTATATATATATATATATATATATATATATATATATATATATATATATATATATATATATATATATATGTCGAAAATTAAAGAAGGTATTCACAAAACAAAAATTATATATGAATTGTATATGTATATTTTATATCATATTGTTTCATTCCTACAGGGTACAGGCCACATGTAAATGCTGCGAAAAGATCTAAGTACGATGAAGGCTCAGCAGCACATAATTTCCCAAACACTGCAACATCTGGGAGGTACGCTGGAGAGGTTATAGATAATTATGCAACCGAAAATACTCCTGTCTTCTGGAAAGATTTTGATGATGACGACGTTAAACGGCCATCCAAAAAGACAGAAGAAGATGCCTCTCCGGGAGGATTTGAACTTGGCCCTGATCAACTACCTAACACGGTCGGACCAAATGAGAATATTTATGGAGGATTTCCAGTGAATGACGTTCTAGGTGGCTTCGAATTACCATCACCAGAAACACTGGCAATACTGAAAGCAGCATTAAAGAAATTTGGACCTCGCAATGAATATGAGGCTGAGCTACATCACGACTTACAGAACTGGGCGTATGGTTATGAGCATCACGCCCTTCCGGAATATGATGTAAAGGAAACGCCACCATTCTATATTACTATGCTTGAAGGCTTGAAAATGGCAGAAGGGAAGAAGAAGCCTGGGTGTGAGCAGCAGGGAGGAGGTGAACAGCAGGGAGGAGGATGTGGAACGATAAACCCAGTTTTTCACTTGAATGATGACCAGTGCAACGTCCTTGCAGGGAACTGTATGCCTTCTAAACCGATTAGCTCTGGCTACGAGGAGCCATGCCCTTGGAGGATAATAGAAATGCTATTTGGATGCAAAAAACCAGCGAAGCCACCGAGTCAACCGCCGGCGGAAGGGAAACCGGATGTTGCTGAGCCAAAACCTGATACCCCTGAAAAGCCCCAAGAAGATCAAGGGAGCAATGAAGAAGAGAAAAAGCCAAAGCCGAAACCGATACCTATCCAGTTAGAGGAGGGTCATGCCACCCCTGGACACATTGAAAAGCAAGTACAAGATATAAAGGATGAAGCAAAAACCTCAAAGGAGGAAATGAAAAGTCCTGATGCCGGAACTCAATTAGGAAAATTAACCTCACAACTAGGGCTATTGAACTTCCTTGCGGCTGCAAGTTCGAAGCAAGATCCACAGAGTCGCACACAATTTGCCACTCCCGGAACAAACATAGCAAATACCAAGGAAACTAAGCTGCAGCCTAGTGCATCAGTGAGTGTTAAACCACAGCAGATTACTTCTAATGAGAAAGCAAACGAGAATACAGAGACATCAGGTAACAAAGTAGTTGTTAATAAGAATGAAGTTGATTTAAGTATATTGCCTGTACCTGACTCTATTCAAATAGGCACGATGAGAAAGCTCTATAGTAATGCGAACCCAAAACTCCCGAAACAAGAGTGATTCCTCCTTCTAATACTAACTAATGCGTCTGCTATCATGAAATAAAAACAATACTTTGAAATATGACCAATCAAGAGCTACCAACATACCCGTAGTCCTTGAAAGAATCACACAATGGTATTGAAGTCGAGGCCAGCAGCTTCCTTCCATATAGATTTAGATGGATTGATCGATCATGGAATAAGTAAGGTGACGAGCTTCATTGACCGATCAGTTAAAAATTGCTATACCCTGATAATGTCTATACTAGTTCCTGGTTATGATCTTTGTATGTGTGGATCGAAAACCCACTTGCATATGACGCAAGGAATAATGCCATTTGAACCAGTTCTGCACCCCTAAGGTTTGATGCTAGAGCAGAGTTAACTGTTCCAAATAAGCATTAATCCGATCGCCAATTCGTACTGCGAGAGAAATTCCGATCTAGCCCTCTCTGTATAGACGGGAAAATATTCACTTTTTAAAGCCATTTTCTATGTCTTTAATAACAAAATACTGCATGTCATTAGGGACTAGCGAGATTGAAGGGAAGGGGATCGCAATCCTTTCAAATCCGCGGCAGGGTTCTCGTAAGGAGAAGCTAAAGATGCACATTATTCTCATTGCTCACAGGTGCTGTACTGATACAGCAATCCCTCTTCAACGAGCCAATAAAAATTACCATATGGCATTAACAGATGACAACTTTAATTTAATTTCTGAGGGCTTCGTACTTAATTTCTAGTCATTCCATTTCACTTACTAAAGCAAAAACCCATTCAAATTCAGTTTAAAAACTATACGATGATAACTACACGAAACGTGCAATTTTCCTATAGCTTCGTTATGTAAAAGTGATTCAATCAGTTACTGTATTCCTTTAGCTGAATATGCAATACCATTAAAAGATATTCTCGTGTATTACTCAGTTATTCGTGTCTTTCCTACTCGTGCCTTCCAGAGTCTACTACCTTGGCTATATATATTACTAGCTACAAACTAGATCGTAACTACTTGAATATACAGATTCAGTAATACCATCATACATGGAAAATATGCTTATACATAAGAATACCTATAAATAATTCCATCACCAACCATGCGATATCTCTTACAAATAACTACAAGTGCCCTCCAAATGATTTCGTATTGTTTACAGCATCATTTCATCGTATATCTGAAAATATCATTAGCCACAAAAGGTCTCAAAACGTGAATTTTAGCGGGCCAGTAATAAAAAAGGGCTAGGCCCGTGAGCAACACCTTGATATTCATATAAAGAAGTACGCAGAAAAGAAGCCTTTGCCTAGTTAATAAATTAGTTCATTTTGCACCCAAAAACTTACGTGAGCTCTCTAAAAATCACACAATAACGAATGTTTTTAGAAAGCAACTGTTTTAATAGCCAGCTAGACGCCGGCATACATTTGCAAATTAGCGTTTGAAAGACTGACGCCCTTGCACATCACCGCTACGGGCTCCGTAACGAGCTCAGAGGAACATTCACTATTCGTTCGTGGTACAGGTATGCAGACAGAAAACAAAGCAGCTATATTGCTGCACTCCAAAGTTATTTGCAAATCAGACCCAAATAAAGTTTACATACTTTAGTAAAACATCCAAATATAAATGGGAAAACTACGCCTATTGAACCAAGAAGTAGATATGGAGGGCACTTGCGGAAAAACACAGCCAGCCCCTGTAATACACATTGTCCATGCACTTGGTCTTGTACAAGGCCAATCTTCAGGGGTTCATGGTCAAGTATAGGGGTGTAGAGGTGAGTTAACATTTGCAAAGGAAAGCAGGACACATTTAAAGGTCCTTTCTTCATATTTCACAAAAAAAGAGTGCTGTAAAACTGGGCCTAGCTGATCAATATGATCCTTTTCTATCAATTTGTATTACCACTTTCATCAAAACAGTAACCATATCATTACTGTCATAAAACAATAATCATATCATTACAATCATCATATGTGCTACAATCATCATCAAACAACCCTAGATCCTCGAACTGGCCTCCCTCTAAAGAGCCCCCACGCTAGAACTTCAAATTATTAGCAAGCCCCCTCGAACAAGCCCCCACCCCAGATGATGATGAAGACGTTGATAAAGTTGAATGCTTAAATTTCGACTCTTTCATTAATAGTATGGAGAACAGGGGCCTGACAATGAGCTTTTTATGCAGCATGTGTTAAAATACTTTCGAAATCACTAATAGAGGACTATTAGAGTTTATGTTCTGCTTAAACGAGCTGGAACATTGAAGCAGCTAAGGACACATCATTGCTCAGCGATTTTCCCGTAATGAAAAGCTCTTCCAAGGAGGTTTTTCAAACCGGCCGTTTGCATGTCATTACAAATGGCAGTTAAATGGTAGTTAACTCATGTAGTCCTCAAATTAGTGATTTCCAAAGCATTTTGAACTTGAAAAGAAGAATCAACGAAGTGTTTCACAGAATAAAGGGATTGCAATTGTAAACGTTTGCTAAATAAGGACCTCTTACTGTAAGAGGCAGTATGCTATCACTTGGAGGCATAATCATTGATTAATATTTGAGTTGAATACAGAAAAACATATAAATTTCAATAAAGCTTTTAACAGTGATAACATCACTTTGGATATGATAACAGCAAGGAAAGCTGCATATTTCAAACTGAAATATGTCGAATAAATCAGGTTGCATAGATTAAATTTCTTTATTACAGAAGCTTTGAAAATGCTCGACTATTTAATAAGGAAATTTGAATCAAAAGATTTATGCCCGCTAGACTAATGGCGAAAGATGAACTAGATTAGTTTTAGGTAGTAAGGATGGTTTAAGAAGATTTAAGATGGAATCATTACGAAAAATATATAAGTCTGAAAAGATGTTATTTTTCATACGAAGTAAGTAGGGTGATATTTTTCAAAATAGCAAAGCTCTGTAATCTGTACGAATTTGTACAAATCCTTTGGCATGAATGTCTGTTGGAAACAGTACGTCCACACAGCGTAGGCTGTGTTTCTGCCCTTTTCCGTCCTTTTTGTTTTAACCCGTAACGTCAGGATTTTTATGTTTTCGGTGGTATACTAGCAGAAGTGAGGTAGCTTAAAAAACATCCAAAATACATAATATTCTTAACTATATTGTATGAATGAATATGTGACGGCAAAATATAAACAAAAACCTACCAATAAAATAAAGATGACTGCGATCGGAGTTAGAGAAGTTGATAAAACTCTTTTTGAAAGTTATTGAAATTCTGCCAACAATGTACATTTCGATAGAAATCGCGCTAAACCTTGGCCTAATCAATTTCTTCCAACCTCAAAATGTCGTATCTCTGTATCCAGAAGTCTAAACTTTCTAAAATTTGCTTTGCTATGTAGGCCTGGGTATCCTTTTTGCTAATAGCTGGAAAAAGTTTGAACTTTATAAGTTTAATTGTTTCCTATTTATTCCGTTGTTTGGATCACTGTGCACCTTTCATTAGCCTCTTCCCCAAAGTAGAACAGCCTCATTTCCTATCCGTTTTCCTTCGTCTCCGTTCCAGTTGGTTCTGACCGTCTACACGGGAGCCAGACGCAACGGTCCCAAATGGAACCGCTTCTGTAGCGGATCCAAAAGAACACGGGTAGCAGTTTCACATTGGAATGGTTCCAGCAGCTCTCGTGTAAACGCAAGGCCTATCTGTTTGGAACCGTTCCGTTTGGCTCTCTCGTAAACAAGGCTTAAGACTACTTATGAAAAATAATATATCGTCTTCTTAAGTTTTAATGCATATATCAAAGAACGTATGCATATATTGAAATATAATCTATCAACGAGCAGGAATCCTTCTTGGAGAGTTTAGCACAGTCTTCCGTCTTAGAGCTGATTCTCCACAATTGTACAACATTGAGAACTAAATGTGATATCTCCGCAATTTGTAGAATTTTCCGACTGGTCAAACTGGTCAACTTGTAGTGTTACATGTGGAAAGGGGTCAATCTCACGTACAAGAAGTTGCCTGCATTGGAAATGTGATGGAAAAGTGATCGATATAAAAGGATGTGACAAGGGAAATTGTCCAGGTTTGTATCACTTCTGGCTTCCAAGACAAATTCGACTGAATTCCAGGAATCTCGGCGGGCTTTCCGGAAAATCTAAGTTTTCAAATAAGAAACTATGCAAAGCGACAAAAACCTAGACAGCAGTACTCCCTTAGTAACAAATCAAATTGTAAATAAATATCAAATAATCTACCATGCCGACTCTACATTATGGACACCTTGGTTGTCTTGCGATTCACCATGTGGCATTGGGAAGGAGCGTCCAGTACTTCCATTCAGGGCAACGTTGCATTTACTGAAGGGCCAAAGGATAATGAGCTCTGCGTTTTGTCTTAAAGACTACTCTTATTGCTGAAGTTGCTGTGTTCAACAGCCATACTATAAGATTTTACTTAATAGTTCCAAAAAGAGAGGGTTAAATTTCTATATTCCATTAGCATTTGATATTAAGAGTAACACCAGGGGCACTAGATAGCCTAACAGAAATGTTTAATTGATTCTACAGCAGGTGCTTCTGTGTTTCCTTTGACGATTATACTATTAACTATGGCTAATATTCCTGTATGCAGGTGCTTAGGACCCCTTTAAAATAGCATCTAGGCACAAATAGTCAGAGACTTTGAGCATCTCCCCCTTGTTATCAAGTATCCGCATTATAAACTGTCCCCTTTCTAAGTGGGTACCTTCATATTTGTATTTCCCATTTGTGTACGTACTATGTGCATGACCTATAAGCAATCACTTTGGCAAAAATAGACTGACTGGTCGCAGTTAAAATTCTAAAACAAAAGAATCATAAAACCTGCAAGAAACAAATATCGGCGTCGAAGATCAAAAACCAACCCCTACATCAGATCCAACCTTCATTCACAAGGACCAATTTGTATGCAGTTTGGAAGGCTCTTAAAAGTGATGTTAAAAAATTTGCTATGAAAAGATGTTACTTGCTTACCAGTCTATCATCCACCATACAGACTATCTATCATGGACACCTTGGTCATCTTGTGATGCACCTTGTGGCACTGGGAGGCAGCGTCGAACAAGAGATTGCTCTGGAGCTCGTTGCTCTGGAATTTCAAGTCAAGAACGATCCTGCTTTAGAGATCCCTGCAAAGCAAGTATGTGAATCAAAGTTTGCCAGTCGTTTCTTAATAAAGTTACTTCCAAAATGACTCGCTATCTGATTCAATAGCTTTTCTAAGTCTACAGAGCAGAGCTTATTCCGCAAGTATATATACAAAGTATGCTTACAAAGCTAGATTGATTCATAGATATATGCATATATATAAATATAAATCTATATATAAATACATATAAGGAAATCCGAAAAAGGAGAAATCCTGGTTACTCGCTAGTTACTTATTGAATATAAATATACAAAAAAGAATACATACATATATATATAAATATATATATATATATATATATATATATATATATATATATATACATATATATATATATATATATATATATATATATATATATATATATATATATATATATATATATATATATATATATATATCAAATAGAAGGTGTTGTCTTCACCGAATTAATCTCCAAGTGCAGACATGAAAACAAATATTATTTAATCAACAATAATACGTAATAGATATATCCCTTGATAGCAATTCGCTTAATCAACCTTGTTTTAGAATCTTATTAATTAATCGAATCTGCGCATTTGGAATGTTATTCAGTTATAGTCTGTCTGATGAGTGCTTAGGCACGAAACTCAGAGTAACAGAGAATTGGTCTTTTCCTTTTCTATATTTCTGCTATATATATATATATATATATATATATATATATATATATATATATATATATATATATATATATATATATATATATATATATCAATAATTGTATCAAGACTTTGAAACAAAGAAACTCATTGTTTCAAAGTCTTGATACAATTATTGATATATTGCTCCTTAATGTCGAGCACTCTGAAAAGGATCTTCTTATCGCAAATCAAGAGTATATAATATATATATATATATATATATATATATATATATATATATATATATATATATATATATATATATATATATATATATATATATATGTTAGGTAGAGAAGGGTAGAGTAGAGTATAAATAGCATAACTATTCATAAAAGGTAGAAGTAGAAATAAATTGCATACATTATGATGAAACAACGAACTGTAGATTCTCCAACATCCTTTAGATCTCAAGCTACCTGTGCCAGTTTCAACAAAACTATTGTCATCTCTGGGAGCACCTTGGGGTGAATGGTCAGCATGCACCTCCAATTGCGGATTTGGTGTTCAAATACGAAAGAGAAACTGCAAAATAGGAAACTGCAATGTAAATTCGAACTTAGTTCAAACAAAGATATGCTTGCGGCAGTCATGCAATAGCAAAGGTAAATTACAAATTATGTAGTACGCTAATTACCGGAGGTTGTTGCTATGACTTCAGGTTATTTGTTGCAAAGAGAACATCTGTAATTTGCACCCGTTAGGATACGGTAACAATACATAAAGGTGAAAAATGCTTTGTATAAAAATTGGAAGTAGAATAGTATAGGGACTGTTGGGGTCAAATTGGCGAGAGAGGCAAAACGGGTACACGTCCATATCCATTATTTCTAGTGACTTGTGGCTTTCAGAGAGCAAGTACCATCTTTGTTACCTTCGTATTATAACTCTAGGAAACATGTGCATAAATATCTACTTTTTTAAAATGGATGTTTATCTACCTTGTTTTACTCCGGCTACCCATTTTACCCCCAAGAGACCCTGTGCAATTTTCAGTTTCTTTTAAATATTGCGAGGCATAGACAACACTCAGAGGATACAAAGAGAAATGTCAGACTCAAGATTATTGCCTGATTAGTATGAAGCGACAAAAATTACATCTCTTTTAAAAATAGTAAGCCGAAAGTGTCATATCTATTTAACATATCAAACTAGGGTATCAAGATCATTGCCTCTTATCATAAGTTTAATATTGCAGATAATACTGCAGCTCGGTGCATCTCTCAAATGCATTCACTATAATATCATAGCCTTAATGCTGCCCCAATATGTTAACAGGCAAGAAAAGGATGTCAAAGACAGTTCAAGACGCATGTTTATACATACATAACAGCTACCGCCTGTCACATGGTGTCGAAGAGCTAAAATGGCAGGACTACCTTGCTGATGCTGCAACAAAAATTGCCGAAGAACTTGCCTCCAAATCAGCTTCTGATGCTGAAGTGAAAGAGGCAGAAACACCTGGTACCAGCATCATCGTGATGCCAACAGGAGACTTCTCCGACGTTTCAATGGAGGCTACCTGCTATGCAGCAGCTAAGTTGTGGTACGCCGAACAAAAGAACTATGATTTTAACAATCCTCATTTGGCTAATAACAACATGCACTTCACTCAAATGATCTGGAAGGCAACTCATAACGTCGGCTTTGGTGCAGCAATGCCGAAAACTGGGGGTAGTTTTTACTTTGTAGCAAGATATGACCCGCCTGGTAATCAAGACTCGTATATAGGTTTTCGCAAGAATGCTTTGCCGCTGGGAAGCAGCCTCAAAAAAGACGATTCAGTGGTTGTAAAACGATTGAGATAATAGATACAAAACATAAGGACGATAGTAAGAATGAGGTCAAAGCTAAGATAATAAATACAGAACATAACAATAATTATGAGACCGAGGCCAAAATTGTATATGAGCTTTGTGCTCTGAATGTGAGACTGGATAGAAGCCACCCATCAGTCTAACGTAGCTAATATGACGCAAAGAAGAAAGCATACCATGAGTTGTCAGTGGGCGATCGATGCTGAAACTAGCTATTCTATTAATTCGATGTAACTTATGAGACGAGTGGTGACTTCAGTAAGGTTATGGGCAATAATTAATAGAAATTACAAACGGTATTCGCCAGGTAAAAGGAAAACGTGCTCAATCAATGGCACATCTGGCAGAATGAAGGAATATCAAATACGACAAATACAACTTTCAAAGATGGCCGCTTATGTCTAAAGACTTGAGGAAAGTACGGATTGCGCTACTCTAAAAGTTATAAGTTCGAACTTGTAATGATATGGCTTCCATCCACCTATTGACTTGATACTAGTCTTGGCTCCATCTTCATTCACATGGAAATATTCATTGTAAAGACCAACTGGACATCACAGTTAAGATAATACCAATTCATACTAAAAGAAGATTGCTCTTCGATAGAAAAGCCGCTAAAAACGGCAAAACACTCCTAATAGCCGTATATTTTCATTTTACAGAGGTTTTTTCAGTTCAACAAAACTGCTTGATTCACAATTATGTAGCTCCATATTGGTAGTTTTATGAAATGAATGTGAGTATTGATTTGCCATTGCTTCTAGCCACTCTAATCTGCAAAAATGTCAAATAAACAAGTAAGTTAAAGTCTAAAGTAATATGAACTACTGTAGTACCAAAATATAAAATGTCTATTGAGATAGATTATAATAAACGGTTAAGAGGGACAGTTGAATAGTGGGTGGAGATAAATCTACCTTTCCAAAGCAAAATTGGATTATAAGTAAACATATGCTGTAACATAAGGAGATAAAGTAAATTTAAGCAACGGGCAATATGGCTATGAACGCCTTCAGAAGTCCTCCGTAGAGGACTATGATATATTACCTGGCTTGCTTCTCATTCGTTGGCAGCGATCAAATCAGCTCTACAGAATTCGCCAGTGTCAAGGTTACGTGCCATTAACTGATCTGGTGCAGCGTTTGGGATTTTATGTTCCACAAACAGGTAGTTGATGCAAACATCCTAAGTGGAATTGTTCAAGATAGTACTTAGCTTAATTATCGATTTCATTTACGATTGCGATACAAGCTTGAGAAAAGCTATCAGGCACTAATTGTACAGTCTACCAGAAAGATAACTGTTATAATAAAACACTACCGTAGATATCACAAACTGTGATGCTACAAGGTATATATGCTCGTTGGGCGAAGTTAAAACCTATCTGTGGCATTTTGGCCATACACATTTTCTAAAGGAATATAGTCTACAAGAATATCAAGGCTCAAAGTCGTTGGAATTTAAGAATAAGGTAAGCATAGTGCAATACCAAGCTGCACCAAGGCTTAAACTTCTTGCATACTTGAACTTTCTTAAGAACAACAAAACAAGTGTGAGCTTCGCTTAGCGGGTCTCTGAGTCACTACACTATAGCACGACTCAGCAAATCTTCAAGGAGTGTCAGTTACACACTTCATAAGAATACAGTCTATACGAGTATTGAAGCTCAAAATCGATAAGATTTAAAAATGATTTAAGAATATTCTTAGGCTCAAAATAAAAAATGCTAAGAGTATTGAGGCTCAGCGAAAAATTAGATATTTTCATAAACAAAAAGTGTGTAACGAACTAATAGCATAGGACTTAACAGGTTTGAAGCGAACATATTAGAAATTGCACTGAAACTGCACTGAAACTGCACTGACATTGCACTGAAATTGCACTGGAATTGCACTGAAATTGCGCTGAAATTGCATTGTTTACGAGCTTTCGATATTGGATCATTTCAAAACGAAAGAATTCATTAGGCAGTTCTTTTAAAAGCTAAAACCTCCGTCTACTGTCTCTCGCATGGAAGAGCTATAGAAAGCAAAAAGCATGGTTTCAAACAAATAAGCCCTTCTAGTCAAGAAGATGGAAAAGGACTATAAGACTAATAGAGATGGTTCAACTTAAATTATGGGGCATGCGGGTTCAAAAGACTTAAAGAAAAATTTGAAAATAGTGCAAAGACATAGAAAAAGGCATAGAAAAATAATCACATGAATATTGAAACCTTTAAATACGTGACGACTGGTCGAGAGATCTGTGAACAACCGGATATGTATAAGTACTGGAGTGTGGTTGAGATAGTTGAGGCAATGAAAAATATTGACTTATCAGTCAATAAATGCAAGCCAGCCAAAACCAGTGACTCTAGTCTTGTGCAGTAGCGTACTAACTCGCAAATTCCAGAATCTGAAACCTGAGAAAAAACAAGTAATTTCGAGTCAGGTCATGTAAATGGCACTAGTGAGTAAAGTTTGAGTAGAAAACAGCAATAGCTCATTGATAAGAGCACATATGCAACTTAAGTTTGCATTGTCAGCTTCGAAGGCTGCGACGTTTGTGATTTGGACAAGGACGCGAGGTTCATTCCTCGCGGTCAAGGACGCGAGGTTCATTCCTCGTGGTCAAGGACACGAGGTAAATTTGCGATCTGAAATCTGGGATGGTTAGGTATGTACCCAGCAAAAATCAAATGAGCGTCAAGAGGCAAGTTTCACATTAGTTGGCAATTGCTAAAATATGGAAGAAGCACAGGTTGGTATTTGAAGCGGCAACACGTAGCACTGACGGTTTACCGTGTATACACTTGAATGCTTCAGTGATAACACTATTGTATGAAGATAGTTCAAATTTGCCTCCTCTCAAACCTATAAGAGAATTGGCAACAGGGCAGGAATAATCCCTCGGGAGAATATTATTGATATAGTGACACAGGTCACTGATGTATCAAAGTCTTCAGCCTTTGCATTTTACCTTACTGCCCATTTGCCATATCGTACACTGTTCGTCTCTCTGTCCTAGAGCATGAGAAAGATACGAGCTTTAATATCAAAAAGTCATGAAATCTACCTCTACACATCCTTTGATGTTCAAATTTCGAAGCTTTGGGCAGTTCTGCGCTAAGCAAAATAAATGCTCATTTGTGAAAGAAACCTGGCCTGACACACCAATGTACTCCAGGTTTGGCAAGTGACACCACAAATCTAGCAAGATATTAGTCTTGAACTGCAATAAAAGAAGAACTAGTGTGAGATCATTGTACGCACAGGTCTCACCTTAGAATGAATGCAATGCTAATTACAAAAACAAAATACCATTGCGTTTCAAATTCATTGTATCATAGTAGCATACTGAAACGCATCTATAACTGTGGTCAAATATTTTATCTTTCTGGAAATTTTACCTCTCAAGCCAATGCAATAGCAATATCTCTGAATCCAGGGGCATGTTCATACTTCAAGCATTGCAGCTACCAAAGATTTTTGCCAGAATTTTACCAACCAATTTCGGGTAAAATTCCAATTGCACGTTATTAGAAATACTGCGGGTGCCATCTCTTAAAACTTAACTGGCTATGACTCTGCCTGCATCCAGTGAATATGGTCATTTGCTACACTTTGGACCCACTTACACGGTACCGGATAGCGTTTTATACCAGATAGCCCTGTCAGTTACACGGTACCTTGCTATCCGATACAAATTCCATTGGCTATCCGGTATAAAAAGTGCTCTGCTTTGAAAGTGATACAAAAATGCATCCAATACACTCTGGTACAGTAAAACCATGCTTTACGAGGCTATCCAATACACTTTCTGTACCGGAAATACCTTGGTGACCAATTACTTGCTATGGTGACCCCAAAGGAATGGGCCTCGCAGTGCGGAGTAGTTCAGGTGCCGTGTAGATGGGAACATAACAGGCACAAAAGCTAGCTGGTACCGTGTAACCACCACAATATCGGAACAAAAATTGTATCGGATGGATCATTGCTATCCGATGCAACAAGCTATCCGGTAACATATAACTGAGGCCATTAGCACCAAACGCACCCAAGGCTAAAGAGCTACCAATCTGTTTTCTTACGACATGGAAACCAAAACAGACATCTCTTTACTAAAAATGTCAAATCAAACAACCGCTGCACAGTAAAAACTAATCATAAAATATTTCATACACATTTTTATACACAAATGCCACAAATAAGTTACAAAAATGATCAAACTGAAACCTGTCTACAAGCTTGCAAGGCCAATTTTTCCAGTTTTTCCGCTTGTTTCTTGCGTGATACCAACATTAGCTCTTTTAGTGGATCACCAGTTATGTCCTTGCAGTAACTGAGCGCTAGTTTATTCAGTTTTGTACAATGGGTAACGATTGACCTAACAGTCAAATCGGTAATATTGCTACACCAGCTTAGATCCAGACTTTCCAATCCAGCACCGATCTTCTCAAGCATCTATTTCCAAATCAAATAGCAAAAATCAATACGGAAAACACAGCAACAAAATCAACATCCTTTGAAAATATCATTGGAAAGGAAACTTTACAGTTGTAGATTGGTCGAGAATGGTAATAGAAAGGACTATTGGATGATAAAATAAATGGATGACTCCGTTGATGATAAGTCTGATAGCAACGATAGTACTTGCGATGATATATCAAATGAATGTACTTTCCATGACGATCAACCGATTTTGGTGATGACGCTAGTGATTGTAGTCAGAAATCAAGCGTTTCTTATATCTGTCATCATAACGATAGTGATGATAATCTTGATGATTGATTGACTGAATGATTGATTGAAAATTTAACTGAACACAGTTAAGATCCTTTAGGACATCAGGACAGCTTATATTGAGGTTGTCGAATAAACAAAGACCATTCAGTGTTAATAATCATGATAAGTATCATCAAAGTAACATAGCGAAAACAACAAATGCTATGTGAACACTTCTAGAAATCTATTGGCTGACTGATGCATGCCTAAAAAAGTGATATTTTCCTTGTCTATGGGCGCTTTACGTACACATTCATTTTGCGTCAGAAATAAAAAACTATCGGAAGTACCTGGCAGGCTGCCTCATCTGCTAGTGACTGTATTCCACATAATTTCAGTGTATTGATATTCTTGCATCGTGAGGCCAAAGACTCGTAGAATGTTGCAGGGAATTGTGTACCACGTAGAATCAGCCGTGAAAGGGTAATTGGCAGGCAGTCAGAAACAATTTCAGGGTCTTTTGAGAGCGCAAAACAATATGACAAGTCTGTCGCTGCTATTGAGCATGCTTTCAACACCTGTGCACAAAACAAAGGTATATAAAATGTTTGCACTTGTAAGGAAATCTTGACAACTTGAAAGTTGGATGTTGAAGAAGGGCTTGAAAATGTTTCCTTCCAGGTAGCAAAAATAAAAATTCAAAATTTCCCACAAAGCAATACAAAAACTTGTGCAACTGCAAGGTATATTTCCAATTGAGTACTCCGTTTAATAAAGCATAATGAATATATAGTGTCACGCTACCAAGGAAAGAATTATTAGTTGAATGTTAGTTTAAAGTCAGTTGAATAAATAACTTATTCCTTGCTTATATCAACAACTGGCTGCGCACAAAAATTCATATACTGTATTGTATGATGGAAGAGAACTTAATTTATCGATTTGATCATTTCACGCTGGGAGTGTTAGTAAACTAGAAAATGTGTGTTTCCCAAGCTCTTAGTTTCATATCAGAGCAACATATCATTGATGCATCATCAATCTACAAAGAATACAGCTGTGGTTACGAAGAGTATTTGATGTAGGTGCTATGCTGGCTGTTCATCAGTGACATCGAATCAAGTGCTTTACAAAACAAATGTGAGAATGTTATTTACGTTTCAGTGATTAAAATAGACTTTAGAGCACAAATGGTACTAGGAGGAAAAGCATAGTATATAATCTATGTAGTCACAGAAGAAAAATTCACGGGTCTGCTGTTACAAGAATATAAACTTTATAAATGTACAAATATAACTGAAATCTTGGAAAATGAAGTGGTGATAATATAAGATGGCTGTATCAAAGTCCAGAATGGTATCTGAGCAAACTTTCCCAGAAAGGAGAAAAAAGATAACAAAACATTTCAAAAAATTTCCTACGGGATTGTTTGAAATTTCCTTTAAGGAATTATGGTCAAATATTTCTGAGCTGTGCCACTGTTGGCATTGCTGGCCATCTTCAAGCCCTGGAAATTGTACCTCTTTCAAGAGCCAAAAAAAATTCAAAATACTAGCAAATAAACTGATATGCGATTAACTTATGACACTGATATGATACTCATGAGATGTCAAGATACAACAAAATATTTCTACAGAAATATGAAACAGTGCAGGTCAGGATAACTCAAACTGTCTCATATTTGAAAACTAAAGATTGCAGAAACAACTCTGAAAAGCTATGAAAACTATTCCTGCATGAAATACACACTGGGTTTAATGAAAGACAGAGATCAACACCAAGTCATTCCATGTCACAAATGAGCAAGCAATACAACCACACATCTAAGATTTCCTTACTTTTTGGTAAAAACCAAGAAGCTATTGAGACTGCAAATAAGCTGCAAAAATCTGGTCAAAACATCAATTGAATCTAAGTTAATTCACTATTAAAGCTGAGACCATTGGCAAAATGAAAACATGCCTATTGCTTGTAGTCATCTAAAAGTGGTTGTTTTGAGGAGGAATGCAGTACCTCTACCATATGAACATGTGACACTAATCTTCAAGCAAATTTCTAACAGTTGCAACTGGCAAAGTATGTTGCAACAAAACATTCTATCATCTTCACTAGAAGAATCTAGTGAAAGAGTGAAAGAGAGAATCTATCACTTCAGAAATGTTAAAGTAGGGTACATTGTTAATCCTGCAAATCAGGTCACTAATAGTGTAAATGGGGGGGGGGCAATTAAAATTCAATTATGACACATATGGAAAAAGTTTGAATTTTCAGTAAGAAACTCTTTTTAAATCAAATCAGACCTGCTATTTATATATATAAAATATCAATCAGAGAAATAATAATGCAAAAAGAAATGCAAATGTCAGGACAAACATCAAGTGACCAGAAGCATCATATTGTGCAGAAGAAAGCAAAGATATCATACTTTCTTTAAAACTGTATATTCGATTACACTAATGAGCAATCATCATCAGAGCATCACTTTAAGAGATACTGGTCACTGAGGTAAAATGAAACTTCAGGTAATTCAGGTTATAATAGACCAACTTGTCCACATTGAACCTTGCACAAAGTTGATAAGCTCAGAGTGCAAAACTTTCATAACACCCAGAGAAGAGAATGAAACAAGCAAAGAACCACTTTGTATTTCAAAAGATATCATACTTAAAATCAAATAATAGATATGGATACCTACTGCTCTCAGTCCATTTGATGTAATTTTTGTACATCCATGAAGCTTCAAGCTAAAAATGTTACAAATATGGACATTTTGAAAAGGTTCTCAGCTATGTTGTCAAAAAGCTACTGCTGTCATCATGTTGCAATGAATGGGGCCCTTGGGATTTTATCAGCTAAAGAATGAACCACAATAACATTTTTGCACAACATTTGGAAACTGTATAATACACAAACAATGTGTTATTGTAACAATTACAGAACTAGAAATTTCATCTCCAAACTTTTTTACATCAAAACTTAACATTTATGAACATTGTTTCAATATATCACAGGTATCAACCTTATTTCAAATTAGGCTTTTTATCCTAGTATCACATCCCTTTTTGAGAGTTTGCCGCCAGGAAAACCCCTTTTTGAGAGTTTGCCCCACGAGTAAGAATATGTTAAAAAGGCTATGATTTCTTGGCTATACTTTAAGAGCATATGGATTAGAGAAGGATTCATTACTTGGAAGAATAGATGGAAAGAGAGATACAGGAAGACAAAATGAAAACACTGACAGTTTGACTGTTAGGCTGGGCAGAAAGTAAGAAGTGGCAGATATAGTTCAATTGATAGAATGAGAGATAGATAGATGGTACATTCATGCATCACAACTACAACTCCCAGAAAAGCTTAAATTGATAACTAATATTGTAAATTACTTGCCATTTCAGGTTGTAACATCGGTCTGCAATAGCAATCAATGATGTGTCTGTTATTTTACTTATATTGGAACATATCAATGTGTCCTATAGCAAAGAACAAAGGGAACAGAACTCATATATCACACTTTGCATAGATATAACTTTAAAAAATGACAAAGCATTTACATAACCAGAAAAATTAGTTATAGTATGGAAGAACTACATTTCAATAGCTTAAAACTAAAATTATTGAAATTTATTAAAAATCAAAATACAGTCTATAATACAGAAGACACGGCAAACAGTATAATAACACTGTATGGTCATATTGTTCCTTCCTTTTGATGAACTGTCCAAAAAACTATTACTTTTGGCTACAAAACCCAATATACAGTAAGGATGCTCCTTATAGCCGGGAGCCTGGACAAATGGGACTTCCATTAGGTAGGACCACTTTATATTCCCCTTAAAAATTCTAATACACATTCACATACTTTCTTCCACTTAACTGGGACCACAGTAAGTCAGACTCCAGCTAAGCAGGACCACTGTCTAGAGTCCAAATAGAAAATTTGCTGAACTTAACTTGGACCAAGACAAAACTTGGCTTATATAAGTCTTGATTTCTCAAAAATTATATATGTTTGGTAAAACAATATTTTGAGCCAAAAAAACACTAGAAACAGTCAGAGTAATATTTCCCATTCTTTATTCATACTTCATGCAATTGATTATAATTTTCCAGTCAGCAAGAAAAACCTATTGTAGATTTCATAAACACAAGATGTAACGATTAATGGGACAGCAGGAAAAATTTATTTGGCAGATTGATGCATATAAGAAATTTATGAATGGGCTTATCAAAATGAGTGTATGACCAAGAGATGAATTGCAAACACTTCAATGGTCAAAATTACCAAATTCACAGCTTTAGTGAGATCAGAGTCATATTCCATCTACAAATCCCAGTTATTTGAAACTCTACTTAACTAAGACTCATTTCAGATTCCATTTGGGAATCCCAGTTGTCAGGAGTATACTGTAATGACAGAGTCTATCTGTGTCATCAGATGATGGAAAGTAATATTTTTGGCTAAATGTTATATGCAATATGACATATTAGTTATAGCAAAGAAATCAGAATCAAATTGCAATAATAGCATATCATTTCTTCAAATTTTGATGACAACTTTCCCACGCACTTTGCCAACACAAACTGTATCTCTCCACTTTCTTTAAGATTTGCAGATGTATATTGACTATGTCCCAATGTACAATGAACTGGAAGTAGAGGGCAATATTGATGGAAAAGATATAGAGACCACTTAATAGTAACAGATTGTGAAGCAGCCCTCAGCAGAAACATGTTAGCATTTAGTAATACCAAAGTACATATTTTCTAACCAGTCTTCCTAACAGATATCCTGCAATGAACTCAATACCAGTATCTGTAAGCTTGGAGCAGCCAAACAGATTCAATAAGCGTATTGCCTGACAATTCTGGACAAGGGCTGCAATACCATCATCATCCAGGCTTTCACAATATTTTAGGACAACCGAATGAAGATTTCTCGCAAACAGGTGTGCAAAACATGTTCCATGTATCTTTCCAAGCCCCGTCAAGTTTAGGCTCTCGATCCTCCTCAAATTCTTGAATGCTAGTTGAAGCCCTTTATCTGAAATATGAAGAAATGCAATATGCTTCATGTATTCACTGCTTCAATGCATAAATGAATGTAGTGAACTTTTGCCTGAAATATCCATGATCTGCAGAAAAAGGCTGCAGTAGATTTGATATCAATCATAACGTACGTACGTGCGTGCGTGCGTGCGTGCGTGCGTGCGTGCGTGCGTGCGTGCGTGCGTGCGTGCGTGCGTTAAATGTGGCACATGCGAACTGTGGTATATAAAAATGCAAACAACTTCATATAATAAGTTGCATAAATTCTTTACAAACCAGTAACACCAGAGCAGTATACTACATCCAGAGTTATCAACCCGGCACAACACCGGCCCAACAGCTCAAGAAAATCGTCGTCAACTTGCGGGCATTGCTGCAGTGTTACATCTTGTAAAATAGGTGAGAGAAGCTGGTCCTTGACCACTGGAAATAAGCCTCTTGCTAGCTGTTGGCGAATGCTTAACCTCTTGAGAATTTCACTTTTATAATCGGCTGTAATTGATGATTGCAAACAAGTAAATTCAGTGATTTTGCTGCAGATGACATCCAACGATATATCAGAGAGACTTTTAACCATGTCAAATGCTATGCTGTACTTGACTAATCAGCTTGCTAATTCCAATCTTCATTACAGTGAAGTGCTAAAATTTAAATAGATATATAATTTGTCTCAACAACCGTATTTTTAGGTCGACACGACTCCCTTGAGTTCATTCTTCTCTCAAAGCCGGTCCTGAGTTGGTGCAGTGATACAGATTGTCCTTAGATGGTTAGTGTTGTTGTTGCCTCATGTGCGGTTGTTGTAGTTTTTGGTCTAAGTGCTGTGTATTACTGACCAAAAGCGACCAGATTCCAAATACTTTGAGAGTCAGTGCGCAATAATAGTCGATCAGAACCTCTCTAAACTTAACGGAGAATGTGTGAGATTACATTTATTCAACTGCAAGATTACAGATTAGCGATGATAGGAAATCACGACACATTTAACGATTTCTGGCGCCCTAGAAGTTGCATCGAGTACGAATAACAAGTATTATATCTGAAAATGCATTTTCATGAAAACAAATAAATGTACACATAGTATATTAAAATAGCAGCTATAGTTTTCGAATTATTTTAGCTATAATCAATTAGTGTCCAAAATTACCAGATTTCAAGTTGTCTAAAGTGGAAAACATATTGTGTATAGTCGTCAAATAGAAAGCATTTGTGCAGCATGACATTGAGAGACAAAGAATTTATCAATATTGCATTTTGTCATTTACAGTTTGTATATACCCAATATCGAATATCTGCAAAGCCCCGTTAGCTACACGTCCTTTTATAAGAAAGTTTTCTAGTTGAGTTCTGAAACTGTAGCTTTTCGTGATTTCAGTACTGAAACGCGCAATCATGGGCGTGGCAAGGATGGTCAGGGGCGTGTGAAAATCTTTCACTAATGGAAATTCATTAACTGTCCAACAACCATTAACTTCGTAAATCGAAAAGTTGAAATAGATTGGATTACTAACAATGTACAAAAGGGCAGACAATAACACAGAACAGAGTCAATAATGCTTAAATAACTGTAACCAGGTTCGATTTACATGTTGGTTGCGGAAGACTATCAAATTTAGTGTAATTAGGTTGGATTACGTTTTTGTACATCTCAAACACTCCATAGATCAAGCCATAATGTGACTTTATTTATTGAGTGTTTAAGATCCGCTGCAAATATCACACAATATAGACATTGCAACTCCTTGCATCGGTTTTGACTCCTGCTTTTACCAACCCTATGTGGACAATTTCTCTGTTTTGGAGATGAACAACTTCGCCCATAATTGACAGGTGGTTGGGGCATCTGTTCTAGAGGAATCATTACAACAGGGCATACTCGTAAACTATTATAAAATTCTGTCACGGATATGCATTGCCAACACTCCTCAGATTTAACAAAATTGTGACATTAGTTAAATTATAATATTGTAAAATCTTCTATTACTATTACAATAAATTCTCAGAATATACCCAAGTAAATCACAGTATTTCAATTAATCCGTTACCTTTAGTGAAGTAAATACACGCCTCTTCCGATCTGAATTTCAGAAAAATTCTAATGGTACTGGAAACAGTACGCACTACAATAAAATGGCCTAGTTCCGACATGCAAATGACGATGAGCAGTTTGTACTGCAGTTGGTTTAAGATTCCGTTTTGATCTTAAGCCTGGACAATAAAACAACTCAAATACTCTTTCTGTTTACACTGCGATAGGTGAGTCCGTTGTAATATCTGTGAGGAATTGGATCCTCTCTCCATACTAAAACTGAAAGTACACTTCAAAGCTCACACCAAAGAAAACCGAGCTAGCATGTTACCAAGTATTTTTGTAAGCAAAATATTTCACCTACGAACTACTTTGTGAAGAAAGTTAGTTTCCTTTACAGCATTTAACATTTTCTAATTTAGGGAGCGGTCATTATTTACGGTCGGGGTGGGGACTGAAGAGAGAGTATTATGTGACCTGAAAAAAATTTTACCCCACCATTTGCTTAAGTCAAATTTTCTTTACCCCACCGAAGGAAAACAGTAAAGCAAGTATGCATTTATGCTTAAAGTTGGTATATGATTTACACTACCCCTTTCTTCAAAAATTATTCAGCTACCCCACCTAACACAACTTATTTTTCTCAGTTACCCCACCATCTTATCTTCAGTCCCCACCCCGGTCATAAATAATGACCGCTGCCTTAGCTTTGACTTTTCAGAAGCCGCTTGCAAAGTAATATGAGTTAGCTGAGTTTGTACTTATAAAATACACAGAAACAATAATATGAAAATTAATCTAGCTCAATAAGTGAAAATGCGTTCCGAACATTCCAGTTGATTACAAAATGCTACAAACTTTATTAAAAATATGGCGCACGAAAATATCAGATGCAATGAGTCTCAAGTTCTCAGGGTGGTAACAGTTTTCTCTATTACTGGAAATAATCTGCAGCGCGCCAATATCTACTGGACGCAACCCGGTCACTGCAATACTGATAATGTTCCGAGTTATTTTATGCAATGGGCTGGACGATCTCCAGAATCCAACATACCCTTCGGCAAAATCTGGCTCCTGCCGTCCGTCTGACAAGAAGAATACCAATTTCTGTGCTCCGGGTCTTGCTCCATTTGAGACTTTAAAAGCTTCTGATGTAGCAAGTTTTAGCGCAGAATCAATTCGTGTTAGTCCTTCTGCAACCTTGATATTGTCGACTGCCCAGTTGAAACTGTCATTTTCATAAAAATCAGAGAATCTTATGTCGAGGTTAGTATAACGATGATCCCCTATTGTAATAACACTGGCCCTAGTCCCCTTGCGAGACAGATAGAAGAGGCTGGTGAACTTCTTCACAAAGGCCCTAGAAATGGTGAATGCATACTCCATGGTGCCAGAGTTATCGATAATGAATAGGATATCCAACATCCTGTTACGGCATTTATCAACTGAAAAAAAAGAAAATCAAATGTAATCGTACACGGAAAGAACGAGATCATATAATTTGCAATAACGTCAAAGCTATAAGTAAGTGAACTAAGCAGAATAGTGGCGAAATTCCATCCCACTAGGAGCCCCAACCTGCGCGCGCATTTTATTGGTGCTGCATAAGTAATCAGTCAAAAATATCACTAATTATACATGAGCATGTACAAGGGCATGCCACAGTGGGGGTTTGTGGGTGTGACATTTTATCCACCTTTTGCAAAGGCCATCGGTAACTTTTTGACTTGTAAGTAAGAAGTGGCATAACGTTCATGGCTTATCGGTAGTATTGGTGCCTTTTTCAAATTTTTGAAGAAAATTTCATTAGCTACACCCTACACTCAAAATTCCTTTGGCAAGCCACTGAGCATGTGTAGTAATGTCCTGTTTAGACTAGATGGAATTTGAGCTTATAAGTTCTAAAAACAGCTGCATAAACAGATGGGTATCCCCAACGGGGCAATGACAACCCGTTTTCGGTTCCTTCACGGAAAGACGATATAGGTTGTCATTCAACTAAATACCATCCAAAATTTCCAGTTGTTTTCATGAATAGTCTTGAACTGGATATATTTCAACTTCCTTCGCACGGAAACTCGGCAGTGATGGGACGGCACCCCGGTTAGCTCATACAAATTTATTTCATGTAAACACTCTAGCCGGTTTTCCGGGCTAGTTTACAGCTAACTAGCATGACAGGAATATACAGGACACATTAAAGCTTTAACTCTTGTTTCATGAAAACTACATTCGTACAGAAAAGTACAGCATATAATTTACGAGTGAAAACCCCGTCTGGGGTTACTAAGAGCTAAAACAGTACCATATGACATACAGAGTGCAGCATTTCTGGGTAGTTCATTAAGGCATACAGTGCCAAGTCAAATTAAAACTTCTAGAAGCATATATGTATATTCAAAAACTTTGTTAACTATTGGAAAGGACAGGAAAAATGTACTTGCAGATTGTGCAGACAATACTTAGCCAGAGTTGTCTTTTTGTCTATGGTGGTCTATCGAATTTTTAAAGACCATTAAGTGGCCGCATGCTCACAATCATGATGATAAACTGTAAGCCTTGCCTGCAAGAACTCGGGTTGGCTCCAACCTGGCGAAAAAGGTCAACCCTGGTTTGCACAAACTCAGGCTGGCCTGGTGAAAAGGATCTGTTTGCACGAACTCGGGTTGGCTCCAACCTGGCGAAAAGGGTAAATCCTTCTCCACTCTAATTTCTTCATTCGTCTTTATGAACGCAGCAAACAACCCAGGCAAACCCACCTAAGTATGCAACCCTTCTTGAAGGTAAGGTTTACCAGTAGGACGGGTTGGCTATTAGCGAAGTTTTTTAATGGGAAGGCGGATCAGCTCTACCCGGGGGTCCTGTAAACACTAAAAGAGTAATAGTGAAACGAGCTGCCCAGGCTGGAAGCCACACCAGGTTCGTGCAAATGGGGCCTAAGAAAGCCCCGGCAAATATCCTGTAAACGGGCCTACGAAAGCTCCCGTATAATTGATAATAAAGCTCATACATACTGTAGATATTTCCTGCACTAAGTTGAGTCACTAGAAAAGAGAAAAACATGTTACAAAAAGAGTATATGCTCGGTTCCGATTAATGGAAAGATAGTTGGTGGCAATAGAAGTCTAATTGTGATAAACAGCACAGCAAACTGAGGAGCTAAAAACATCAGCAACCCAAGCCTGACTATTTGTCGACATTTATCTCCAGTCAAATAGCGTATATATTCCTGATAATAGCCAATCAACAGGAAAGTGGCACTCACACCAACAGAATGTCAATTGTTGGAAAATTTACATTAAAATAAGCAAACAAGTCCTTCGACGCCACTTTCAACTATAGCTCGTAGTATTGTTGTAAAGACTATGAAAACAGAAGAATAATAAATAAGAACAATAATTTTCCCTAAAAACTCTGTATTTACGGCCAAACTAGTTAATACGCCATGTAACTGTCTATTTGATTACTACTCACGTCTTTCCCCAACGATAATAAATGCCTTTTTCCTGTATGATCTGCTCCTAAATATGAACGTAGAATTTCCATTTACGGCAACAGGTTCCTTTGTCGATGATACATACGCCGTGAACTCTATTACTGTCTCCCAATTAGGGTTATTGATGACAATCTCTTTGAAATTCTGTAGTAACGGTAACAGCCGCAGCGATTCTATCCCATATTTGTACTTGTACACAATAGTGAAATCTTTGTTTTGAATGCTTACTGCGTTCACAAGTACAAACCGATTTGCTGTATTAGTCTCTAAAAATTCAAATCCAGTTGGTGTTGTTAATGAATAGTGCAAAAGAGATCACAGCTATATACAAAACTTTATACGGTCTGCATCAAAAAATGACATAGGAATTCCCTATCACTTACCTCCCTGGCTCGCAAGCATGCATGCAACCTGAAAATACGGCGGGATCTCTGTGCCTTAATTTAATCAATGATAAACAAAGAGACTATTGATTATGATCTTAAGGCGAGCACAGGACTTGCTTACCTGGAAAACTCAAAGCAGCTTCAACAATATCACGATTATAAGAGGGCTTTACACGCAGGACTGGTGAATCGTTGATTAATAATTTGGTGTTGGTTTCTCTGGTAATTGCTCTAAAATCTACTGGTGCCACAACAACTTTGTCTTTAACTTCAAGCTTGAGAGCGATGGTGCACCTAACCCAACCCCGGCACACCCGCTGTGTGATATTTGAGCCTCGCTTCCAATAAATTAATGAGTCATCCCGTACAAGATTTCTGATAGATAGAACCACGTAATATACATGTGGATCAAAATCTGAAATGGAGATGTAAAAGATGAAACAAAGAGGCAAAGCTGTGCCTCTGATATCCTCATCAAGATGATGAGGATATCAGAGGTGCAGGGCATGAAGAGTGAGTGAAGTATGAACATAGATAAAATGACATAAAGCGGAGAAAGGGCATAAGAAAGGCAAATATTGATATAGTAGAAAATGATACGATTCTGTTAAACTGTAATTATAAATATCAGTATTACCAGGTTAATTGTAATTAGATAAACCGGCTTATAATAAAATAAAAAGACAAATAGCAAGCACATTATACAATTGATAACTCAAAAACAGCCAAAAAGCTATGTCTTATCTTCTTTAATGATGAAACCTATTCTCGCCCTGACCAACAAATTATCAATGAGACTTTCTGGAGTCGTATTGTCCGTAGTCTCTACTCAAACTTGAATGATTATTTCGAAGGTACCTCTTACGACATGGTACAAGCGCCGGAGGTGAGACAAAGTAAACACAAATGTGCAACTCACATTCGATCTTCAAATTATGATAGATCTTTCTTGTGCTTGGTCTAAATGCCACGGATATTCTCCCATTTATTAGTAGAGCCCTCTTGGTGCTTGCGACATAGGCAGTAAATGGAACAGGACGGGGCAAGCCCAGTACATGAAAAGATATCACTCTCTTGACATACTCGTTTGGTCTCACAACAAGACTAATATTTGCTCCATTTTCACGCCAGCCGATTGCAGCATCAGATGTATGCTTGTTCCAAACTTCCACCCCGACAAAGTATTCTGAAAGAAATCCATCAACTCTTAGAATAGTCCAGGGGAACCACATGAAGCCAAAAAAATAGTGCAATTCTGAAATCACCTTGCTAAATTACTATTATAGTAGTGAAAAAGTACAATGTTAAATCACAACAATTAATTCAGTCTACAAAGCTAAACAACTCAGCTTTGGTGGGAAACAAGTAGTCGAGGAAGGACCCACCTGTCCAATTTACCCTTTCCCCACAGCTCATACCACCTACCATCCAATTTTAACTTAACCGAAAAGCATGTACCTCATCTAGCTACTATTGAATCATTATATACCTCTATCAATGACAATGCTGAAAGCTCTTTTCGCGGAATTTCCTTTCGAATGGGTATAAATGACATTTCTCTGTCCATTAACAAACACAAGTTCTTTTCCATCCTCTGTGAAAGCATTGAAATCAATCGGCGTGTCGGATGCGACGTAACTGAAAATTTTCGTTACTGTGCCCTTCTTTGGAATCCTCAATGTTCTTGACTTTCTATTACAATTCCATTGCAACACACAGTTGTACTGTAGCTTGTTTGCAACTGTTAATTCTAGGTCATAAATTTTGTCTACAAAGTAAGCGAGGAAGGATTGACTGCTTTGTACAAAATGGTTTCAGTACCAAATGCGCTACGCAAGAAAAAGATAAATTAAGAACAGTAACAAATAACAAAAAATAACAATAGTAATGGCAAAAATAGTTACAAGAATTGTACTCAAACCTAACTGATGAGTAGTACTATATTTGTATACAAAATAAAGAAGCTATTTTTAGCATAATCAAATTGTATAAAAAATAAATAGATGCCACTGTTCATTGACTTCTGAGATCAATCTAATTAGGACTGTTGCCTGTAGGAGGTTTCTCGAGGCGTTAGAAAATAAGGCTTCTTGAGGCGTTAGGAAATAGCTTCTGCAATTTTTAGATATTAAACTTTCTATTGGAGATGTGTATTTATCTATGAAAAGAAGTAAAGAAGTAGAGGACTAAACACAGAAAAAAATGAAATGCAAACTCGCAGCATACCTCGTCGTATTATAACATCATTGTATTGTTTCTTCCTTTTTGTTATAAAATAAAGCGCTTTTTCGTTGTTCAAAAATACACTCTCAAAGGTTCGAGCCTTGATGCCAAATACTGTAAACTTCACTTTTTTGGTGAAAACTCGTAATACACTAGCTGTAGACCTGGCAGAGACGGACAGCATAAAGAACCGTTTGTCCACCTTGTAGAGTATGACAGCATCGGAATCCAATTCATTTCTCACGTTTAATCCAAAGTAATAGTAACTTGGACCTAAAAATCGAATTATGCCATTATTGTTCACGAAGAATCTGAAAAATATTTCAAATATGTCATAGAGGTACCCACGTCCGAGGTTGGGACTTTGTTCTATATAGTGCAAAAGATTCAGGAACTAAAATCCAAGCTTTCTCAAATATTTCTATGATATTGATGTTATCCAATATGCCAAAAAGCAAATCTTACCATAAATCACAACAAAGTTTTAGGAGTTAAACTTGCCTATTGATATGGAGACATCCTTGCTTAAAATCTTTGCATCTTCAATTATCTGCAATGATCTCTTGCCGTTGTACAGAGCAATGGCTTGCTCTGTTTCTAACGATATATTTCCAGATAGATATATTTCATCTCCAGGCTTCTTAAATAGTACGAGCTGGTTCGCAAAGCCGCCACCTATCACCGTTGCCTTTTCAAGTGTCCCACCATTATACCACTCAGTGTAGGCCGTTCCTGGCGCGATATTTGAAAGTTTTAGATAAATATGTGGTGATGTAGCAGTAATGTGTCTCTTAGTCAGTATCTCTAATGGCTCTAGGGAAATTGATGCAGCACCATTCAGGTAGACTACACCTGGAGCATTGACAAACCTGGAAGTGAAAGTCAAAGACTTGTAGCCAGGGGTTCGGAAAGAAAATGACCTCCGTAAGGTTTCACCTTCCCCCATCTGCAACAACCGTTTGGAACTTTCCTCCAGCCAGGAAATTTCAATTCTACCGGGAGCTTTATTTCTTATCGTAACATCAAGGTAACGCATTTTACTATCTCTTGCCGTTATCTCCGTGACGATTTTTTCATACGTTGGCAGTACTTCTGCAAATCCAGCGTTGTTTACTGAGATCAATGCACCCGAATCTTTCCCTATTGCTGTGAAATGGAAATGTTCGTCGAGGAATGGCTCTATCAGTTGTATAACTTGTCTCTCCTTACGCCCAATATCAACATATTTTGACTTTTTGGATCTCATCTCCAGCCATTGAAACATTACAGGTTCCTTTGCTTCATTGATAAGATCCACAATAACATACTTTGCTGCATCTGTAGCAACAACCCTTTGAGAGATTCTCTCCAATTTAGGCCTAAAAATGATGCTGTTTAAGCCATTTAATTGAATTGGCGCAGCGTTCGATGTTCTAATGGCAGTAAACACGACGTATTCCGGACTTCCTTTGCCATCTATCACAATTTCTTTTCTCTTTATGTCACCCGGCCTTAGTATCAATGAATACTCGATACCTTTCAAAATCCATGCAACTTTTATGTTACCAGCCGCCTTGTTCACAAAAGATAAAGTAATGTACTCATGTGGATCACGTACTACAACAGTTTCTACGACTTTTTCCTTGCGTGGGACATATAAACCTTTGAGGAAATAATTGAAAGACACAACCTTTCTTGTATCCTGTCTTTTTCCAACAAAGGATATTGGAGTTGGAGAACGATTCTTTTTCAATGCTATTGATACTCTGGCTGTTTCACCGAAAGGTAGCTCTACCTTGGACTCTGTATTGTAACGATATAGGGTGATTGATACTGGTCCGGCTGCCTTATTAACAAAATCTAGCATAATGTACATTGGCTTTACTATATCTCTTATCTCTCCTATTTTGGGGGTTTGCTCAATAGCTGTATCAATCCAAGGTACAACTATTCGATCTTCCGAGACAATTATTTTATCAACAGCACGATTCATGTTTGGCACAAAAGTCACTTCGGGCTTATAATTCAATTGCACAGGAAAGTCTACATCAGTTCTCTGCCCGGTAAACCTGACCGGCGTATCAGAGTTAGGACCTCTGAAAATCAAAGCGATTCTGTTATTAGAACCTGGGCTTACTTTAACACTCTTCTTCCTTCCCTTTTGACTAATCCATAAGTTAAATGGTCCATTGACTTTGGTAAATAACTCCACAAGGAGGTATCTTCTGTCATTTGAAGGCACATTGCTTTCCCACCCTTCGTCTGTCCATGGGATTATCAACCACTTATCTGAAATCACTATGGTGAGTTGATTATTTCCAATACGTGGCACAACCTCGAGTTTATCCGTCCTATTAACACTAACTGGTAAATCATAATCTGTTCTTCTTGCCGTAAACTCTACATTGTTTCTGGCATCAAAGCCTTTCAGAGTAAAACTATGGTCTATCGTATGCCCTACAGGTAGGTTAACAGCCATTGGGCTCTCTTTTAAAATCCATAACAAAACAACCGGTCCCATAACTTCGTTTATAATTTTCAGATCAATCGTCTTTGGAACATCCGTAGCAACAATTTCATATACTAGTTGATTTATCAGTGGCACAAGAGTAACAGATGAAGTTCCATTTAAGTTGATCGGCTCCCTCGAATCCTTGCTCATAGCTGTAAACATAACTGAATGACTATTATTGGCTACAGGAAAGATGATCTTCAACTGATGGTATCCCTCAGGGTCAATGTCAAGACGTTTTGCTATATCATTTTCAAGCCACTTAACAGTGATAACACTATCAGCATTATTGGCAATATCTGCAATAATATATCTTGGTACATCAGTAACAACAACTTTAAATGGAGACACAATATCAACATCTTTGATAGACAATGATCTGCGACCATTCAACAGAACATCCTCAAATGTGTCCAAACGAATTGCCGAAAATGTGACATTGGAGCCATCAAACACTCTACTATCTAGATATATTCGAGCACTACGAAGTGCACCTAACACCATATGATTACCAAGCCCATTATGGCTCCAGTTGAAAGAAATAGGTCCACCCGCATCATTCATCACAGCAACATTGACTAAATATTGAGGAAAACTAACCTCAATATACTCCCTTCTCCTATCCAATCTACTCCACAGCTTGATATCCAGGCCTCCGTTCAAATGCATATACACAACATAACCACCCAATGCAATGCATGAAAACTTAAGAGTTTGACCGGATGACACCCCCTTAAAAACACGACTAACTACCCAACTCCCACCAACACCAATGTCTCTATATCTGTCAGTGCCATTCTCCTTCCACTGAACTCTGATTGCCACACCAGCATCGTTTCTGAACTCAGCAACAATGTATGCCGGCATGTTGCTCGCAACTGCCGACTGAGCAGCCTTGTCACTTGTCGCCATAAATGCAATACTCTTACCTCCGTTGAGCAGAACGGCCTCGCCATTGTCCTTCCTCGTGGCAGCAAATTTCACCTCCTTCTTTGTCGTATCTCCCTGCGAAAAGACGAGTTCCACAACACCAGTCTCTCCAACACCAACGTCTCTATACCTGTCAGTGCCATTCTCCTTCCACTGAACTCTGATCGCCACACCAGCATCGTTTCTGAACTCAGCAACAATGTATGCCGGCATGTTGCTCGCAACTGCCGACTGAGCAGCCTTGTCACTTGTCGCCATAAATGCAATACTCTTACCTCCGTTGAGCAGAACGGCCTCGCCATTGTCCTTCCTCGTGGCAGCAAATTTCACCTCCTTCTTTGTCGTATCTCCCTGCGAAAAGACGAGTTCCACAACACCAGTCTCTCCAACACCAACGTCTCTATACCTGTCAGTGCCATTCTCCTTCCACTGAACTCTGATCGCCACACCAGCATCGTTTCTGAACTCAGCAACAATGTATGCCGGCATGTTGCTCGCAACTGCCGACTGAGCAGCCTTGTCACTTGTCGCCACAAATGCAATACTCTTACCTCCGTTGAGCAGAACGGCCTCGCCATTGTCCTTCCTCGTGGCAGCAAATTTCACCTCCTTCTTTGTCGTATCTCCCTGCGAAAAGACGAGTTCCACAACACCAGTCTCTCCAACACCAACGTCTCTATACCTGTCAGTGCCATTCTCCTTCCACTGAACTCTGATCGCCACACCAGCATCGTTTCTGAACTCAGCAACAATGTATGCCGGCATGTTGCTCGCAACTGCCGACTGAGCAGCCTTGTCACTTGTCGCCACAAATGCAATACTCTTACCTCCGTTGAGCAGAACGGCCTCGCCATTGTCCTTCCTCGTGGCAGCAAATTTCACCTCCTTCTTTGTCGTATCTCCCTGCGAAAAGACGAGTTCCACAACACCAGTCTCTCCAACACCAACGTCTCTATACCTGTCAGTGCCATTCTCCTTCCACTGAACTCTGATCGCCACACCAGCATCGTTTCTGAACTCAGCAACAATGTATGCCGGCATGTTGCTCGCAACTGCCGACTGAGCAGCCTTGTCACTTGTCGCCATAAATGCAATACTCTTACCTCCGTTGAGCAGAACGGCCTCGCCATTGTCCTTCCTCGTGGCAGCAAATTTCACCTCCTTCTTTGTCGTATCTCCCTGCGAAAAGACGAGTTCCACAACATCAGTCTCTCCAACACCAACGTCTCTATACCTGTCAGTGCCATTCTCCTTCCACTGAACTCTGATCGCCACACCAGCATCGTTTCTGAACTCAGCAACAATGTATGCCGGCATGTTGCTCGCAACTGCCGACTGAGCAGCCTTGTCACTTGTCGCCATAAATGCAATACTCTTACCTCCGTTGAGCAGAACGGCCTCGCCATTGTCCTTCCTCGTGGCAGCAAATTTCACCTCCTTCTTTGTCGTATCTCCCTGCGAAAAGACGAGTTCCACAACACCAGTCTCTCCAACACCAACGTCTCTATACCTGTCAGTGCCATTCTCCTTCCACTGAACTCTGATCGCCACACCAGCATCGTTTCTGAACTCAGCAACAATGTATGCCGGCATGTTGCTCGCAACTGCCGACTGAGCAGCCTTGTCACTTGTCGCCATAAATGCAATACTCTTACCTCCGTTGAGCAGAACGGCCTCGCCATTGTCCTTCCTCGTGGCAGCAAATTTCACCTCCTTCTTTGTCGTATCTCCCTGCGAAAAGACGAGTTCCACAACACCAGTCTCTCCAACACCAACGTCTCTATACCTGTCAGTGCCATTCTCCTTCCACTGAACTCTGATCGCCACACCAGCATCGTTTCTGAACTCAGCAACAATGTATGCCGGCATGTTGCTCGCAACTGCCGACTGAGCAGCCTTGTCACTTGTCGCCATAAATGCAATACTCTTACCTCCGTTGAGCAGAACGGCCTCGCCATTGTCCTTCCTCGTGGCAGCAAATTTCACCTCCTTCTTTGTCGTATCTCCCTGCGAAAAGACGAGTTCCACAACACCAGTCTCTCCAACACCAACGTCTCTATACCTGTCAGTGCCATTCTCCTTCCACTGAACTCTGATCGCCACACCAGCATCGTTTCTGAACTCAGCAACAATGTATGCCGGCATGTTGCTCGCAACTGCCGACTGAGCAGCCTTGTCACTTGTCGCCACAAATGCAATACTCTTACCTCCGTTGAGCAGAACGGCCTCGCCATTGTCCTTCCTCGTGGCAGCAAATTTCACCTCCTTCTTTGTCGTATCTCCCTGCGAAAAGACGAGTTCCACAACACCAGTCTCTCCAACACCAACGTCTCTATACCTGTCAGTGCCATTCTCCTTCCACTGAACTCTGATCGCCACACCAGCATCGTTTCTGAACTCAGCAACAATGTATGCCGGCATGTTGCTAGCAACTGCCGACTGAGCAGCCTTGTCACTTGTCGCCATAAATGCAATACTCTTACCTCCGTTGAGCAGAACGGCCTCGCCATTGTCCTTCCTCGTGGCAGCAAATTTCACCTCCTTCTTTGTCGTATCTCCCTGCGAAAAGACGAGTTCCACAACACCAGTCTCTCCAACACCAACGTCTCTATACCTGTCAGTGCCATTCTCCTTCCACTGAACTCTGATCGCCACACCAGCATCGTTTCTGAACTCAGCAACAATGTATGCCGGCATGTTGCTCGCAACTGCCGACTGAGCAGCCTTGTCACTTGTCGCCACACATGCAATACTCTTACCTCCGTTGAGCAGAACGGCCTCGCCATTGTCCTTCCTCGTGGCAGCAAATTTCACCTCCTTCTTTGTCGTATCTCCCTGCGAAAAGACGAGTTCCACAACACCAGTCTCTCCAACACCAACGTCTCTATACCTGTCAGTGCCATTCTCCTTCCACTGAACTCTGATCGCCACACCAGCATCGTTTCTGAACTCAGCAACAATGTATGCCGGCATGTTGCTCGCAACTGCCGACTGAGCAGCCTTGTCACTTGTCGCCACAAATGCAATACTCTTACCTCCGTTGAGCAGAACGGCCTCGCCATTGTCCTTCCTCGTGGCAGCAAATTTCACCTCCTTCTTTGTCGTATCTCCCTGCGAAAAGACGAGTTCCACAACACCAGTCTCTCCAACACCAACGTCTCTATACCTGTCAGTGCCATTCTCCTTCCACTGAACTCTGATCGCCACACCAGCATCGTTTCTGAACTCAGCAACAATGTATGCCGGCATGTTGCTCGCAACTGCCGACTGAGCAGCCTTGTCACTTGTCGCCATAAATGCAATACTCTTACCTCCGTTGAGCAGAACGGCCTCGCCATTGTCCTTCCTCGTGGCAGCAAATTTCACCTCCTTCTTTGTCGTATCTCCCTGCGAAAAGACGAGTTCCACAACACCAGTCTCTCCAACACCAACGTCTCTATACCTGTCAGTGCCATTCTCCTTCCACTGAACTCTGATCGCCACACCAGCATCGTTTCTGAACTCAGCAACAATGTATGCCGGCATGTTGCTCGCAACTGCCGACTGAGCAGCCTTGTCACTTGTCGCCATAAATGCAATACTCTTACCTCCGTTGAGCAGAACGGCCTCGCCATTGTCCTTCCTCGTGGCAGCAAATTTCACCTCCTTCTTTGTCGTATCTCCCTGCGAAAAGACGAGTTCCACAACACCAGTCTCTCCAACACCAACGTCTCTATACCTGTCAGTGCCATTCTCCTTCCACTGAACTCTGATCGCCACACCAGCATCGTTTCTGAACTCAGCAACAATGTATGCCGGCATGTTGCTCGCAACTGCCGACTGAGCAGCCTTGTCACTTGTCGCCATAAATGCAATACTCTTACCTCCGTTGAGCAGAACGGCCTCGCCATTGTCCTTCCTCGTGGCAGCAAATTTCACCTCCTTCTTTGTCGTATCTCCCTGCGAAAAGACGAGTTCCACAACACCAGTCTCTCCAACACCAACGTCTCTATACCTGTCAGTGCCATTCTCCTTCCACTGAACTCTGATCGCCACACCAGCATCGTTTCTGAACTCAGCAACAATGTATGCCGGCATGTTGCTCGCAACTGCCGACTGAGCAGCCTTGTCACTTGTCGCCATAAATGCAATACTCTTACCTCCGTTGAGCAGAACGGCCTCGCCATTGTCCTTCCTCGTGGCAGCAAATTTCACCTCCTTCTTTGTCGTATCTCCCTGCGAAAAGACGAGTTCCACAACACCAGTCTCTCCAACACCAACGTCTCTATACCTGTCAGTGCCATTCTCCTTCCACTGAACTCTGATCGCCACACCAGCATCGTTTCTGAACTCAGCAACAATGTATGCCGGCATGTTGCTCGCAACTGCCGACTGAGCAGCCTTGTCACTTGTCGCCATAAATGCAATACTCTTACCTCCGTTGAGCAGAACGGCCTCGCCATTGTCCTTCCTCGTGGCAGCAAATTTCACCTCCTTCTTTGTCGTATCTCCCTGCGAAAAGACGAGTTCCACAACACCAGTCTCTCCAACACCAACGTCTCTATACCTGTCAGTGCCATTCTCCTTCCACTGAACTCTGATCGCCACACCAGCATCGTTTCTGAACTCAGCAACAATGTATGCCGGCATGTTGCTCGCAACTGCCGACTGAGCAGCCTTGTCACTTGTCGCCATAAATGCAATACTCTTACCTCCGTTGAGCAGAACGGCCTCGCCATTGTCCTTCCTCGTGGCAGCAAATTTCACCTCCTTCTTTGTCGTATCTCCCTGCGAAAAGACGAGTTCCACAACACCAGTCTCTCCAACACCAACGTCTCTATACCTGTCAGTGCCATTCTCCTTCCACTGAACTCTGATCGCCACACCAGCATCGTTTCTGAACTCAGCAACAATGTATGCTGGCATGTTGCTCGCAACTGCCGACTGAGCAGCCTTGTCACTTGTCGCCATAAATGCAATACTCTTACCTCCGTTGAGCAGAACGGCCTCGCCATTGTCCTTCCTCGTGGCAGCAAATTTCACCTCCTTCTTTGTCGTATCTCCCTGCGAAAAGACGAGTTCCACAACACCAGTCTCTCCAACACCAACGTCTCTATACCTGTCAGTGCCATTCTCCTTCCACTGAACTCTGATCGCCACACCAGCATCGTTTCTGAACTCAGCAACAATGTATGCCGGCATGTTGCTCGCAACTGCCGACTGAGCAGCCTTGTCACTTGTCGCCATAAATGCAATACTCTTACCTCCGTTGAGCAGAACGGCCTCGCCATTGTCCTTCCTCGTGGCAGCAAATTTCACCTCCTTCTTTGTCGTATCTCCCTGCGAAAAGACGAGTTCCACAACACCAGTCTCTCCAACACCAACGTCTCTATACCTGTCAGTGCCATTCTCCTTCCACTGAACTCTGATCGCCACACCAGCATCGTTTCTGAACTCAGCAACAATGTATGCCGGCATGTTGCTCGCAACTGCCGACTGAGCAGCCTTGTCACTTGTCGCCATAAATGCAATACTCTTACCTCCGTTGAGCAGAACGGCCTCGCCATTGTCCTTCCTCGTGGCAGCAAATTTCACCTCCTTCTTTGTCGTATCTCCCTGCGAAAAGACGAGTTCCACAACACCAGTCTCTCCAACACCAACGTCTCTATACCTGTCAGTGCCATTCTCCTTCCACTGAACTCTGATCGCCACACCAGCATCGTTTCTGAACTCAGCAACAATGTATGCCGGCATGTTGCTCGCAACTGCCGACTGAGCAGCCTTGTCACTTGTCGCCATAAATGCAATACTCTTACCTCCGTTGAGCAGAACGGCCTCGCCATTGTCCTTCCTCGTGGCAGCAAATTTCACCTCCTTCTTTGTCGTATCTCCCTGCGAAAAGACGAGTTCCACAACACCAGTCTCTCCAACACCAACGTCTCTATACCTGTCAGTGCCATTCTCCTTCCACTGAACTCTGATCGCCACACCAGCATCGTTTCTGAACTCAGCAACAATGTATGCCGGCATGTTGCTCGCAACTGCCGACTGAGCAGCCTTGTCACTTGTCGCCATAAATGCAATACTCTTACCTCCGTTGAGCAGAACGGCCTCGCCATTGTCCTTCCTCGTGGCAGCAAATTTCACCTCCTTCTTTGTCGTATCTCCCTGCGAAAAGACGAGTTCCACAACACCAGTCTCTCCAACACCAACGTCTCTATACCTGTCAGTGCCATTCTCCTTCCACTGAACTCTGATCGCCACACCAGCATCGTTTCTGAACTCAGCAACAATGTATGCCGGCATGTTGCTCGCAACTGCCGACTGAGCAGCCTTGTCACTTGTCGCCACAAATGCAATACTCTTACCTCCGTTGAGCAGAACGGCCTCGCCATTGTCCTTCCTCGTGGCAGCAAATTTCACCTCCTTCTTTGTCGTATCTCCCTGCGAAAAGACGAGTTCCACAACACCAGTCTCTCCAACACCAACGTCTCTATACCTGTCAGTGCCATTCTCCTTCCACTGAACTCTGATCGCCACACCAGCATCGTTTCTGAACTCAGCAACAATGTATGCCGGCATGTTGCTCGCAACTGCCGACTGAGCAGCCTTGTCACTTGTCGCCATAAATGCAATACTCTTACCTCCGTTGAGCAGAACGGCCTCGCCATTGTCCTTCCTCGTGGCAGCAAATTTCACCTCCTTCTTTGTCGTATCTCCCTGCGAAAAGACGAGTTCCACAACACCAGTCTCTCCAACACCAACGTCTCTATACCTGTCAGTGCCATTCTCCTTCCACTGAACTCTGATCGCCACACCAGCATCGTTTCTGAGCTCAGCAACAATGTATGCCGGCATGTTGCTCGCAACTGCCGACTGAGCAGCCTTGTCACTTGTCGCCATAAATGCAATACTCTTACCTCCGTTGAGCAGAACGGCCTCGCCATTGTCCTTCCTCGTGGCAGCAAATTTCACCTCCTTCTTTGTCGTATCTCCCTGCGAAAAGACGAGTTCCACAACACCAGTCTCTCCAACACCAACGTCTCTATACCTGTCAGTGCCATTCTCCTTCCACTGAACTCTGATCGCCACACCAGCATCGTTTCTGAACTCAGCAACAATGTATGCCGGCATGTTGCTCGCAACTGCCGACTGAGCAGCCTTGTCACTTGTCGCCATAAATGCAATACTCTTACCTCCGTTGAGCAGAACGGCCTCGCCATTGTCCTTCCTCGTGGCAGCAAATTTCACCTCCTTCTTTGTCGTATCTCCCTGCGAAAAGACGAGTTCCACAACACCAGTCTCTCCAACACCAACGTCTCTATACCTGTCAGTGCCATTCTCCTTCCACTGAACTCTGATCGCCACACCAGCATCGTTTCTGAACTCAGCAACAATGTATGCCGGCATGTTGCTCGCAACTGCCGACTGAGCAGCCTTGTCACTTGTCGCCATAAATGCAATACTCTTACCTCCGTTGAGCAGAACGGCCTCGCCATTGTCCTTCCTCGTGGCAGCAAATTTCACCTCCTTCTTTGTCGTATCTCCCTGCGAAAAGACGAGTTCCACAACACCAGTCTCTCCAACACCAACGTCTCTATACCTGTCAGTGCCATTCTCCTTCCACTGAACTCTGATCGCCACACCAGCATCGTTTCTGAACTCAGCAACAATGTATGCCGGCATGTTGCTCGCAACTGCCGACTGAGCAGCCTTGTCACTTGTCGCCACAAATGCAATACTCTTACCTCCGTTGAGCAGAACGGCCTCGCCATTGTCCTTCCTCGTGGCAGCAAATTTCACCTCCTTCTTTGTCGTATCTCCCTGCGAAAAGACGAGTTCCACAACACCAGTCTCTCCAACACCAACGTCTCTATACCTGTCAGTGCCATTCTCCTTCCACTGAACTCTGATCGCCACACCAGCATCGTTTCTGAACTCAGCAACAATGTATGCCGGCATGTTGCTCGCAACTGCCGACTGAGCAGCCTTGTCACTTGTCGCCATAAATGCAATACTCTTACCTCCGTTGAGCAGAACGGCCTCGCCATTGTCCTTCCTCGTGGCAGCAAATTTCACCTCCTTCTTTGTCGTATCTCCCTGCGAAAAGACGAGTTCCACAACACCAGTCTCTCCAACACCAACGTCTCTATACCTGTCAGTGCCATTCTCCTTCCACTGAACTCTGATCGCCACACCAGCATCGTTTCTGAACTCAGCAACAATGTATGCCGGCATGTTGCTCGCAACTGCCGACTGAGCAGCCTTGTCACTTGTCGCCACAAATGCAATACTCTTACCTCCGTTGAGCAGAACGGCCTCGCCATTGTCCTTCCTCGTGGCAGCAAATTTCACCTCCTTCTTTGTCGTATCTCCCTGCGAAAAGACGAGTTCCACAACACCAGTCTCTCCAACACCAACGTCTCTATACCTGTCAGTGCCATTCTCCTTCCACTGAACTCTGATCGCCACACCAGCATCGTTTCTGAACTCAGCAACAATGTATGCCGGCATGTTGCTCGCAACTGCCGACTGAGCAGCCTTGTCACTTGTCGCCATAAATGCAATACTCTTACCTCCGTTGAGCAGAACGGCCTCGCCATTGTCCTTCCTCGTGGCAGCAAATTTCACCTCCTTCTTTGTCGTATCTCCCTGCGAAAAGACGAGTTCCACAACACCAGTCTCTCCAACACCAACGTCTCTATACCTGTCAGTGCCATTCTCCTTCCACTGAACTCTGATCGCCACACCAGCATCGTTTCTGAACTCAGCAACAATGTATGCCGGCATGTTGCTCGCAACTGCCGACTGAGCAGCCTTGTCACTTGTCGCCATAAATGCAATACTCTTACCTCCGTTGAGCAGAACGGCCTCGCCATTGTCCTTCCTCGTGGCAGCAAATTTCACCTCCTTCTTTGTCGTATCTCCCTGCGAAAAGACGAGTTCCACAACACCAGTCTCTCCAACACCAACGTCTCTATACCTGTCAGTGCCATTCTCCTTCCACTGAACTCTGATCGCCACACCAGCATCGTTTCTGAACTCAGCAACAATGTATGCCGGCATGTTGCTCGCAACTGCCGACTGAGCAGCCTTGTCACTTGTCGCCATAAATGCAATACTCTTACCTCCGTTGAGCAGAACGGCCTCGCCATTGTCCTTCCTCGTGGCAGCAAATTTCACCTCCTTCTTTGTCGTATCTCCCTGCGAAAAGACGAGTTCCACAACACCAGTCTCTCCAACACCAACGTCTCTATACCTGTCAGTGCCATTCTCCTTCCACTGAACTCTGATCGCCACACCAGCATCGTTTCTGAACTCAGCAACAATGTATGCCGGCATGTTGCTCGCAACTGCCGACTGAGCAGCCTTGTCACTTGTCGCCATAAATGCAATACTCTTACCTCCGTTGAGCAGAACGGCCTCGCCATTGTCCTTCCTCGTGGCAGCAAATTTCACCTCCTTCTTTGTCGTATCTCCCTGCGAAAAGACGAGTTCCACAACACCAGTCTCTCCAACACCAACGTCTCTATACCTGTCAGTGCCATTCTCCTTCCACTGAACTCTGATCGCCACACCAGCATCGTTTCTGAACTCAGCAACAATGTATGCCGGCATGTTGCTCGCAACTGCCGACTGAGCAGCCTTGTCACTTGTCGCCATAAATGCAATACTCTTACCTCCGTTGAGCAGAACGGCCTCGCCATTGTCCTTCCTCGTGGCAGCAAATTTCACCTCCTTCTTTGTCGTATCTCCCTGCGAAAAGACGAGTTCCACAACACCAGTCTCTCCAACACCAACGTCTCTATACCTGTCAGTGCCATTCTCCTTCCACTGAACTCTGATCGCCACACCAGCATCGTTTCTGAACTCAGCAACAATGTATGCCGGCATGTTGCTCGCAACTGCCGACTGAGCAGCCTTGTCACTTGTCGCCATAAATGCAATACTCTTACCTCCGTTGAGCAGAACGGCCTCGCCATTGTCCTTCCTCGTGGCAGCAAATTTCACCTCCTTCTTTGTCGTATCTCCCTGCGAAAAGACGAGTTCAACAACACCAGTCTCTCCAACACCAACGTCTCTATACCTGTCAGTGCCATTCTCCTTCCACTGAACTCTGATCGCCATACCAGCATCGTTTCTGAACTCAGCAACAATGTATGCCGGCATGTTGCTCGCAACTGCCGACTGAGCAGCCTTGTCACTTGTCGCCATAAATGCAATACTCTTACCTCCATTAAGGAGAACTGGCTGACCATTGTCCTTCCGTTTTGCAGTGAATGTCAGCTGCTTGTTTGCTATATGTACCTTTGAATATATAATGTCAATTATGCGTGTTTCGCCAATGGCTAGATCTCTGTACCCTTTAACACCATTATCTGTCCACTGTACCCTGATATCGATCATTGCTGTGTTTGAAACCTTTAGTGATAGATAGGGCAGCACCGTTTTTGAATCTGTGGCTACTATGTGAGCTGGAGTCTTAGTTTTTGTAGGTGTAAAATATAAAACTGATTTGTTATTTATGTCAATAGGCCATGGTGTCCCAGCAACTGTAGATGAAATCTTAATTGTTCTGTTTGATAGACTCTCCTCAAATATGAATGCAAGTTTTCTCGTTACATTGATGGTGACATTAAATTCGTCCTTATTATCTACACTTGCCACTAAAATGCTGATATTTGATGTTGCGTTATTTAATACATCAAGCAGAAGGTAAGAATATTGCATTGATTTTGACATGTGTGTCTTTGTATTCCCAGTCCATTGTCGTAGTTCCCTTGCATTTGATGTTACAATTTTTTCAGCTAGCCTTTCGCTTTTCGGAGTGACTTTCATGCTGGGTAAATTGTTTACCAGTACTGGATAATCAAAATCAAACCGCTTTGCTTGAATCTCCATTGGTATATAAGCATATTCCCCTGCAAGAGAAAATTCCCTTCTATCTATGCCACTATCCTCCACAACATGTTGCAGTGCCTGGTCGGCTTGCTTGAACGAGAATTGAACAGGTCCACCAGCATTGTTCTGCAAATGAAGAACGACGTACTTGGGGTCTGCCGTGATTGTGACATAATTCCTGACAGTCTGTCGCATTGGTATCAACTCCAAATCTCTCAAGCTGTTAAGCTTGACATCATCATTGAACAATTTCAACTTTGCACTGAATACAATTGGGGAGAGAGCATCATTTCCAAATAGTCTCAAGTCCAATGTTTTCATTTTATTTGGTTTTATATTGACAGACTTCAGCTCTTTACCCTGAAGCCAAGAAACCTGCACATCCGAAAACACTCTATTGTGAAACTCAACAACAACAAATCTAATATCATCAGTAGCAATGATAGTCTTTCCTGCAGATTCTAATGAGGGTGAAATCTCGGCGATCGGTTCCCCATTTAGCCTCACAACTGCATTGGTATCAACTCTTCTAGCCGTTAGTATATATGGATTCCGTCTACTCATACTAAGCATTGTAAAATGCTGTTGTAATATAGCATTCTTTTCCATTCTAACAATTTTTTCAACAGATTTTTCTATCCAAGAAATGATAATCGCGCCATCAGCTTGGTTTATGAACTCTATAAATAATGATTTGAGCTCATCACCTGCAACTAGCATATAAGCTGTCCTTGTTAAGGTCGGTTTTAACGTGCGTGTTTTTGTGCCGTTGAGCGTAACCTCCGACACTTTGCCTCTAAGATAAGAGTGAGCAGCGAACATTAAAGGAGCCTCGTCTATTCTCTGATAGAAGATCTCTGTGGCAAATCTTGAGGATCCCATGGGCACCAGAATAGCTCGTCGAATTCCATTATGCTTCCATTCAACTTCAATATCCTCCTTTGCATTGTTGACGATTTTAGCGATGATAAAACTATCCGGTGTTTTGTACGTTATATTCAGCACCTGTCTTGCTTTGTTCAAGGTCGGGGAAAGGGATATTTTGCTTTCGTTGTTCAGGCTAACTCTGGTCCTATCCTTTTGCACTGAAGCATTGAAAAATATTGGGCCTAATGCGCCAGGTTGCTCCAAATCAAGGGTGATATCTAGGGCTTTTGTAGCTTTTCCAGGAATTGTTAGATAATTTGTTTCCCCGTTGCTCTGCCACTGGAGAATAACGTTCTCATTAACAAAGTTCTTGATGTCCACTAATAAATAGGAGGAGCCAACCACAGGAGCTAAAAAATATACATATATATAGAAAAATAGTATTTGAAAAATAGAACTAAACGGGATACCTAATGGTAATAATGCAAGCCTGCAATGAACTTTGCGATATCCGTCAAGAGAAGAGCGAAATTGTGACAAATACATGAACGTACAGTAAATCCTCGAATTAGTCCCCCAAGAGCATATCTATTTTTGATGCTTCTTGGGGTGGGGGCTTATAAAATAATTTGATACATGTTGCATACGAAGCTCATTATCAAAGCTCCTATTCTCCATAATAGTAAAAGAACAGTCTAAATTTAAGCATTAGTCTTTATCAAAGTCGTCATCAGCATCTGGGGTGGGGGGCTGATTCGAGGAGAGCTTGTTAACAATTTGAAGTTCTAGCATGGGGGCTTATTCGAGGGAGGAGCTTATTCGAGGGGGTCAATTCGAGGATTTACGGTATTCCTGTCAGATAAGCAAATGCTTATGAGTTAATCTTCAAATACTACTCTCTCTTTATAGCGATGCGGGGATTCTATAGAAGAGTCTTCATTTATCCGAAAAGCGGCTTGCAAGACTATGACACTCTAGATCTAGCGATCGTAAAAATGCAAGCTTCTTATTTCATTCGCTAAATGCAATATACCTGTGTCGCTCCTCGCTCCACAAGGTATTACAGTGAGAATGCTAGAATAATGATAAAACGAGAATGGATATATGATTGGATAACAAACGAACTGGAAATCTGTAGAGACACATAACTAACAAAGTCGTAAGTAAGCGCCCTATGTCAAATGATTTTAGTCAAATCAGACTACAGAAGAGGATACAGTGGAAAGAAATTATAACATCACTATTATTTTCATCAAAGTTATAATTGGAGATCAAGCAGATGGCCACAAGACTTATAGGGCAAACCAGTTGGTAACTTTGGTGAACTTCAGTAGCAAAACATCTTATCAAGATTTTCTCGAGAGATTACTAAATTATTGGCAATGATTTGCTAATATACTAAATTATTGGCAATGATTTGCTAATATACAAAAATTATTGGCAATGATTTGCTAATATACAAAATTATTGGCAATGATTTGCTAATATACTAAATTATTGGCAATGATTTGCTAATATACTAACTTGTTGGCAATGATTTGCTAATATACTAAATTATTGGCAATGATTTGCTAATATACTACATTATTGGCAATGATTTGCTAATATACTAAATTATTGGCAATGATTTGCTAATATACTAAATTATTGGCAATGATTTGCTAATATACTACATTATTGGCAATGATTTGCTAATATACTACATTATTGGCAATGATTTGCTAATATACTAAATTATTGGCAATGATTTGCTAATATACTAAATTATTGGCAATGATTTGCTAATATACTACATTATTGGCAATGATTTGCTAATATACTAAATTATTGGCAATGATTTGCTAATATACTAAATTATTGGCAATGATTTGCTAATATACTAAATTATTGGCAATGATCTGCTAATATACTAACTTGTTGGCAATGATTTGCTAATATACTAAATTATTAGCAATGATTTACTAATATACTAAATTATTGGCAATGATTTACTAATATACTAAATTATTGGCAATGATTTGCTAATATACTAACTTGTTGGCAATGATTTACTAATATACTAAATTATTGGCAATGATTTACTAATATACTAAATTATTGGCAATGATTTACTAATATACTACATTATTGGCAATGACTTACTAATATACTACATTACTAGCAATGATTTACTAATATACTACATTATTGGCAATGATTTGCTAATATACTACATTGTTGGCAATGATTTACTAATATACTAAATTATTGGCAATGATTTACTAATATACTAAATTATTGGCAATGATTTACTAATATACTAAATTATTGGCAATGATTTGCTAATATACTAACTTGTTGGCAATGATTTACTAATATACTAAATTATTGGCAATGATTTACTAATATACTAAATTATTGGCAATGATTTACTAATATACTACATTATTGGCAATGACTTACTAATATACTACATTACTAGCAATGATTTACTAATATACTACATTATTGGCAATGATTTGCTAATATACTACATTATTGGCAATGATTTACTAATATACTAAATTATTGGCAATGATTTACTAATATACTAAATTATTGGCAATGATTTACTAATATACTAAATTATTGGCAATGATTTGCTAATATACTAACTTGTTGGCAATGATTTGCTAATATACTACATTATTGGCAATAATTTGCTAATATACTAAATTATTGGCAATGATCTGCTAATATACTAAATTATTGGCAATGATTTGCTAATATACTAAATTATTGGCAATGATTTGCTAATATACTAAATTATTGGCAATGATTTACTAATATACTAAATTATTGGCAATGATTTGCTAATATCCTAAATTATTGGCAATGATTTGCTAACATACTAAATTATTGGCAATGATTTGCTAACATACCTATATCAATTCTCTCCGTTTGAGCTTTCTTACGAAGTATTATTTCTAACTCTTCCCTTCCACGGAGTTTTATTACTTTCTTTGTTCTATTGTCAAATACTTTCAGCTTTACCGGATCGGGATAAAACTTTTTCACCATTATTACACTGATAAATCTCCGTTTGTCCGGTTGTATGGACATCCGTTTAAGTTTCTTTTCCTCTTGCCACTGCACAATGACTGGATTCTTCAGCAGATTTCTAATGTCCAATAGGACACTATATTCAGTAGGCTCGCTAAAATCTACAAAACAAACAATTAAAATTGTGCTGAGTTCGATGAAAACAAAAATTAATGATAATCAATCCCGTCTTAGTCATATTCACGTTCCTTTTGCATACTACTTGTATGCTTGGCTGTAAAACTTCTATACTATTTTTGAATAAACTCAAATAAAACTTTCAAAAATAATTTCATCTAAGACATAGTGAAATAGAGCTGGAAAAGAGTAATCGATTTTTAGAGCCTCAGATAAAATTAATATCTTATCCACACATCAACTCCAAAGCGCAGCACATTTGAACAGCAACAAGAACAATCTAAAGACATTTGCGTAGATTCTTTGATTACAAACTTGCAATGAAATTGAAGAGCGATTTACCTATCCTCTCCGGTCCATTTGTCGGTTCTAGTCCTGGGACAATGAGTGGAGGTCGAACGCGTTCTACAAGAATGTGCGAAAAATGTAAGAAAAAACATACAAGTCCTGGAACCCTGGAACACGTTAAATGTAGTTAAACCTACCATCCAAACCAACAGGTAAATTCCAAATCGCTTTAAGAGAATTTAATGAGGAAACCTGAATTATGTAGGGATACAATAAATTCAAAACTGTCAACTCATTTTACCCGAAAGTTCTACACCAGCACAAATTTGGGGTGCACAGTTGATTGACATTATTCTGAAAGTCTATGATGACTTACCGATGTTACAATCAAAATTGAAGTTCTGAATGAATTGCGGCTGGGACAGCAATTTGAAGTTCTTGACAGTATAAACAGATTCTGTGCTTCCTGTAATTGTCTCCAGCTCACCTCTATCCACAAGGCGGCCTATACCTATTGCGTTAACAAAAATACCATCTTTTTTCAACGGCATCGCAGCAACACGAAGGTCTATGCCGTCAGCTGTTGCATCTTGCTTTCCATGTGTAAGAATTAAGATGACTTTTGATGCATTCGATCTTGCTCCATAATCCTTTGTAAGTAGCTGGTTGTATGTAATGAACAATCCTTTGTCCAAAGATCGCGAAGAACGGTGATGAGGAAGAGATTCGACAGCAGCCAAAAACATCTTCGTATCATAGAAATCACTCAGCTTAATGGAGATTTCAGCTGTTGAACTGAACAGAACTACCCCGGCGTGTATACCACTAGCTGACAGGCCATTATATTGGACCACCAATCTGATGAAGTCTTTCATTGTCTGATATTCACTCGGCAAAATGGAACCGGAAGAATCGATCAAGAACGCCAGATCAACTTCCAAGTCACAGATATCTACCATAGAAATTATTGAGATAGAAACTGTACCATTAACAAAACATCAAAACATCAAAATATTAACAAAACATCAAATATACGAAAGTGTGTGACTGAAAACCAAATGAAAGGTGTTAGCTCAGCCCCATTCAATACTTCGTAGCATTTTATTGTACCATTCTTCCTCTAATTTCTAGAAAAACTTATATAGTAAAAGACTACTGAAAGGATGTTTTTTGCTGACAGAGATGTGACTATGGTTGATGAAAGATGAATGCTTCCCCGTCAATAACAGCTTTACAATTTGCTTTGTTCTTCATTATGCCAAGATAATTTACAAGTTAGATAAATGTTATAAAAAAAGTAATGGGTAGTAAAGAAAAATAAATAAATACCACGAAAAGACTTACAAATTAATAAGAAAACTATAGACCACGAGAAGGAAGCAAGAAGCTTCTTTCTAATACATGTGATTGAAAGGAAGACTTAAAAGAGAAATCAACTTACCATCTGTGATTACAATCCGAATATTTTTTAACTTTGAGTCTTTATTCACTTCATAATTCAAAGAGTTATTGAAGCGAACTTTCTGATTTGTTTTAGCATTATAGCCACTAAACCTTAAGGACTGCACAAAAGTATCGAACTTAACATTTGTAACTTTAAGGCGTCCAAATGGTATTCTGAGCATTTCAACATCTGGTCCAAGTTTCAACTCTACAACAGCATCACTCGACGCCTGGTTTACTATTTCCAGCCTGTATGATGATAACAAAACGGCAGTTGTTCGCTTCTTTACACTCGGTTTCAACTCTAATCTTGCTTTGTCATTCAACAGTATTGGGAATTCCGATTCTTTTAATATTGCCTGGAAACTTATGGGCTGGTCTGCCATTGGTCCTTTCGTCAAAATCGCTATGTAGCCTGTGCTCTTGAAAGCAACTTCCTTCTTCATATGAAGCCCATTTTCATTCCACTTCACAACAACATCATCTACTGCATTGTTTTGGAATTCCAAATCCAATCGAAATTCTTTCGTTGCTATGACACGATGAACTGACTTTTTAGTAGATGATGCCACAAGCTGAAGAATCTTCTTGCTATTCAGATTTACTGCCTCATTTTCAATTACTGCGCTGAATACAGCAGTCGCATTCTTCTCATCCAAGACTAAGTTGAGATTTTTTCTCTCCCCTCTGCGCAGTATCAAGTCATTTCTCTCATTGCCAATCTTCCACGACAGAGTGACATCACCCGCAACGTTGTTTTGAAAATCTAAGTTCAATGCTTTGATTTCTATACCTATAACAAGCACTGTTACTTCCCTTTCCTTCTTAGGGTGCAGCACGATAGCTGCAGATCCATTCATTAAAACTTTCTGTTCGACACCATTTACATTGGTCACGGCACCAATAGAAATTGGACTTGCTTGCCTGCCGTAAAATCGAACTTCTTCCAGGCGTGTAGATTGCTTTGGTATTAACAGCACTTTTTCTACATCACCCTGTCTCCATTTTGCATAGGCATCTACATCCTTATTGTTAGTGATATTTACGAGTATGAAGCTTTCTGATGCTTTTGGGGAAATAACGATCTTTGTCACAACTATATCGATTGTGGGAGTAAGTAACACAGATTCGAATCCATTCAGATCCACTTTTTCCTGATTACTTGTCTTAAACCCAGCGAATTCAACAGGGCTAAAAGATCCCGGCTTCGAGATATCAAAGTTGACTGTCTTTGTGGTGTTTCCCGAGGGGATGTCCAAACTTTTTAGCACTCCATCATGGTGCCAATGCAAAGTTATGTCTTCATTAAGGCTATTCTCAAGTGCCAAAACAATGCTAGCAAATCCCTTTTTCGGCACTGTCAAGCAAGCAAAGGCAATCAATCAAAACTAGGATTTCAAAAATATAACCAAAGTAACACAATAAAATCATCAACAAACATACACTCCATAACTAGCAAGGAGGCATTGCTAACGGTTTTTAGCAAAATAATGGTATAATACATAGAATAAATGACTACAAGGTTTTATAGGAAATCGAAAGCTAGAGGAGCGTAGATAGTTTATAAATACAGTAATAGACCGCGTATAAGAACAAGGGTTGTAAGAACCTGTTAGGCTAAAATTTCCATTTTAAGCCCCCTGTACAAAAGAACCTATTTAGGCTAAAACTTGGTAAGAACATTCTCTTCAATTTTCATAAAAAATGTATATATATTGGAACCACACTGAACTGTGCATGGGCATTGTCTTATGGTACAAAAAAGAATTTATATATACCGTGTTATGAGATGATAATCATGACATATACAGCATATACCGATGAAATTGATGTGAAATATAAGAACCTATCTTAAGAACCATTGTAGCCTAAATTTACTTTAAGTGCCATTTACATAAGAACCCAGTTAGGCTAAATTGAAAAATTCAGGTTCTTATACGCGGGCTATTACTGTATTTAGAATCACAATGATTTGACTTTGAATCCTCAGAAATTTTCTCTACCAAGTTCCATAATTTCAGAAACAGGGCACTTTGCTAAAATTACTAAATCGAACTCTTCCGTAACAATACCATATCTTCTTGCAGTTCTTCAAAGACAACAACGATGTTGGTACGGTAAGCTTTTTGGTCTTCATTACCAAAGAAAATCAAAAACTATAGAAAGGAAATACTTCCATCTGCAGATTGCACAAGGATGTCATTAAAGACTTAGGGAGCCTGTAGGTTTCTGTAGGTTGAAAATAGGCAACTGGTACTATGCCATAATTTATATTGTTGGCGTAAAGTAGCTTACTAGCAATATAGGTAAGTATGTCCTTTATACCAGCATAAAAGAAACTATTATAGACTGTAGCTTAAATAACTTCTTTAATCTACAACAAATTCTAGGCAGCGATGTAGATAATTTGCAATAATCACATTCTGTTGCTGTTTCAAGTAGCAATTGTCTTTCCAAATTAACAAATTTTTAAGAAACCTTTTTGCACTTATCAAAGAAGGAAATCAAGAAACTTTTATTACTACCTGGCCTGAGTCAAATTTCTTATAAAAAAACTACGTGCAACATGGTGCCTCTACATCTTGCCAACATTTCAAAAAAGATTTGCATCAAACGGCACCTCTATACGGAAAAAGAAAGAAACCACGAGATCAATGTTCTAAATCCCATTATTGAGGCATGAAACAGACCATAAAAAGAGTCATTCGACTGGTACAACTGTAGACATTCGGAACTTTAGGCACACTGTGATATTCCGATATATCTATATGAACTCTCAATCACAAGAATTGAATACTCACGCATAGTTATTCTTTCTAAAGTCCTATTCAAGCGCGGGATAATCTCGAAAAACCTTCTTCCAAGTATATTAATCATTTTGTTATTCTCTTTATCAAAGGCAGTAAGCCTCAAAGCTTCCGGAGTTACTGTTTCCTGAATAACAGCATCTAGAACTCTTGAAGAGTTTGATTCAATGTCCAATTGTTTCGCATTTCTACCCTGAATCCATTTCACAACAATTGGCCCATTGCGTTTGTTATGTATCTCTGCAGCAACGTAATACCGCTTTGAAGGGCCCGATACTACAATGAAAACAAATACCATGTATATTGCATAAATGTGAAGAAGATAAATTATTGTCTAATCAAATACTAGAAAACTGTATCTGGTTTTCTAAAAGGATTGCTAAGAATTTCCAATTGCCAGGAATTGCCAAGGGTGCCAAAATCAGCCTTAAAAAAGAAAACCAAACGAATATGGTCCAATTTGCTTTCAGCAGCTGCAAGCACCAGGCTATCTAGGATTTCTAAGTAAGTGAAATCAAAGCTTTCTTGTAGCACCTAAATCAGGGTAGATTGAAATGAATTGAAGTTCTGACGAAGTATTCGCAATAGGCCTGGGTAATTTTATGCATCTTATTCAATTCGTAACTTCTGGTCGATGACTGACATACCCCTACGAAAGCTCAAGAGATTTAATGCCAGTAAATATTCAAATGGTTGGTTGGTTGGTTGGTTGGTTGGTTGGTTGGTTGGTTGGTTGGTTGGTTGGTTGGTTGGTTGGTTGGTTGGTTGGATGGTTGGTTGTTTGGTTGTTTGGTTGTTTGGTTGGTTGGTTGGTTGGTTGGTTAGTTGGTTAGTTGGTTGGTTGGTTGGTTGGTTGGTTGGTTTACCTGAATATAATGCTAGCATAGGCTTTTCTTACTTTGAAGTACTTCAGACTTCAGACATGGCTAGTGAAGATGCCTTGATTAAATACAGCCAAAAGGCTGACAAATTACAATCACAGCAGCTAGGCATGAATACACATCCAACAGGCCAGCTCAGTCAAGATACTGGCAAAAACCATCCATTAAAAACCACCCTGGGGTTAAAAAAAAATTACTGTGCTTGATAAGAAACTGAGCTACAGTTGAGGTTAGACATTAATGATTAGTGTGCGGTGCTGTACCTGAAGCAGGAAGTGCATCATATGTTACTTGGTCCATTCTTGCTGGAAAAAATTAAAGACAGAGGTTATAATCTATCATTCGCTCATGATCATGGTCAATGCAACCTTCTCACTCGTCTCTAAAACGAGATACATTGCTTCTAATAACGAAGCTTCCCGTAGAATACTTATGGAAATAAGCATGAAACAAAAAGTAGTAGCAATGAGATAAACTAGATACCATAAAAGTCTCCTAAATTTACTTAAGTTGCAGTCTGCTCCAGCCCCAAGGGCAATCACATATTTTTCTATTAATTCCTTCTGCTAAACACTGCAACCTAGTGACCCAACAGTTAGTAAAAGCTGCCCCCCCCATTCTGAAAAACCTTATTAAACCCCAAGGTTAACTGTTCATTTTCCTAGTGTATACAAGTTCACTTCTTACTAGAATTTGTATCACTACTTGCAAGGTTTCTCAAGCCCCTAACCCCAATCCCTAACAAAAATGGGTAATTTCGAGCTTACAGGCTATGCCTTTGAATAGTATGCTCGGGTAGTAGTTTTTGGAATTTATTTCAAGATCTCGAAAAAACGTATTTAAAGCATACCATCTAATTGAATAGTCTGTTGTTTTAAGGCAATGGGGCTAGTTACAAACATCGTCAGGACTATATCAAACAAATGTAAGGTTATGTCTGTCTCCTGGAGGCTATTTCCAACAAAAAAATTTTGCTTCACTTACTTTTATTGCAACTGAAGGAAAACCGTTGGAAAAATGCCTCTTCAAAAAGTGATGTAAAGCGATCCGCCATGAAAACTTCCTTTTCAGAGCCAGTTATTGTCTTCAATTCCTCTCTGTCTGCATACGGTCCTATGCCAACAGCTTTTATCAGAACTCCTGAGTTCAAAAGTGATTTCGCCGGGATGCTGGGCTCGATGTAGTTATATCTCCTCGTTTGCTTTCCGTCAGTCAACAGGATTAATATTTGTGGCACATTTTCTCGAGCGCCATATTCCCTTGTGAACAACTTGTCATACGCTGTCTTGAGGCCTCTACCAATGCGAGTGATGGACCCTTCTTGTGGAAGATTTTGTATAGCTTGCTTAAACGATTCGATGTCATAGTAATCCGTGAGCTTGATTGCAACAGAGGCTGAGCTGCTGAAGAGAACGACTCCCACATGAAGACCGTGCAAAGATAGCTCATTCTTCTCAGCAAATTTCTTGAGGAAATCTTTCAAAAGTTGGAATTGTCTTGCTCGAATACTACCAGAGGCATCAAGAACAAAACCGATGTCGACTGGACGAATACATTTCTCTGCAAAAAGGGAAATGTTACTATAAGGTCCTGCTCAGCCAGTTAGATACGTAGCTGCTTATAACCTATGGGGAAATTTAGCCAGGCTCGAACCGTGGCTGTTCATACCAAATAGTAAAGAAAATCTAAAGATTGTACACTTACCATCCATGATTGTAACCATGGTTGTTAAACGTCTGGAGTCTTTGAATAGTGCAAACTGCTTTGTTCCATTGATCAAAACTGGCGCCTTGCTTTCCCCGTTGATGCCGCTAAAATTCAACATATCTGTCGATTCATCGAAGATCAAATATCGCTCTTTTGCTGCTCTGAATGGCACGATCATACCAGCAGAGTTTTCTCCGGATCCCCATTTTAATACAACATTGCTTCTAGCATGATTTATGAAGACCATTTTATAGGCCGTCGCAGTTACACTTACTGGACTTCTCCTCATCTGTGGAATTAACGTTAGAGTACTCTTCTCATCCAATTCAACTGGGTCTTTTCTTCCTTCCAGTACTGCAGAGAACTCCATCGGCCTGTCGGCATACTTTCCACTTGTCACTATGGACACCCGTGACGTATCATATGGAGCAATCACTTGAGAATTATAGTTTTCCCCTCTTTTCCACCTTAGCTCTATTGCTTCCCCTACCTTATTCTTGACTTCAATATCAACAAAAAAATCCTTGCTAACATTGATTTGAACATTGCCCCTCCATCTTGTAGGTTTAAGACTGATTTTATCCTTTCCATTAAGAAGAACTGGCACTTCTGTGCCCTCAACAAAAGCTTGGAAATCGATAGAGGATGTTGATCTGGCCCCGTTAAACACGATCTCTACTGTTCCTTTTGCCCCTTTAGCGATATCTAATGTTCTTTGCTCTGTACTGGCATTCCACACTAAAACTATTCCCTTTGCTACTTCGTTCTTTACTGCTATGTCTATATAATACTTCTCACTGACTCTTATAACTTGTGCATCTTTAGATGGCTTTGGCTGGACAGTCAAAGTGTCCCTGCCATTAAGCTGAACTATTTTGTCATGACCCTTAAGCTCTGCGTGGAGCGTGAGTGGATTGCTCGCACTAACACCTTGAAAGTCCAGCTCAATAATAGTATAATTGTTCGGCTTCAGTTCAGTACTCTTATCTTCCCCATCTTCGCTTCTCCACTTCACAACAACTGCATCTTGTACTAAGTTCTCAAATTTCAATACCAGAAAGTATTTCATTCTAGCAACCAGATTTATGATTGGCTTATCAATATCAGGTGAAATAGTAACGATATCCTTATCATTCAGTTTCACACTGACCCTCCTCTGCTTTGAGATTGCATCAAATTGCACAGCATCCTTGGCACTCGGGCCGGAAAAAATCAATTTATTTGCTAATTGGCCCCCTCTACTAACAATAAAGCTTCTAGCAATTCCGGACTGTCTATATCGCACCTCGATATCTTCAGCTACTTTATTTTCAACGTGTACATTAACTATATATTCCTTTTCAGCAGTAAAGATTCGCCTAGTAATAAAGGCTTGTGGGGCTACTTGTAGCAGGTTCTCCCTATTCAACGTCACACGTTCTGTTGTCCCTTTCAAAAACGCCTCAAATGTCAGCGGACTCACTGCTAATCTATTCTCCAACAAAACAGCCCTACCATTTTTACCCCTGAATGGAACCGTTAAGGTTTGCTGTTTCCCGTCCTCTGCCCAAATGACATCAATAGCACCACTTGCCAGATTATTTACAGTAAACATTAAAAAATAATTCTTAACAGCTCTTTCCAATTTCAGAAGCCATACAGTTCGTCTGAACGTTGGTGTAAAGCTGCGACTAAGGGCACCATTTAATTTCACAGGAAATCTTCTACCATCGGTGGTATAGCCTCTAAAAACCACAGGGCTTGTGCCATATGTAGGATCAAAGTTAATATCTACATTGCGTCTGATGTTAGGTTCAATCAACAGTATCTGTCTTTTTCCCTGCTGCTGCCACTCCAAGGAAATGTTGCTGTTCATTCTGTTGTCAACCAGTAAATTTATGGCAGCCTTCGAAGCATCTGGATCTATAATAGCATAAAAGTTCATCCTTCATTAACTGTAACATCACAAAGTCAGACGATGAAATAGTACAGATCTTCCACAGTTCATGAGGTTGAACACTGTAAAATCCTCAAAAAGGCTTCTAAAGTTGGAAGATTTTTTTTCAAAACAAACAAAATGATAATATTTTCCTCATCATATTTTTCAAAGCTAGCAATGACAGCATTTAATTTTCTGGCACAAACCTAATTTGCTCATTCTAATGCTCGGTACCGCTACGTGCCTGGTAATGAGCGCACAACTTCCTCTGCCTTAAGGCAAGAACAAGGCTGACACTAGTAGGGGGAAATCCCTAAAGTAGGGTAAATGGATAGTTTGCAGGGGGTAAGGGAAAGCTACGGGGAAATAGAAAAAGTAAGATATTAGGTACATTTAGAGGATTTGCATTTATAATGTATAAACATGACAATTTCGCAACTAAACTGGCACACATGCTATCCCTAACTGTTTCACTTGTATACAAAAGTACAGAACTTTAAAACTGCAAAATAGCAGATCATTTCTTCATTCTGCCATGTAGTTTTTTGGTATATCATAAACAACTAGTGCCAACCACCGCTAATCAGGGTATTTTAATAGACAACAGGAAGCAAGACAGAATAAGACTTTAAAGAATGAATTGACGCAAATTTGAGCTAAGGAACAAGCTAGTCTCAATAGGGCTGTACCCGAGAAAGACATCCAGGGTTGGCATCCCAAATGGATAATGCTTCACGGTGCTCAGCCAAGGCTCTGAATGGTGGCATATTTAGCCTAGGCTATGGGACACAAACCCAATGTCTGTGGGCACCATGACATCCACAACAACCACATCAATCGTCCGCAGGTCAGTTCTAAAACTTGAAGGTAGACCATGAAACTTTGCTATTTCAGGAATATATTACCAAAGCAGTAGCCCTTTGCGCTATTCAGTGTCACTGATATAGCTCTCAACCTCAAAAAGGCTGGTGACCCCTGGCCTAGACTCGAATGGGATCCAATCCGACCATTTGCCAGTCGCTGGCCACCCGGACACAAAGCCTCAGACATCAGCAAGTCACCTCATAGATACCTATAAAGTCCAAATAAAAATCTAAATTGGTCCCGCGAAAGGAGAAGAATTAATTATGATAAAACCTCACCAATAGTTACGACTTCTTTTATCCTTTCACTTCTTGGTATCAAAAACAGCTCTTTTCTTTGGCGCAGTAACACAAAAGATCCGCTCTTAGTATCAGCAGCGCGAAAAGCCACCGGCTGAGGATACGTTCTGCTAGTTACCTTAATTTCCAACGTTGTAACAGACTTCCCTTTAATAATGACGCTTTTCTCTTCATTTTCAAGCACCCACAGCAGTTTGATATCGCGCTCATTATTGTTCTGAATCTCGAGTTTGATGAAGTATTCTTTGTATTCCTCTGCAAACAAAGTTATAATATTCTCGTGAGACTATACGCACATTCCAGTATAGATCGAGAACAGCGCTGTTCATTTGCAAAATACTCTTTTGCTAGAAAAAACAGGGAGTGTAATGATCTAGCTGTACACCAGAGCTCACTGATGTTGGAGACCGCGCAAGCGATGCTCCCAGGCACAAATGATATACTCCGATTTCAGCAGGCACCACTGATCCAAAGCTACCTTCGGATTGTTGCCACTTACATACGTTAATGCAACAGCACTTAGCATAGCTGGGAATCCGGTAAAAATCTCGAACGGTTTAATTTGGGACTTATAATTTTCGGAAAAAAATTTGATCATTTCAGACTATTTCGGACAAAATAATATGAAACCAAGAATTTAGGATGATATCCCAAACTCAATATCATAATTCTAGTTATTAATTTCACGTTAATCAAGATCTAAGAAAAATTGTACAATGTTTACAGCAATTGCATTACTAATTTCATATACATCGAAGACTTTTTATTAGATTTAGTTGCTCCAATGATTGTTCTTGACACATTCATTGAGCCCAGTAGCTTATTCTATTGCTCGTGGAAGGCAATTTCTCCAAATCTCGGCCAATGAGAGAAAAACACTCTTTGCTCCACGATGGTGTAGTGTGTGATTTGGAGAGCAAACATTTGATACCTATTCTCCGCTAAATTCTCATCTTGAGTTTACTGATTGATTCACCTCTCTAATATAATGGGGGACTATACCACAGGTGGGATTATCAGAGAGGCGGAAATAATATTTAAACATGTTGGGGTATTTTCTGGAAAATATCATAATATTTACTGGGTTTTTCTTGAAACATGGGATATCTTGGAGTGGAAATTAAAAAAAGTCAATAGCAACTTATTCTACAACTGCATTCTGAGCTTCACTTTCCTAGGTTAATAGATAACGTCATCTAGAGGAGTACCTCCCAAAATTTCCAAATAGCATAGGCAGGGGTTGCAGAAGAGAGGGGTCCGCGGGACTGAGTCCCTTCTACATGTCAAAAAGGGACTGAGCCCCTTTATCTTTTATATGGATAATGTCAAGATTTAAATCAGCCTGATAGAATGGAGTCCCTATAGAATCGAACCATAGATCTGCACTAGTTTCTCGATAATGCAGCAGTGCTTCTAAAAGTTTTTGAAAATTATGTGGTGTCTGGTATCGCCAATGTTTTGTTTTACCATGCCCTTCATACAAGAAAGAGCCCCCCTCCCCCTCTGTACAAAATATTTAACTTTACACTACTGATTACAAGGGCTGCCAAGCTTCATTTGTATACGTGCCACAAGCAATAAAAGTCAGGTGGTAGAAAGCGGCAAGAGATTGATCAAATTGAAGCAGGAATTTTCCCACGGGGGCTAGCTCTTCCAACTGAGTGGCAAAGATATGGTTAACGAAGTACTAGAACTGCTAAAATAACTCCGAAAAAGAGTTCATCACTTTCCGAAGAGGAGGCAAGCATGTTCCGACAGGGAGCTATAACCCCCTAGTCCTCCCCTAGCGTCACCACTGTGGATGTGTGCTAGCAGTCAACATGCACTTTTAATGAGCCCTGGCCTGCTGTACACATGTCCGGGGGAATTCAATTTGTACAGCACTATTTTGGCATACACATTTGGACCAAGCTCTGCTGAATTCTCTATTCTACTTCAAAAAAGGCAGCTATCACTTCTTATGACAGCTATCCAAACAATTATGCTAGATGTAAAGTAAAGTTGCACTGCATACTTGGAATTGAAGGCACTATGCTACCCCTGGAACATTCATGCATTGACATTATTGTTTTCAACTCCAGAAAGGCTAGTCAACAATCGTGGAGTCAACGATAACCTACTTATATCTTTTGGTTTCTAAACCGATCAGTGTAAGTAGGTACTACACGCAAACTGACCTGCTGGTGTCTCTTGCTGCTTAGTGGTAACCGTTGGTGGCAATTCAGTGACAGCTTGCTCAAGCTTCTCTGCAATTAAAATACAATCACCATACAATATAGGGAAGACAAGAAATGCTGAAGTGTAATGCTATTGTAGGCTAAAAATATGAAAAACATCTATGTTTTTCATTTTAATGTATACAGTAAAATGCAATCATGTTATTAGCTCCTCTTTCATTCATAATAGGATAAAATCCACTTCAGATAAAATAGATAACGACTGAGCGTCATTTGGCAAAAATACCGATTAATATCATCATTCCATTCTATCATATCTTAACTACTTCTACTTTTTCTGACATTAAATTAGTTGACCTCTTGACAAATACTCAGGGAATTTTCGCGCGATGGTCTGAATCTCTCTTGTTCATGCTGCACGATTCTAACGATTCTAACCATATCAAAACACAAGTTCAAGAAAGAATGAACATAGGGATCAGATGAGTTCATGCACGGATGTGCTGACTGGGAATGTGGGGAGGGGGCGTCACGCCCCTCAATGTCTATGAAATTTCTAAAACAGTTAGAAATATAACAGAAAATTTATCGAGAATTGGGAGATTGACAACATTTCAACATGTAGTTCATTTACTCTGTTAGTCATTGTTTGTCATAGTCAACTTCCATTTTTTGATATTGGAAATAACTTATTACTAAGGAACTTTCATCATTGTTTCCTTGTATTCTGTGAAATAAAGTTGACCAAAAATAAAGCAGTTAGTCTTGTTTTCGAACGCCCTCCCCCCCCCCCTCAACAGAAATTGTCTAAGCACATCCCTAGCCTATTTTAATTCTACCAACAAATCATGCAGTCGATCAAAACCCAGCTTTTGAAATTTCAAATACTGTACTCTACATACACTGGTTTTTATGCGCATGTGCAGATAGCCAATTGTACACTACCCTTTAAGCAATGCGTGTCTGTTACAGTAAGGTATTTTTCAAATATCAACATGCAAAAAATTACTAGTATTGCTCTCATTTCAATAAATGAATACAAACTTGAGCTCCGTGCACCAATGTTTTCCCTAAATCTAAAAATCATACACCAGTGTGATTTTTATGCTTTTTGCATTCTGTTCTCTTACCAACTATGCCAAATGCAACTTAGCGAAGAAGCGTAGTGGCCTAGCGTGGGGGCTGGAGGAATTTTTGCCCCAAATGGAGGGTTGTGACGGGGAGCCAGGTTGGAGAACATGGTACAGAGGCAGACGACAAGACTTTGTCTCAATAAAGCACGGTTGATATAAGCCTCGAAGTACAGGGGGGCACTTTAGCCGTATTACGAATAAAAGAAAATATGACATGCATTCACGATATATGTGAAACTAAGAGAGTATAGATTGCTTTCATTGCAAGGTGCAGGCAGATTAAATTAGCAAATGGATTTTGGGGTACCACACACACACTACACATTATACCAGGAGTCGCCAATCAATGCTCGCAGGCTACCATGTTGCCCGCAACAACCACATCAGTCGTCCGCAGGCAGATGCTAGAAGTAGCACTAATTATGATAATATCAACTTAAACATAAACCGTCCAACCTTGTTACTTCAGAAGCGTGTTATCAACGCGGCAGCCCTTGTATTGAACAGTGCCCTTGAAGTAGCTCTCAGGACAAAAGGTTGATGACACCTGCTCTACCCTCATAGACTACATGTAAGGAAACCATTGAAGAGCATCATACAGCCTTTGAAGAGTTTCAGTGAGCTCATTTCTCAAATACAGAGGTAACGAGTATGCATGCATACTTCACTTCACGTGTAACATTGCAGATGATAATGCAGTCTACTATACGAACTGAATCATTGAATAAGTTATCATAACATTGAAAATGATTTGAGACTATTTCTAAAGTGGACTCACCAATAACAGACTAGCAGCTATAATGCTAAAAGCATTTAACACATTCCACTCGCTGAACTCGTTACATCTATGATAGTCTTTAGTCAAACGAAAATCAAACATAACTAGCTTACTCTGATGGTGATCGCGTGCTAGTATGATCGAATACAGAGTGTGACATTTTTACTTTCTTTTTCCTCAAAATGAAGCTTCTGTTCATCCCATCTTTAATCAAATATCACTTAACGCATTAAAGAATCTAGTTAGTATTATATAAGCACGAACTACAACCGTTGGCTTTCATACTGTTTCTTCTAAGGGCTGCGCCGTGTGGACTACCCTCAATAGTGACATGAAGCAGTGTGATACTGTCTCAACTTTCGAATGGAAGTTACTACATGGGAAGGATTGCAAATGCAAACTACGACTGATGCTTCTATTGACAATACTATTTGCAAATCTATTACTTGTTTTATTTCAAGTTATCGCTGGTTTCAACTAGTTGCCTTTTTATCTAGTATTGGAAAAAAGATATTACAGAAAATTATATGAAATTAAAATCTCTCAATACGAGACCTACGCACGTTACATTCATTATTGTTAGAGTAGCCGTATTCCAAAACATATTATGTGGAATGAGTGATTTTCTTCACATGTAACCGATTCATTCTATGATTTTAGAAAAGTTTGTGACTAAAATCAATATTTTCCCAAAACTTATAGCTAGTTTGGGTATTTCCATTCTATACTGTAAAATAATAACTTATAAAGGCGATCACTGTAGCCATAATAACGATAGTAATTGCGGATCAACTACGAATTAGCATGCTAGTTGTTGGTGGAGGAGCAGCCATCAACTTGTTGGCAACATTTAGCCAGGTTACCAGTGCCCAACAGTAGAGGGATTTGTATCAGTGTAGTACTAGATATCAAATAAGATATCAAAAGCTGCTGAATGAATGGAAAAGTTTCGATTGAATAAAAATTCAGTAGTTACTGCAATCACCTTTGTCTATCTCTCCAAGGGGTCACTTCTGTGATTTCAGGTTCTATCTGCATTTCTATTTTATTCTCACGCTAGGTGTCGAGTTTCCATAAAACTATTCAAAAAACCATCATGTAAGGCATCAGCATTTCCACCGCCACAAGGACCTTCATCTTTTTCGAAGGAATACGGCATTGGGCTAATTCCAATGTTGCAACCAACGTAGGTGGGGGGGGGGGTACAACTGTTAAGGGCCCTCACGCCTTTGATGCTCTATAAGAGTACCTAGGAGAATTTCAAGGAATACGCTTCGCGTTAGTCGATGTAAAAAGTGATGTGATAACACAATGTACCACAGAAGACTTGCTCACTACTCCTTTTCTCCCTTATTGACTAAATTTCCTTTCGCTGCCTTGGTCTATACTTGGGAGGTCATTTTAAGTGTTAAGAAGCATGAAGCAAAATATCACTAAGGGACCTAAGGTATCCTTACATCATTGACTATTCCGAACTTTCAACCATTTTATCTTTAGATTGTTTTTATCCGTTGTGTCATTGATAGCAGTATCAGAGACGTCTTTCAAAAAGTGGGGGCAGGGGTAAAGAACCACAGAAATTCGTTTGAGACAAGCACATTTTCAGCCACGCCCTTTTCTTCACATGAGCTCTAATTATCTAAAATCGGTGTAGCGCACTTTCATTCTTGACAGTCGGATGATTGTCATTAAACCTAAACAGCTGCACATCAATATCACCTTCTAAACATGAAGAAAATCCAATCTCTAGGGTTATCTGTGAAAAAGGGAGGGAAGGGCAACCTGTGCAAAATTTGAGGGAACTAGCCTCTCCATCCCCCGCAGCCATTACAGTAAGAAACAGTCGCTGATCCAGGACAGGGGGGAAGGATTCGGCAGTGCATCATATGGAAAGGGGAAAATGCTTCGTCCACAAAACTTGTATCAGCAAATTCTATCAATTTTCTCAAAATCATGCAGGTTGTTAGTGAATACTACATCTTTCACAGAAACCTCATATAGGTATCTATCATGTGGTCGGCAAGACTAGCAGTGTATTCAAACCCACGGCAGGACTAGTTCATTTTACTGAAAAAGGGCAACATCAAACTATCCAAAACCACGCCCAGTTCTTTGATGTCACGTCCATGATACTAGCAAACTTCTAATTTCATACCCTCAAGAAGCATAATATTCGCGACGACCAGGGCTCAGGCTACAATAGCACTAGTCTAAATCCGCCCCGGGGCCATTTGAAAATAAAAAGCTACTGTCCGGTGGATAGTTCAAGGTTCTTTAAACTGGGTTAACTAGAAATTTCTTCGCGGTCCAGGACCAACAATTTGCCAACAGAACGGACATGGTTCCCGTGATTAAATAACATTCGCCTTAATTTTTAACTATTTCGTGTTCAATATCTTGGCAAACTGTGTGAATCTATGAAGGAAACATAGTTGTAAGCTGTCAGCATCGCTGCACCACATAATTCTTTTACTTGTGCTCCTAGAACACAAAATTAAGGCAATTTTCCGAAAGGTTCGTGTTATTTGTTGACAAAATTTTTGTCTGGTGGGTGCTGGGTGGGTATGACACCTCCTGTACCCCACTTTAGGAACGGCCCAGTAATTCTATCCTTTAACAACTCAAACCCAGAAATTTTCCTAAAGATGCTGCAAAGATGCATTTTGTATATTAGAAAACTGCATGTCAGAAAAAGAATTGAAACAAAGCAAACAATATGTCATAGCATTTCATTAGAAATGGAGTTTTCAATGGAAACAATCTAATTCCCCTAATACGATTAGAATTCTGTAGTTCGCCTGCTTGCATTTGCCCTTAACAATACTAATGAACCATAGATTCGATACGTTTACACAATCATTCTCCCATGTGTCGGTTTACCAAGGAATGCATTACTTTCTCCTCGTCTCTTTCGACTAAGTTGATTACAATAAAGGACTGTTGGCTTTAATCAGTAAAGTTATATGTGAAATGCATTTGGCATTCATGAAATCAGTTGGTTTGCCAATACTATATACATTACAAAGGTATACCCTATAGAGTGCGGGATTTCTAAAATAGAAAGATATCTTTAGGAAACTGGTCGCGGGATTTGGATGACTCTTCGGTACACGTAATCATTTGAGGTTTCCGGCTAAGAGGCACGAGGTTACTAACCAAGCCGGTCTATTACAATTTAACCACTAGAGCACAAATTTTTCTATGAAGAAAAAAGTAATGACCTCAATAAGAAGATATCTCCGACAAATAATCTAAAAATATATATAATCGATCTTATGTTGATTGTTCTTGTTATTGGCCCAAGTTAACTGCATAGGAAACTTTGTCTATGTAGGCGTTCCATCTCCACCCAAACACGAAGTATTCGCTATGCACCTAGGAACTGTTGCATTTGCTCACATAGAACTCATGAGGGAGTATGTTGCAATGGCATAAATGCTCGAAACCCGAAGCGACACTGTAGGCAAAGACATTGTGGAATGAATCCATAGAGCAAGACTGTCAAACTCACTTTGATCCAGGGACCGCACAGGGCGTGCACTGGGGGCCACACTGGGGGATGTTTAAGATATAATTTTATCTGAGGCAGGTTGGACAAGGTACCGAGGTCCGGGGGCATTATGGTCCTGAAGGAGAACATAAGTAACGTCCATGAAGACATTGCCGTATTATAATTCCTAAAATTAACCGATCAAATTGCTCACTCAAAGGGGTCGCTCTTAGAGGGAGTGCATACAAAATTTCCATCACCTCCCTCAGATGTTCGTGACATAACAATTGGAAATAAAACCATTCATTAAAGTTTGCCTATGTTTCATACGTAATACTGTGCTTCACTATCAGTCTCACAGGCCAGTTCATAGCACAGTCCCTGTTTGAACGATGGCAACAGTTCATGTGTCCCTTCCAATATTTCAGTAAGTACATGAATTGAATTTTTTTGTTTCTCTTTACAATTCTAATGAATCTGAACCAAAAGGTATTTGCAAGTGGCTAACATAGATAAACTCGCTGATATGACGTCTGTTCCAGCTATAGTGGTCACAAGAAAATTATATCTATATATTTATTTATTTATTTATTTATTTATTTATTTATTTATTTATTTATTTATTTATTTATTTGCTAAGTTATTTGCTAAGTTATTTATTCATTTGTTAGTTGTTTTCATTTGTGATATAACCAAATTAAATTTGCATGCACTGGGTCAGCATCTATGCAAGAACATATGGTATTTCTGCTATTGAAGAAAGGTTCGCATGTATGATCACCTCAAGACCTGAGGCAGAATTGAATAAATGGAGAAAAAGCGGCATCTCAAAAGGGCCACAAATGCAATTTCGAAGTTAAAGAACGCCTGTATCACTCCAGGCCAAACTTGAGAAGATCAGAGTAACAGATTGCTTGGGGAAAAAAGTAAGTAACTCGCAATTTCAAATGGAAGAATACAGCATAATGATTTGAATGAGAACCTTGGAGCCCTTATTGAGTTACAATGTGTTTAGTCATTTACAAAAACATTGAGGAGGACTGAGAAATCAAATACGTCGAATTTGCTGCTCTAAACTTGAACCCTGCACTTGGTGGTTTGATTGCAATTTGTAGTACCCATTTAGAAACATCCATTTAGTAGCGCCCATTTAGTAGCACCAATTTACTGACACTTATTTAGTAGCGCCCACTTAGTGGCACTCATATAGAGAAGCACTCAGCTAGTGGCATCCATCTAGTGGCACTCCAAGGTGCGCGAATTTGAGTCCATAAGACCTTTCGTCGCAAATTATAACATAAGGGCCGAGTGGTGTAGAGCTAGCTTAATAACTAGGGGGTTTATGTATAAATCAATGTATTTCGAAACGAGGCTATGTAACAATGGAGCCTCGTATTCCAAAACGAGGCTATGTAGCAATTGAAATCATTCAAACGAAAAAGAGGCTAGCTTCCAGTTTGAAAGCGCTCCTCAATGGCAATAGCATGATTAAAGAAATCTTATATGTAAATAGTATAATGAAAGCAAACAAGAAAAATAACCATTTCAACCTAAGTAAGAAACTTCTAAGAAAATCAGTATTTGTTAAGAATAACTGTGGGGCTAAAGCCCCCCAAAATATGAAAAACATAACAAGAAGAGTTAAGCCCCCCTGAACCCCCAGCTTTACACCACTGCGAGGCCCGGTTTACACGAGAAAGTCAAGCCCATTTGAAATTTCAAATTGGCGTGAATATTGGCTAGGCAGGTTATTTCTCTTTGCGTGTTTACATGTGAGTTTTGCCCCAGTTTGACAACTATGTTGTTGTTGTTCATAACAGTAAAACAGTACTTATTAGTATTAATTACAAATTAGCACTAATGCAAAGTAAAACAAAAGGCCAATGTGAACTTTGAGTCCGTGACCACTGCATCTCGCACAGATTTGAAAGTAATTTCCGTTCACAGGGTGTTTTCAAACTAACTTGGAAGCCAAGTTGAGTTGCATCGCGGTCAGAGTTCAAAATCGTTTTTTATGTGAACACTATAAGAGCTTCACCATCATCAGTCATTATAAGTTTTATTATCTCCACACGAATACCTCTTCAGCTATAAAGCCAAATACAACGTTTCTATATTTTAATTAAAATGATAAGTAGATTTTTAATAAGTGAAAAATGAAAACTTTTTTAGGTTGTTCTTCCAGAGGTTCGTGTTTTGGTGTACTTGTTCTTAGCATTGTACCTCGTCAGCTGTGCTTTTTTGTTCTTTTTTGAAGCACCAGTGTTTGGATCTCTCTAATATCAGCTGGGATATCGTTCGAAGCCTTTAAGGCAGAGTAGTAGAATCGTTTTTGGCATGTTCTGTTATGAGCCTTGGGATCTAGATATCCCTACAGTTCCTTGTTTGATAATTTGACTACGAGCGGATCTACATTGCTTTGACTAGGCACCAAGCTCAACCCAGAAAACAGGCCTTGAATAAACTGTTACAGATTGAGCGCATAAATTCAAGGGTGTGTTTACATGTGACCAAAACTGAAGCTCACGCATACTTAAACTTTCAAGCCTACAGATTTGCAAATATGGATCTCGTTTACATTACGCCGGTTTGAAATTTCAAATAGGATTGAGACAACGAGCTACACAGGTGAGAATTCAAATCTGAACAAAAATAGCTCCTAGCGAAGTTAAATCCGCCTAAGATGTATAGAAATCATACCTCTGCTACATCCAAATGCGAACTTGACGATGAACTCTAAATCTTGTAATCTTTTAAAATCTGATAGCATATACACATTACTTCTAGTATCAGCGATGGCTTCTAATTCAAATCGTTTGACTGCCTTTCCGATACCAACAGCAAAGATCTTTACACCAATACTCTTCAGCGGCACAACTGCAATTGATGGCTCAATAAAGTCACCACTTCTAGTCTGCTCTCCATCAGTAAGCAGTACTGCCACTCGTAGAACATTCTTTCTGAATCAAGAAGAACTCGACCATTACATAATAAACACTTGTAACATACAGAAGTACGCCCTATCAAGGAAATAGTCAATAGCTAAACTCTAGTAAATAGACTGCAATATATATACATATATATAAACAAGGGGAGGGGGATGTTTTGAGCCAATGATCTCATTTGATTACATCCTCACTTGCCAATCAAAACGCGTAAAAGGCAATAGAAAGTGGAGAGAAAATCATTTTGATCAGTTTCAGAAACAAAGGTGGTGTCGTAGTCTTTCTGCTGTATAAAAACCACCTCACACAAAAAGCTGGTATTGCATGCGATAGTTCTATTTTCCGGGCAGATTTTTACAATTGCATGTAGCAGACAGATTTTTCTACAACTCTACAGCTTCCCTTTTCAAAATAGTACTGCAAACAGGAGATATGAGGTCCTATAGTTAAAGCAATTTTCCGAGTATCTACGGTATAGGTTTTCCTATGAAAGAACTGTTGAATGGGCCCTATCCATCCACCTTTCACGTATACTGATGTCAATATTGAAGACAAATTCCAAAAATATTTCTCCAACTTTCAAGTATTCTGCCTTACCTTCCATATGTTGCTAGTAGAGTTACATCATAGATGTGTACTACTACTTTCATGTATGTTTGTAAAGAGGCTTGCAATAATAGCTGTTCTAAAGTGTTGGATTATGCAAACACTCCTTATTAACTAAAAATTAAAGAAACATTGCATATCTTGTGGGTAAGGCCTGATTTACATAAGCAGATTCAGCATTGCAACTTTTCCTTAAGCTTTTAGCTCATTTTCTATAACCATTCCATTCCCTTTCGCTATATTGATTTCTTTTCGATTAATATATTCCATTCATCATTTAACGTCCATTTATGTGCTCTGAAGTTTTTCACTGTATTTAGCGACTAATGATGGATTGGAACAATCTGAAACATGTCTTGTATAATTGAAAAACATTGCCCTGTTTATTCGCTTTATATATACTTTTTATAATATCGAGAAATTTTGGAAATATATTTATTATATATATATATATATATATATATATATATATATATATATATATATATATATATATATATATATATATATATATATATATATATATATATATATATATATATATATATATATATATATATATATATATATATATATATATATATATATATATATATATATATATATACTTCAAGTGCTCTACGAACGCTAACGGGCGACGATTCCAAATCGTTGCTCGAGGGTAGATCATTTGCTCGCACCACCCCTCTCCTAACCAATTTGCACAGGGGAGCCATCGCAGCCCCATCGCAATGTGTAGTGGACCTGCTACTTTTCATTTCTTCCAAATCTTATTGCTTTTACAAAATATATTATATATATATATATATATATATATATATATATATATATATATATATATATATATATATATATATATATATATATATATATATATATATATATAATAATAATAATACATTTCGTTAAAGTTGGCTAAAAATAAATAGTTTTAAAACTAATACAGGCCAACTGATCTTCTTATTTACAATGCTATGCACAAATTATACAACAGCATGTGGATCCCGTCCAATCTTTGATTCTGTTTTTAAACTGTCTGTCATTTTTGGCAGATTTAATCATGTCAGGGAGTGTGTTCCATAGCATGCTTCCTCTAAATCTCAGAGAATTTAATCCGTACCTTACTGTTTTCGTACTTGGTAGTTGGACGAGATCCTTTATTCTAAGATTGTAATTTGTGGGCCTACGCTCGAAGAGATCCCACAGAAAGGAGGGATTTTTTGAGGTTAAGCATTTGTATGCCTCTAAAAGTAATGCTTGTAAATTTCTAGTATGTATCGTATGCTCACCTCTCTTCTGCAGAAGCTCTTCAAAGGTAGACCCATAGTCGTCCAATAGCACTCTCAGGGCGCGTTTATGAATTCTATTAATTTCATTGTTCGATGATTTTCCACTAAACATCCAGATTAGCGGACAATAATTAAAGTTTGATAGTACAAACGAATTATATAGCATGACATTTTTTTCGTATTCAAGGTTTGGGGCAATTCTAGAAAAACCCCTGACTTTTTTTGAAGCTTTTTTGCAGATTGATTGTACATGCTGGTTGAAGTTTAGCATAGAGTCAATTGTCACACCCAATAGCTTTACGCTATCAGTCATCTGGACCACGATGCCATTTATATCAATACACAATTTAATGTCGTCTTTTAGGCCTATGAACATTAGTTGGAATTTTTCTGGGTTTGCAACCATTTCGTTGTTTTTATACCAGCGAATTGCAGCTTTCATGTCACTTTCGATGTTTGAGGCAACGGAATCTAGGTTTTGCCCACATGCATATATTGTATTATCGTCTGCAAAATTGCATACCTGAGAGTGCTGTATCTCACAGAAGAAGTCATTTATGAAAATGTTAAATAGGAAGGGTCCTAGAACAGACCCCTGTGGAACACCAGCTTTGATTTCCTGCCATGCACTAAAACAAGTGCCTATTTTTACTCTTTGCCTTCTTCCAACAAGGTAACTATGCAAAAGTTTTAGGCTGTCTATGCTGAAACCGTAAGCCTCCATCTTGGCTAAAAGCAGGTCATGGGGTAGACAGTCATATGCTTTTGATAGGTCCATCAACACCATACCGCATACACCTGATTGGTCGATATGCATACGGATTGTCTCAATGACTCTAAGTAGAGCATGTTGAGTACTATGTCTATTTCTAAATCCGCATATAATGTTTGCTAGTTGAGGTTCCATAAACTGTTCCATTTGCCTTTTTAGGAGGCGCTCAAATACTTTTGAGAATGCTGATAGTACACTGATAGGTCGATAGTTACTTTTTGAAGTGCTGGCACCATCTTTATATACTGGCGATACATCTGCTAGCTTTAATGGATCAGGGAAGATGCAGGACTGGACCATTGAGTTTGCAATGTTTGTTACCTTGTTGAAGGAAAGATCTGATGTCATTTTTAATATGTGGGAAGGAATATCTCCACTTATTTTTTTCCTTATATTTAGGTGGTTGATTTCATCCCATACCTCAGAATACTCAAAAGTCTGAAAAACAAATTTATTTGCATCATTTACCCTTTACTTAATTCTAATAATGCTCGGGTGCTTACTATATCGTAAAATAGCGGCATCAACTGGATGCTCTATCGGGTCATCAATTTTGATCGGATAAACATACATACATATATATATATATATATATATATATATATATATATATATATATATATATATATATATATATATATATATATATATATATATATATATATATATATATATATATATATATATATATATATATATATATATATATATATATATATATATATATATATATATATATATATATATATATATATATATATATATATATATATATATATATGTATGTATGTATGTATGTATGTATGTATGTATGTATGTTTATATGTATATATGTATGGACACATCGATAATAAGATAGACGATAATAAAATTTAGATTTTTATAGCGCACATACAAAGAAAGAATTATAATCTATCAATCGAGCTCGTCAATGTATAAACTGAAAGGCTACTTTAAAAATTAAGTTCATTATGCTTCAATACATTGTTTTTCCTGCATATTGATGCCATTTGTCGACCGAAATGAATAGTTTGATTTCCTCAGTTCAAAAAAATCAAATATACATCTATTTACATAATATAAGAGTAAACATTGCTAAAAGGAGTGCACTTTAATTTGTCCCTCAGACCATAGTCTATAATGGAGTTATGGAAATCAGGACTGCTGCCCGTCCTAGTGACCTTTCTTTCAATAAATGATAAGATATCTTTTGGGTTTCGATAAGAACGAGATTTTTATAGAAGCTTTCCGATAAAGGAATGAGACAATCTCCGTGCTTTTTTGAGCGATTTGATTTTAGCGTATACTTCAACTAGACTATAACAACAATTTTAATATCCTGTTCTGCTTGCATGCCCTGGTGCTCCATACTTACAAGCTATTTTTCCAGGACACTACCAGCCTTCTTTAAAAAACTACACTTCCTGACATAACCTAGACTGCTACTCAAAAAACTATACCAGGAGGAAAGACAAATTACAAACGACGAGTGTCGGATGAAAAATGTTTTCTGTACGTCTAAACATGGTGCCGTTCTTTCGTGTTGTAAACACATATTATGGACGGATCTCCCTGGAATCGTTCCATTAACTCCAAATATGATGTCCGAACAATGAACTTGTCAAGTCTCCTGTCTATTCCGTTATTTTACACATGTGAAAATCTGTAACAGATTCTTAGCACAAACACGATTGCTCACTTTGAAATAAAGAACTCGAAGTATAAAATACTATTTCAATATATTTCTCAAAACAGGCCATAACAGACCCAGAATTCAGCAACAGACCAAACAAAATCTTCTCCGGCAAGCTGCCTAAAATACACACTAGTGATTACACCTACAAATCGCGAAATTAGATGTATCTAACATGGCAACTTTTAGGTACAACCACTGGTCTCTTGTTTGTACAAGGAACAATTAAGATTCACTTTTTTGACTACAAGATGGAATTTTTTATTGAATACGCAAGCAATTTCAGTATACATCTTTTATAATCCTATAAGTAATTTCAGTTCTGCCCTCCAATTTCATAGCCTGGTTTCCATATCATTGTAAGCGACAGGGACGCGTCCCATTCATTGGGGGCTCATTGGCGATGAATCAGAAACGTTCTGAAAAGTTGAACCATCTTAACCTCAGAGTCCAGAAAAAGTCACGGCTCCACGGCTCTGAGCCGGAGGAAAATTTTGCTCTTTATGTCGTATTTGAGGAAGGTTTTGAAATTTGTACCGACAATCCAGTTTCAGCAAAGTTTTCATATTATGCGACATCAACTGTGAAAGGCATAGCCCATTTACAGTTAAAGCTTCCAAGAAATACCCAATATTAAGTTCAAAAACTTGGCTAGTTTTGATAGTCTTAGAAGAGGAAGGTTTATGATGAAGATTTGACAGCCGGAGGAAGGTTGGGCATTTTTCTGGACTCTGCTTAACCTTTTTCCACTCTACTGGGACGTCAATGACTAAAAGCAAAACGAGTGAGTTTCGCTTCTTTCCCAAGTATTTGTACAAGCGCTTTTCACAGTCAGAAAAATTGGGGTCCATGATCTCATCTGTTGGCAAAATCGTATCAGAGTTCCAAAAAAGTTGGCACAAATTTTTCAATTCATGATAATTTCCTCTCGGTTCCAGATGCGTGCATTGAGTGGTAACCATTGCAAAGGCCATTCTGTCGCGCACTGAATGGCTTTGTAAGCATTCATGATACAGCTGATTCTACCCCTTCTACCTGGAGGTTTTCTGTACCACATTTATGTTTATAACCGTTCCCACATCTTCATAAGCGTCACAGTAGCATCCCCGATGCAATGAATGGGGCGTCCCCGACACCTACGACGATATCGAAACCAGGCTTAGATTGGCTATGCTATTTAGCAGCTATACGGTCTTTTTATAGGAAACCAGTTTATAAGCAACCTAGTGCTAGACACGTTAAAATTCAAGACACTCTTAGAACTACAAGGAAAGAGTTAAGAAACTTTAGAAATGTCTGTGCTATTTCAAAGTTTGGGGTTATTTCCTCCATGGATGTAACAAGTGTCAACTAAAGTAAATTGTTTGAGAAAGATATGAGAAAGTTCCTTTGCTTGAGAGAAAGATATGCGCATTTTATTACAAATGGCACATTGGAACCATTACCTAATTCAACGCAAAATTGAACCAATACCGTATCCTTTTCGAGGACCAAAGTGAAGATTATATAAAGTTTATCGAAATTAACGACGTGGGCATGAGGTTAATTTAGATTTTGAGCCGCACTAACGTCTTTTGTTTGCTATCATGCTAATAGTTTGCTATATCCACGTGTTTTATATCTGTTCAATGCAATCTTTTCACTCAATTAAGAAACTTTTAAGAAACTTTTAGAACTAACATGTGGCAAAAATTAAGAAACTTTTAGTAACTAGGCTTTGAGCTAGGTTGTTTATAAAACAAAAACGTGTATAAGCACTTGAGATATACGGCCGGAAAAAGTTGGTGAAATGACAATTAACATATTATAATGACAATAGGTTCCAAAGAAATAGTGCATAACTGCTATATGTTGTATCCAAGGGTTTCTGGGAAAATATACTTGAAGCTGAATTCCGCCGGTCTTTGCTGTGACAAACACTGGGCTTAAATCCGTATCATTGACAGGTTGTGGTGAAACAGCCTACTACAAATCGAGTAAATAAAATGCTCTTCGAAAGAAATTTGCTAGCGCTCAATGGTTTCACACATACTACACAAATGTACTTAATTGTTCTTAGATATCTCAATATATCTAGCAGAAGTTCCGCCACTGGGAGGACTGGGGGGGGGCATGTCCCCCAGTTTTCTACAGGATCAAATGTTTGAAGGGGTGTTAGGTTTCTAGCAAGGATTACGTCATTGCTATGGCTATGTCATATAATTGTAGTTCGCATAGCTATTTGTCATCTTCTACTTGCATATTTACTGTATGCTACGCTAAAGGGTGTGGTCCATCAAAGCTCCTCCCACGTTCTGGCGGCTTGCGCAGCCCCTCAGTTATGATGCTAACTTGAGAATCAACAAAAAAATTCAAATCAAATATAGAATACTACAGCTTACCGACTTCCATAGGCTTTGGTAAACAATTTGTCATACGCAGCCTTGAAGCCTCTGTCCATACGCGTAATCGATGCTTCTTGTGGTAACAGGCCCACCCCTTCTTTGAATTCATTCACATTGTAGTAATCGTTAAATTTGATTGGAACTGATGCTGTCTGACTAAACAACACAATACCCATACGAGTACCATTCTCTGCCAGCCCGTTTTCCGTGGCAACCAATTTCATGAAGTCTTTCTGCAGCTTATAATTATCCGGGCTGATGCTACCTGATGCATCGACGATGAACGCAATATCAACTGGTTTCATGCAACGATCTGAAATGAGATAGCTTATCTAATAAGAACACTCTTTTAAGCAAACGCCCTCCAAACAACACTTTTTAGTCCCAATTTTATACTTTAAAAGAAACGTTATAAAGAACTGTTTTATGAGAAAGTAGTTTGCAGGTTTTCCTTTTATAAGAAACCTGGTGCAAAGCTTAGTACTAGAAGTTTCTTAACTTTTGGGAACATTTTAGTTCTAAAAGTTTCGTTAAAGCTTCCTAATGTAATTAAAAAATTGCAGTGAAAACGAAAAAAAAAGTAAAACATTGTTTTTTTAAGACTTGGTACATAGAACATACTGTAGTGGAAGCTTGTTGAATCCATGGAGTAAAAGGGGGTTTCCGAAACTGTGAAAGATCGCACACAAATTTCTAAAGTTTCCTAACTTTTCCTTGTTGTCTAAAAGTTTCCTAAACTTTAGCATGTCTAGTACTAGGTTTCTTGTGAACGCTTTTCTTACAAAAAAATCGAGTAAAAGAGAGTAGCACTCAGCTGCTCAAAGTTAAGATAGTCCAATGTTCGATTTCTGAGGCCTACAAAAGTTTACAAGTTGATACACACTTGAAATTCTAATTTTCAAGCAAGCACATCAGTATTTTCGTTTAATTTGGGTAGATTTCCTGTGACAACCACCTATGTATTTCAGTGTTACGTAAGTGTATTGCCCATATGTTTTTTTAACTGTGTTACAAACCTCGACTCTTATTGGTAAGAAAGTATGGAGAAAATTTCACTACTGAAATCATGAAAAAGCCAATAAGTTCGAGTACTGAGCAAAAAAACATTCTGGTAAAAAGGGTAGTCCTGCGTGAGTTCTATATAACATATGAGTTCGTGATGAGGTAGCCATTCCATTTGTTCGACAACGCCAAACTTTTTAATGAAGGTCTTGTGTGATAAGGCTCAATATCGTATCATATGAGAATAGAGTCAAAAGTAGATTAGTAGATTCAACCGCGTATCCTTTCTTGTGCGCACATACTTGAATTAGCCAAAATCAAGTTGTCATATCATACCAATAATCTTGTGTGTGTGTGTTCAAGAGTTAAAATTCGATTCTGTGATAATAAAACGTTTTAGTTTCCACTACAAAGCCATTTTTAAGCCGTTTTAGACCCGTAAGCAGCCAGCCTGATTCAACAGCGGTTTTCGAGACAATAAATCAACAACAACTGGATTTGCAAGAAGTAAAAACCTTTCGTAACACAGGCGTCGAAACAGTAAACAGGGCCAAAAAGCAGTTGGCGATTGGCGACATCATCTAGTGTCACTAGGACACAGCAATATATAAACAAATAAGTCATCAAATCCCTTTTCTATTACCTGTAAAGCAAAGGTGCCTCTGAAACGATGAAAGACACTTCTTTGCTCAGCGGGAAAGTCCTTCCATTTTATGGACATCCGCACAGAGGCATTCCTATGGATTGACGGGGATCAAGGTTTGAATCAGAAACCTATTTAAGTAAGGTACTGTGCCTAACTTATACCCGCTTGTCTGCCAGGATTGCTACAGACTTTTCTTACCAAGGATGTTCCTAGAACTGCTCTTTGCAAAACTCACAATTTACTAACAAACTGGGTGTGGTACCCATCGTTGAAGAATATCTGCCTAAATTTTTTCAAGGGCTATCTGCTCAATTTTGTTGGTACGAGCATTGTGTGCTCCCATAAATGTAACAAATTCATGAGCTGTCCGTTTCTCCGCAGCACCTGATTCTTCTTCTTAGGCTCCTAGAATACAAGACTTGAAGCAAGTCTTTGAAAGGCACGGCAAAGTATGATTATTTTTCCGCATGAATTTTTGTCTCAGGGTATGACACCTCCACACCCTACTGAAAGACCATGGTATCAACTCCCCTCAACCACCCATAACACAGAAACATATTTTTGTCACCGAATAGCAAAGAGTCTGAACTTCTATTCTGTACTTCAATGCAATAATACACAGTACCAGTTAATAAGCAACCTAGTACTAGCTAGACACACAAAAAATTAAGAAACTTTTAGAACTACAACGAAAGAGCTAAGAAACTTTAGAAATTTCTTTGCTATGTCAAAGTTTGGGGTTTGTGAAATATATTTCCTCCATGGATGTAACAAGTGTCTACTAAAAGATGTGAGAAAGATCCTTTGGTTGAGAGGAAGATATGCGCATTTTTGCGACAAATGGCACATTGGAGCCATTACCTAGTTCAACGCAAAACTGAACCAATACCGTATACTTTTCGAGGACCAAAGTGAAGATTATGTAAAGTTTACTGAAATTAACGGTGTGGACATGAGGTTGATTTAGATTTAGAGCCGCACCAACGTCTTTTGTTTGCTATCATGCTAATAGTTTACTATATCCACGTGTTTTATATCGTTTTCAATGCAATCTTTGTTCATTAAATTAAGAAACTTTTAAGAAACTTTTAGAACTAAAATGTGGCCAAAAATTAAGAAACTTTTAGTACTAGGCCTTGAGCTAGGTTTCTTATAAAAAAAGACGTGTATAGCTCTAATATCAATTATTTCATCCCTGGCATATTTTATCACACTGTCTACTTGGAATAAGTTCCCAGTAGCTCCAGTAGGCAAAATTAAAGAATTTCCTCGATTGTTTAGGCCAACTCAAAAACTTTTTCAAGATGAGAGTGGTACTCTTCAAGGCTGTTATAGAACTATGTAAAAGCATAATGTGCTTTGCATGTGAGTATGAAATTCGTTGCCCACTTTCTACCAATGTGTCTACAGGGCATGATAGCAATTTTTGCCCATTTTTGTGGCCCTTAGTAGAAATATCCCTTCTGGTGGTACCTTCCAATGAGCCCATGCTAGTCGATTTAACCGAGCCCCATCCGCAGCAAACCTGGTATAAGAGTATATTCATGTGAGAAATTTCTACTGCATGGATCAAATCCCAGAAAACAATGCACAAAAAACGTTTGGAGTTCGAGAAAAATCACCAATAAACGTGTTACACTCTTTTTTATAAGAATAAATTTTATAAGAATATTGAGGCTCAAAATCGTTGAAACTTAGGAATAATTTAAGAATAATGCGAGGCTCAAGCCTAATCAAGAATTGGTTTGTATCACAGTTATAATACTGCTGTCAGATGTACTTTTGCATTATCGATACAAATTATAAACTCTTGTTGAGTTTTATGATGTAGTAAAGCATCAACAAAGATTGGAATACATTCCTTAAATTTTTAGGCGAAGCCACACCTTTGGTATTTAAGAATAATTTAAGAAGAATTCTAGGCTCAAAATCAGAAGAATTTAAGAATATTGAGGTTCGGAAAAAATTTAGGTATTCTTATAAAAAAGAATGTAATTGCAGAAGCTCTAATGGTAATAGTGGGGAGAATCAAGATTTTTCATAGTCTGAATTTATTTTCTTCTCTGCCTAACTTTCAATAAAACTGTTTCTTGCTCCGGACATAATGTTTTTTAAAGAAAATGATTTAATATGAAAGTAGCGCTCGACTGCTCAGAAATATTAACTATAAGGCAATTCAATACTAGATTTTTGAGACCTAAGAAAGTCAATAAGATCATATAAATTCCAAAGTTCAACACACACAATCCCATCAGGGGCTGTTCAATACTTACGTCAAGCTGAAATTGTCATTTTTTAACAACCCACCCCCCAGCGTCACGCACTGAATCACGAAAAACGTGTAGAACAAGGCCTGTCTGTATGAGAGCTACCCACCCCCTAAGCGTGACGTGATTACTGAACAGCCCCTCGTCTCTTTTATTTGATTTTTACAGATTTCTTGTGTCAATTTACGTAGTCATGTATTAGGTTTGTGTAACCCTGTAGTGCTAAACAAACTCAAACACTCTTGCTAACACTCTTCAGATCTGACACTCTTTACAGAGAGTTCAGTCTAGTCACTGATCAGTGGTTGTAGTACTGAAATCATAACGAAGCCGAAACAAGTTTCAATATTGGACGAACAAACATCCTTACAAAAGACGTGAGGTTTTGCATTCCAGTTTCAGTCAGCAGTAAAATCCATGGTCTTTTTACCGCGAAAAAACAACGGTACTTTATCTCCACTTTGAAGAGAGATAGGTACCCTTCAGATCGCTGATTAGATCTGTATTTGTATATACATATATCATGCGTTATGCCCAGTCTTATTAAAACCCGCATCCTTTATAAAGGAGTCATCTGTGGTTTAATGGTGGTTGAATGGGCATAAATATGATCAGAATAAAAAGCCTTTTCAATACGACTACACTGTTCACCAAGCACTTTTAAAGTTTGTCTTTGTCCTTAAGAAAATTCGACTTGTTCCATCCTGCCTTGCACCCCTAATGGTTTAGACAAAACATCAGTTCAGCATTCATATACCGTCACCGAACTAAAAATCACAAGACTACTTAAGGCTACTTGTGACTCAAAAAATCCCATATGGTCATCTTCCCCACGGCTGCTAAGCGGGCCCTTTGATGATCTAATACGTTCCCCCACTGTTGATTCCCCCCCCCCCCCACTCTTTCGCTTCAAATAAAGGTTAAGTATCAGAATGTAAAGTAGCACTTTTTACGGAACGCCACGTGGTTCGTGGATGTAGCTCTTAGTTGGATGTTTTAGGATTTGCTGTGCATAGTCAGGAGTAAATTTCGTTCACTAGTACAGTAGTACACTCTTTCACACCAGCAAAGACGACCGCACACTTGACCATTAACTTTCAACACCGATAGGTGTGGATATCAACAAGAGTGTCCTTACTTCAACATCAAAGTGAACCCCGTTTTCAAATAAGCGTCATATCTGCTGGAGCACACAGATGTATTTCAAATAAATCCCGTTGTTTACACACAGAGCTAACAAGTAGAACAATAACATACTTTTGCGACCAAATCTCATTTCCTAAGTTTGTATGAACAAATAGCCGGTATGCGTTAGGGTACAGTCACTCATACTTTCCTACAGTATTACCACATACGACTTGAACGTCCAGTCATATCAAAAAACGATGTTCACCTCATACATTTGAACAGAAGGCTGCGTTGTGCAATTACTTAGCACGCTGCCAAAAAATCATGTCATAAAAGGTGCTTCCTTTAAAACATGTAACGTAAATAATACTGGCTAGAAAAAAGTGACCTACTTGTAACGTTCTCATGTTCTCTTCGATGTGCAACATCTGCAGCCAGGGCAATTCCCAGAATCAAACATAACAAAAACGAGATAAAGCATTTGATACTGGCTGGGTTAGCCATCTAATCTCCGACTTTACAAGGCGAAGTAGCTCCAACGCCACGAAGGTCTCAAGCGCCGATAACTCTCCAGTGAATGACTGCCTTCTATCCAAATAGGATTGGATCAAACCGTGAGTGCGGAAACACTCAAGGGCAAAGGCGCCTGTTTGCATCGGCTGTACTGAAAAGATAGATGTACGGCGACATGCATGATCGACAGTGGGCAGCACACAAGTTATATGCTCCGAGAAATTTCTCATTATAATAATCATAATGTTTACTGGCAAATAGCTCAGCGCTAGTATCCTGCACCGAAACAAAGGATTGGCTTATTCGAGTATTGATGACTTTTCAACGTAACAATATCTTGAATAGGCTGTGGCTTACTCGGTCCAACTTTATTGTAGGAAGATGACGTTAAAATCACTTTGTGAATTTATAGATTCCGAATTTTACATTCCTACATAACAAATGCTAACTTATTAGATATTCACCTAAATCATTTTAGATTCTTATCAGTGGCAGCGTCACAGGAGGATTTGAGGGACATACCCCTAGTTGTCTCTAGCGGATCATCACATTTTACCAACCCATCGACACTGTACGCACGGGTATGCTTTTGACTCAACCTACCCACCCACACCCGCTGTACAAATTTTTTTCTCGATATTCCTTGAAAACTGTTTCTCCTATAATTCTTTGGAGCCAATAAATGTATGTAGAAACGGTCGAGAAATGATATCCCCAAAAGTTTAAGCAGTGTCATTTATAATTCACTGTCGTTACTAGTGGTATGTAGTAAGATTGGAGCTGGATTATGTTTAAACCATTAACAAATAAATTTATCCGAGCATGGTACACTGAACCTTTGTGTCATGAGAAAAAACCAGAATTTTAATTATCAATATATAAGATAACAGATAGTTTCACTCAGTATGATAGTATATCGGATGCTCTAAATTAGTAAATTCCTAACTGAAGAAGTCAACCATACATTTTTTGCAATGGTAAACACTGTTTATATGAGACATGCCACAGTATATGATAGATATGTTTATAGTAGGTATCAAACCGGAAATCTTTGAACGAAGAAAGAGTTTCATTTGCCTATGACAACTATGAACATCTGTAAAAATCACTAGAATTCATAATTCTCATTTATTTAAATGAACAAATTCGTACAGGAAAATAAATTGAACCTTCAAATAAGAACTTTCCTACCTTAAATAATACCTAGAGCCTTTTGAATAAAGGCCTTAGTCAGCTTGAGACTCAAACAGTAGGTTCTTATATGCGGACATTTAGTGCGCCAGGGAGGAGAGCCATACAAGTTTGCAATTGACAGTTATTGATTTTAGCGTAAAAGTATACTTTATTAATTCCTTAGTGAACGTGTATCAAACACTTAATGAGTTCCATGGCTATATATTAACATTGCAGCACTGTAAGGCATTGCCAGCATGTGAGAGTCCCTGCAAAAAATGAAAAGTCTCTATAAACAAATAGTCCCCATGCCATGAGGAAAACGTAGGACTGAGATGTCAAACTTCGAAAGAAGCCATCAAGACTTGTATCAGATCTTCGTTTAGCTTTTCAACCAAGAGTTCCACCTACATACGATCGAACAAGTTTGCCGATAGAGGAGCAGGTAGGGCAGATTGCCACGGATCCCGAGCATGAAGGGGCCCAAAAGCTATGAAATGATTCTTTGGTGACTTAAACTTCATAATGTTGTCAAAAGCGACACCCTTCTTTCCAGTTGCCCCGTACTCCAACAAGCTGTCAGCCGTCCTACTTACGCATATGCAAGCACAATTATAATGGAAATTCAGTTCCCGAATTCAATTCCCATACCGTAAACCCTCGAATTAGTGCCCCCCCCCTCGAAAAAGCCCCTCCCTCGAATAAGCCCCAATGCTAGAACTTCAAATTGTTAATAAGCCCCCCCCCCTTGAATAAACCCCCACCCTAGATGATGATGAAGACTGTGAAAAAGACTAATGCTTAAATTTAGACTGTTTTTGTAATACACGCTTTTTTTATAAGGAGCCTAGCTAAAGGACTAGTTCTAAAAGTCCCTTATTTTCCGACCTCTTTTTATTAAATTCTAGTACTAAATGTTCCTTAGTAGTTCCTTAATTTTCACTGCACATAGTGTGCCAAAAAATGGCAAAGACACTAGAAAAGCATTGAAATTCTGAATTTTACCTTTAATTATGGCTAGAACTCAACCTCAAAACACAAATGCGACAGGAAATAAGCTCTATATATGCAAAAGCATAATTTCAATCAAGAAGTATCATGTCTATTCCGTTGATATCATCCAATGTAATGTAATCTTCACTTGCATCTGAGTACAGCACTCGGAATTTGAAAATGAAAAGTTACTTAGGGATTTTTCCTTTAGTAGTATAAGTTCTTTAAATATTTCGGCCTTCTACATGTAGGTTCCTCATAAAGTGGTTCCTTATTAAAAAAAGCTTGTAGTATGTAGAAAAGGAGCTTTGGCAATGAACTTTTTATTCCACATTTGTCAAATAATCTTATAAGCCCCCCTCGAATAAGCCCTCCCCTCGAATAAGCCCCTACCCAAAAAGTATCAAAAATGAATAAGCCACCAGGGGGTTAATCGAGGATTTACGGTATGGGACACTGCAACGTACTAATATTAGAACTTGCAGGTATTGAGTGAACTACCAAGACAACAAGAGTTTGGAGAGGTGATATAGGGCCTCCACCCCAACTTGAGACTTAAAGTCAACTTGTAAACCCAACGATGGAAATTTAAAGAGGAGGGTGACCCTACTGGTAGGGTGACCCTTCTAGGAGGGTGACCCTACCTCTATGTAAACAGGCCTTTAGTCACTGGCTACATTACCAAATGCAGCCAATCAGAGCACCGAAAATGGACCTCCATGATGTAAAAATAGATAGAGCCTTAGGTGTGATAACTGACATCTGCAATTTCCTCTTATTCATCTCTCTACTCTCTTTTCTGAAAGCCCACATTTCCTGTAATCTGTTCCACGTGACAGTCAAGGAAATGATTATATCTCTTCATCCCCCATCTCTCTAGCTTCGATATGAGCCCTTACCTGTTGTAACTAGTAATGTAGCTGAAATTGCAACAATTTAATACCATGCTAATGCAAAGTTCGTACTTGGTGGTCTGTATGTGACAGGCCGCAATTCAAGCATTAGCATTTTGCATTTTCAAAGCACCATAAATCATCGGGGTACCGCAAGTTTTACATTGCCTCTCGCTAAGCATCAGCTTCAATTACACAGAGAGGAAGCAACACAACAACAAAAGTACTATGCTACCACATATGCTAGTGATTGTGACATTCGTTTCAATCTGTTTTTCTTTATAATGTGCTTTATTAAATATGAGCACAGGACCATGGGGTATAGAGTTTGAATTAACACATGAGAAACTCAGGGGTTGCATCAGGACTTTTTCTTGGACAAAACTATAGTATTATACCTAAAGGCGCCGACTTTTGATTTTCCAAAGCAGGAATCAAATTTGAAAATTTTAAAGAACTCCACAGGTTTTCTAAACCAAGCATACATTATATATAGCTAGCCAACAAACAGAACAAATTATAGGTAAATGATAAACGTATTGGTGGCGAAAACTCTCGTTAAGTGGAGAGGGTAGAAAAGTGAGGAAGTCTGAAAACGAAAATTTTAGGACCATGTCTTTTAAATCTTAAGGAAGCACCCTTTTCCAACATAGAGATGCACCCTTCGTAGATAGAAAAGGGCAGATAATATCATTCATATGACTGTGAGGACCTTCAATAGATGCCTTTAATTCTATCGTTCATTTTAGATATTCAAGGAGGTTTGCACTTAAAGCTTAGCTGATTTTCAAGAGGCCCTCTGTTAAAAGCTAAATCATCAAATACCAATCTAATAACAGTATGACCAAAGAAAAAAAGAAAGAAAGAAAAGAAAAAGAGAAGCAACAAAATTATAAGAAAGAAATGAAAGAAACTATAACAGTCAAAAGTCTATTAGCTCAAAATGAAAAGTTCATTCACTAAACAAACTATTTAAGTTTCAGTGAAATGTTCATTCACAAAAAAGAGTAAGCTATTTACAATGCAGTGGGAAAAGAATACGTAAAATCATTATTTTAACATAAATATACAGAAATAACGTTCTGGAAATCTCCCCAGCGATCAAGATACCAACGTTGCCCTCCCTTAAGCCCAACTCCCTTGACCACCACACCACGGAGATCCCAGAGAAGATCACCGTCACTGAACCAGCAGAAATGGAACCAAATGCGACAGGGGAACTAACCGCTCGAGCACCAGAAAAGACCCTAGTCCCCCAAGCTATTCAGACACAGAGGATGCCAGCTTTATCTCAGCATGGAAACTATTCCACAGTCTAGAGCCTCAAAAAGAGACTTTTACGATGGCCGACAGGGGACATATAGCATTTGCTAAGGTTTGCACAAACAATATCAGATTGCTGCACACAAAATTGAACATCGATTACAAATTGATTGTTTATGCATAAACTCAAGGTTGCTGCTCACAAATTCAAGAATGGTGCGCACAAATTTGACTTGCTGCATACAAAATCGTTGTTGCAGCGCACAATTTGAACCTGTTGCATGCAAAGTAGGTGTCGCAGCATGTAAAGTGTTGCTGTTGTTGCTATTTTCACTTCCAAATATTTTAGTCTTAAGCGTGCATGAAAATGTTTTGCAAGAGTTGTGGAATACCTCTGCAACGAGGAGGTATTGCCATCAGTGTGGTATAGATAATGCGAGGAAACGACCTCTTGATTGTAACTCACGATGGCAAGAGAGGGGACAAGAATCAGTCCAAAGGAAAAGAGCACCTCAGCAGCAGCCAGCTTTGTCATTTGAGGCATTTAGAGAGGCAATGGGCAAGGAAAGGGCCTCTGGCTTCCAACCAAGGAAAGCAAGGCCTGGCAAGTCATGACTTCCAGCAGAGGTGAATGTTCAAGTTGGGGGTTGATGCAGTTAAAAGATGGGTTCTTGCTCATCGTAAGGGGTTTCTGTTTATCCTTCAAGGTTAGCCCCGACGCGGGTGCGGAAGAGCTGCTAACGATAGCACGTGATAAAATTATCAGGTTTAAACAGAATGTTTTTGGTACTATAGATGTGGTAGAACTCCTTTACCCGGATAGATTGGGGGTGGAAAATTTACCTAGGAGCATATTGTGTGCTGCACCAGCGATTTTGTATGCTGCAGGTTTGAATTTGTGTGCTACAGGACCCACTTTGCATGCAGCAGATCAAATTTATACGCAGCAGACTTAAATTTGAGCGCAGCAACCTTTAGTTTGTGCGTGAACAATTAACTTATACACGATTTTCGATTTTGTGTGCAGCAATCTGATCTTGTGGGTGCAGAGCTTAGCAAATGCTGCATGTGCCCTATGGACCATTGCAGGTTTTGGTAATTGGTGGATTTCACCTTTGGGGCCCTCAAATCCGTTGCTCAAATCCCTTGACTATTCCTAATCAAACTATATTTGGACAACTTCCATAGAAATTTCGAGACTTGACAGTACCGGGCTCATGCCCCCCAAGCTCCCCGTAGTCGGAGTCTATGATTACACTGATAAAATACTAACGATTGTTATGCCTAGCTTCTTCAAGCTAGTATGCTAAATAATGCTAGCCAAAATGTACCCAAAGGGATGCACCCAGAAATTTTTACCTGTAAAGATGAACCCATAGAAGTGTGTCCAAGGTGACTTACCCTGAGAGATTTATCGGAGCAGATGTGCCCAGGGAGATACGCCCGGAGAATAGAATCTTTGATTTGAAGATCAGTTGATGCTATGTATACCGTCGTAGAGTCACATCTTATACTAGCAAAAAAGCCATATATTTATACATTTACATTCATATTATAATGTAAGTTTGAGATAAAGCCGAAAATCAAAAATAAAAATAATCTGGGAAATAGCAACTAATCGACAGCATTCAACTTTACCACCAAACTGATGTAGTATGCATGCTCCCTGTGATAGTAAATTCTGTCCACATACTACCAAAGAACATGGGTGCTATGAGTTGCCGGAAGAAGAAGATCGACCTACCCCGTATATCATGGAATCTGTTATCGCTGATTCCTTACAGAGGTTCCAATGAGAGGCAATCAAATGTATTTTTACTAATTTTCTCAAATGAAACAAAATTACATTTTTGATTTTCATTATAAGAGATATTACACTTATTAATTTTAGCATAGCTATGAATACTATACATTAACCGTGGTTTAGTTATTGCATCAATGTGGATGATTTATCATTTATGTCTTTTATAAGAAACCTTTTTATAAGAAACCTAGTACTAGACAGCCAAAATTTAAGAAACTTTTAGAACTACAAGGAAGGAATCAAGAAACTTTAGAAATTTCTATGCCATCTCTCACAGTTTCGTGAAAATATTTTTCCTCCAAAGGTCTAAATATGTCCACTACAGTATTCTTTATGTGCTCAATTAAATAAGCCTTATGGGCACCACAAAAGACAAGGTTTTCTACGTTTTGCTTTTGTTTCCATTGCAATGTTTTAAGTAGAACAGTAAAAAAGCTTGTAATCAACTTTTAGAACTAAAATGTGGCCTGAAATTAAGAAACCTTTGCTACTACTCTTTGAGCCAAGTTTTTCATAAAAAAATACGTGCAAACCATTGAATTAGTCAATGCCATCTCATTTGCTATGCCCTGTTGACATTTTATGTTGAGTTCTGTATTTGAAAATCCCTACTATCAGCATTATCTTTAATATCATTCTCATAGTGGAGCTGAGTATTTATAATATTATCATTAAATTCATGAAGGATCTCTTGGTGACAGTTAGTCTCTTTCTGTTGTCATGATACTTCAAGTTCCGATGATCGATAGCTCTTGATAGCATTCAATCGCAATGTCTAGGCTTTGTTCACGAGGCAATCTCAACCCTGACAATGTGGTTATGTACAAAGACACCAGCCAGTAATTTGATCGATCATTCTTGCATTTCAAACTTAATCCACTCTAAATTTTGCAAGGAATGCTTGAAATGACAGCTAATGGCAAAGTCTCATCCACGATTTTATAGTGGGAGTCCACCAAGAATGCTATAAAACCACGCCCCTCTCAAACTATCGTAAATGAGGGGAGACACCTTGTGGAAAATTACCCCTAATACTTAATTCATATTAGCCATCCTGAATGACCCAATATCTTACAGGTAATTAGCATACAATAAGATTCTATATTCTGCATTTCCATGCCACTCATATCGCTCAACAGAACTAAACACTTTCCTAACCCCCTTAAATTACTACGCTGTTGCACAAATCTGGAGCAACATATTTTGGAAAGTGTAGGACTTCGATCCTCCATCCCCCTTTTAGGTGTGCCACTACCTATAAAGGTATAATCTTTTCTTTAAGAACAATTTTATAAGAACACCAGCCTCAAAATTTATGGAAAATTAAGAACAAATTAAGAACAAGCTGAGGCTGAAGCACTGTCGTAAAATTATTTGAAACTGACACAAAACTATTTGAGTTTACCAATGTTTGCTAAAAGTCCTCGAAACACCCAAGTCATCAGTGTGTAAAACGAGTCGTTAGTGTACCAAGAATTTTAGCAAGGATTATATGCGTATTTTGTCTTCTGTAATTTTATTGAAAATAATACCTGTTTCATAAAAATCCAATGTTCTCTTTTATATTGTCTAATGTCCACATTGCTTACACCCCAATAAATTAAGAACAAATTAAAAGCACTTCAGCCTCAAAATTTTGGAAATATTAAGAAGAGCCAGCCTTAACTTCAATTTTACTGGTTCTTATAAAAAAGAGGATAATGTCATTAGATTCACCTATGGCACTGATGAGAACCAATTCTGATTTTGTCTCACCTCTTATCAGCTTTCAGAAGCACAAATTTACAATGAATCTGCCGCTTTTACTGTTCAAAAACATTTAGAAGGGAAAAGTACAGACGAAAATGCATTTCTAGCTTTTTGTCTCTATTCCATGAGACCCAATCACTTCGACAAGGCCAGTCACTCCTCTCTATATGCAATGGCATCGCCAGGGTAAATGAAGTGTGGGAAGAGAGAGGGACAAGAAGTTGATGATGGGATGATGATAATGATAATGATGCTTGTGAGAGTGCACTTCGTAAATTCCATGTTTTCCACTAGAGATAAGGTACTGAAATAATTTTGCAACAGTTTTTATGTAAACAAAATGCTTGGATAAAAGTATATGTCTGGAACATTCTTCAACTCGAATTTAAAGGAATCCTGGAAATAGTACAACAAAATGCACAACTTGCTTTCACATTGTATTCATTTCAGTGCATTCTTGAGAAACAGTATAAGGTAATTTTAGAATCAACAGTCGTTCTACATGCCTAAGGCCACGCCCATGTTTCCAAAAATAGTTCTAGAAGCTATTATATATGCCCTTTTAACTTTTGACTAAAACAACTGATACATAGACTTGGAGAGCACTTCCACCTAACGAAACAAAACGTGGTTTTGTGGGTATTTCCGATTTTCTTGGGGGTAGTTAAGGGTGTTTCGAAGTGTGGTCAATAGATACATTGGTACTGATAGAGATTTTTCGCTTCCAACTTTTGCCCCTACCCCCACTATTTTAAGAATACATTTTGAAGTGCTGATTATTCTTCACGATCATAGGAAGGTGTAATTCTCTTCATGCATGACATCCACCTCTTGTCATTAACACTGAAGCTGACTGCTTCAATCTTCAAAGATCGGCATTTGAATAATCTAGCTTTTTCGTTTCACTCATGTTTTGCTAGATGAGATTTTGATTTGGATCGTATTCTGACTTTTCAGAGTCTATGACAAAACAGTTTCTTTCAAATCTTTGTTAAGAAACTAGATTGCATATATTCATTTTCTAGAGATAAGCATTCTAAATTACAAAGTTATCTTTTGAAAATCAACCCCCGGAAATACATTCTCCATCCATTTGGTTAACCCAAATTTCAAAATTTACCTCTTTGTAGTCAACGATAGAGCGCCTCCCGAAGACAACGCCAAAAAAGCTAATGGAATTAAACTTTAGAGGTCTGATGGCTCATAGCTTTCATACATGCTTGGTGGGCAATAATAAGTATACGGTTGAGTATTTTTCTTCAAATCAATATTGGATTGCCTGCACATTTTGTGATGTACAAGCCAGACACTGCATGAATTGAGAAGTCCTATGGACCTTCCAGACAATGAGCAACGCCAACATTTAAATTACTTTCAATGTATGTAAAGTAAGTGAGTAAGTGAGTTCAAAAGCAAGCGAACTAACAGCAAGAAAAATTGGAGAGAATCAAAAAGGACCCTGAAAGGTTAGCACCAAAAGAATTGCAGATCTAAAAATTTGATTATGACTTAGACTGGGATAATTCTATTTTAATTTGAACTGTCAAAGTCACTTCCTTTGCTTTGAGTATAAAAACTCTACCTTTAGCATGAAAATTAATAACGTCCAATTATGTGCGCCCGTCATAATCTTTCTACCATTCTACCAGTGCTTTATGAAAACAAAAATAATTATTATACTTTGTAAGTAAATATTTCCACAGTACAACTCCCGATAATCTTATAAAATAAACTACACCAATGCCGGCCCCTCTGCATTTCGTCGACAGACAAAAGGTAGCTTTTGAGGGTATCAGAAAGCTGCTTGGCTTTTCAATCCAGTTCTATATGAAAGGCCGGCTAATCTAACCTGCCAAGAAATTTTGATTCTACCATTTTACATTCTAGCTCAAGAGTTATTTTGATGGCCATCCAAAATCAGGCTGCTATTTTGGGTGAAGCAAAGAAAATATTTGGTGTGCCATGGTCTAGTCTTGGTTTATTCTGAGCATTTTTCATAGCGTTTTACAACTGATGAAATTATGGACGATAAACCATTCGAAGAATTGATACAATGACTATTCTAAGGCATAGACAATAATTTGCACCCCTTACTCTTACTTTGCTTTAATATTCTTAAAGACTATATTCTTTTAAAACAGAACGCATGTATGCTCCTTCTTTGAATAACAGATCGCGCAACTTAAATAAGATCACAACTACTGCCTTGATAATCATGGCCTTTATATATAATGTTGGCAGTAGCCTCATATGAAAATAGAAATATTATCAATATCTTAAGAAGTAATTGCGCCCTTGAAGATAATGATATGAAATTATTTAAGATACGAGTCAATCCCCTCTCTATCAAATGAGTCATTTCCCTTCTCATCAGACCGACAGTCACACGACTAGCATAGAAATTAAGCAATTTGCACAATTTGGATACCTCCAACACCGGTACGAAACTAATTCCTACGCAGATCCATTTCGATTACTGATAAAATCCCGCAGCTTTTGCTATATTACTAACAATTAGCTCCAAAGTACACAACCTTTGGAATGTGGCAATCACACTCAAGATATCCTATCTCTGGTACCCTCAATGCTGCTGCTTTCTTCATCTTTCTTCACGTCAGATACAAGATAGTACTTGCTTGCGATAGGTAGTAAAATCAGGTTACATCTTTCAAGAAAATACACCATGCCATGATGGCTGTTCATGTACCATGAAAAAACTACAAAACGAGACAAACATCCATACATAAGACAAACAACTCAACCCAACTGTTCAAGCATGAGTAATGACATTGTCCAAACACAAATGTCCGTAAACTCCAACGGCCTTTGGGAGCATCTGCTATAGGTAGTAATGCCGAAATATTTCTTCAAAACTTAGTGCTCTTCATTTTGTTTTTATGCCACCCTATTCAAATGCGTTAAACAGTGGGTTTGCCTCATCATGCTGTCCTTTTTTCTTTTCGCCAGATATTCCCGCCAGCATTTTCCAAGGCAATAGTTTCTTCCAAAAACAATGTTGTAGGGCCTAAAACTATCTTTGGATAATCTAGGAATCTATTGAAGGTTTTGTTCATATCTGAATGTCACTTAAAAATTGCTATTTTCAAGTGATTTATAAAGTTTTGTGAAGCTGAAAGTGTCCGACAAAATTTCTTGTGGAGCTAATTTCTCACTTCCTCTCCGCATTTGTGCAATAATAAAATGGTTAAATGCGGCGATAAAACAGTTAAATGTGCGATCATAAAACCACTTAACTCCGCAAAAGTGCTTTCACTTAACTTTTGGAACAAATGTTGCTTTGATTGATAGATCATTTGCGATATCAATAACAATCAGTAGTTAATGCTCAATGAATTAACTCAGTAGAAAGCTGGTGTAGCTCAAATTAAAAGCGAAAATGAAGGGTGTGGTCAAACATAATCTCGCAAATGCTCTTTCTTATACCTCCTGTTTTCAGAATAATGCTGAATACTAATTTTTCCTTATAAGTAGGTATCCTAAAGACAACGTGACTTTGGAAAAATACATACATATTCTGTTTCTACCTTACTTATCGCTTAACATCTATTCTTAGTAAAAATATTAACCTTTTATTACTTTCAAGTAAAAAATATTCTCAGTGATATCATGATATTTCAATTCATTGCTTATAAACATAGCCTGTCCAGTCATTCATCAATGGAGTGGAGATTAGAGAGAAAAGACTTGTTACTATCTCTTTTTTAATTGTTCTAATGTTTGCACCTGAGCATTATATTATTTAGTTAAGTTTTAGTGTGGGAGATGCCTACTAAGCCACTTTAGAGGTGAAATCTTAAAAGCTTTTGGCCGCAGCGTCAGACTCGCCATGCTGTGTACTGCTTCATGATTAAATGCAGCTATCATCCCCCTAACTAGAAACTCGTGATGCCATCTTGAACATGTCTATTTACAACACATCTTTCATAGTTCAGTACGTAGTGTTTTAAATAATGGATGAGCTAGTTACATATAACTAACAGGGGGATTCTTTGCCACCTTGGTACTAGGAAACTTCGCGGTGGACCCCTCACAACGTCTCTGAAAATAGACCCTTTTGCAAAAAACATTGCTACAACATATATGACTTTTTATATGAAACGGGTTTATGAGAACCCTAGCAATAGAAAGCGCTAAATTTAACTGTATGGAGTTTAGCAACTTTAGAGCTCTCAGTGTCCGCCTTCGAAAGTTCGGAAGCAAATTTTTTCTTTTGCGATTTAGCAAGTGTCAACTACAGTGTGCTAAGTCTGATCCCAGATGCCCTGATAATGCTGTCGGTCAGTTTCATCAATCCTAATTCTCTCGATTTTGAAAGTGTTCCTCTTGTTTCATAAAGCGATTAAGCAAGTCTTTAATACAACGTTGTAAGCTAGACAAGTTTACTATAAAATAATGTTGGGATGAAATTTCAACTTATAGCCAGGCCCATAGCCAAGTGGGACCTGGGGGCATGCCCATACTTTTGCTTCATTCAAGACAATGTTAAGAGACTTTTAGAACTAAACTATGATGATAGAATAAGATGCTCTCGCTACTCACTTTCAAGTTAGGCTTCATATCAACGAAGTATGTTCCATTTGTTATCTACGTCCTATTCAATAGCTGCGAGATCGTTGTCAGAAAGAAAGCCCATACTTTGACTCTAGTGAAATAAAAGAAAAAGATTAATATTGCTTGGGCTTAAAAGTCAAAGAAACTTGAAAAAACCATGGTATCTTTTATTTGATGAAGTTTACCTTATAGGTAATTGTGTAAGTCGTATTTACTAAATAATAGTTTTTGCATGTCATATTTTTAGAGCTAAGGTTGTCCCATGTTAACGTAATATCCCCTCTCCCTGATTCCGTGCTAACTGCACGTATAACAGCACTAGAAGCAACCCGTCAGCGAGGAAAGTCACTCGCAAATGGATGCGCATGAAACAGCAAATCACTCGCTTATATAATGCTTCCTAATTTTATTCTACACAGTATGACACTAGGAGCATGGCCCCACACCTCGAGACTTCCAGGGCCCAATTCTGCTGCCAATACGTCTATGCCAACTAACCATTTTTGCTTCTGTTTATATTTAGTTTTTGTGCACTACCAAATATTCTTGCCTGCGTTACATTCATTTTTATGGAAGTTTGCAAAACATCCAAAAGTTTGGTCTTGGCAAAACCCTGATCACCCTGTTATATATCTGGATGTTTTGTTGGCCTAGTCAAAATTACCTATTCAGACTCCAGCTACGTCCTGGCGATGAAATGATCAAAAAAATTTACGTAATCAGTAGCTCCCAGACATTTTAGTAATATTTCACCTCAACTGAAAAGCACTGTTCCAATAAAATGCATTGTTCATTGAGCCTTTGACGTGGCTAGAGTAAAATTAAAAAAGTCTGTTGTCGCATGTTTTGTTCCTCTTTTGTTTGAAGATAAGACTAGTTAATCTTGACTCGTTCTATTAACATGGCTTAGTCTTACATTTAGAACTTCTGTTAATTATGGATTGGTCTAAATGTCATTCATTGAAGTGTAGATTGTTGCACTGCATTCGATTTGCCCTCCGCAAAACAGCTCGTCGAAGTCAGTAGGCAAGGGCGCATCTAGTGGGGATGTGGAGTGTCACACCTCCCATTATTTTATCAAAAAAGTGAGAAAATTCAGGGAAGCATTCAGAATTACTGCACATTTATCATGAATGCATCGCATTGGGATAGCTCTTTCATTGCTAAATATAAAGCGAGCAACTAAAAAATAGTTAGTTTGAGCCCAAACATATTGAAAAATCTCTTAAACATTAATTTTTATCGATTTATCGATTTGAACTAAGTTGCATATAACATGAGTTGGGAAAATTCTGGCAAGAGTTTTAACCTCCACCCCGTCCCCTCGCTAATTGAAGTATCCATATCCCCTGTAAGTAAGACTAAATGCTGAACGAAGCATTACTAAGCAACCAATTCTCCACCACTCTCGCGACAGTTTTGTGGGGAACGTAGAAGAATTGGGAGAGAACTATTCTGGCTAAAACTAGAAGGAATATGCTCCTCCATCCCTCCCCTTTGGCACCACTATTGCCATTTATTTAAATTGTATCCAATCTTGTAAATCATTGGCTGTTCAGGTATACAATAGAGCTCCAATGCTGCATGAATTTGCAAGGGTTCTTATAGGCATACCTTTTATATTCGGAGCTTACTACGCGCTTTTTTAGGATAAGAAGCCATTTCCTATAAAGTGGAGCTTTGAGTGTCCTTTTGGTTATAAACGGACCTTATTGCTTTCACAGACAGTATTATAAATTGCAGTTGCCAGTTGTGAGTCCATTTCATCTCATAATCAATTGTATGATTACTGATACAGCAATTAAATAAATACGCACTGGATCACCTGTATTGCAATAGGTCATTTAGAAATTTATCCAAAAATAGCATGAAATTGTATCTTTGAGTTGTAATTAAATCTCCCATAGTCGTCATATTGCTAGCTGTGGTTCCACAAACCTAATTTAAATTGCTATCAAATTAAAACTTTGCATAAGGTACTCAGGGACAGAATGGGTTAGCGGGACAAAATGGGTCAATTCTGGCCAAAATGTATCTTCTTCTACATTAGTAGTTGCCATGCTGAAATTTAGCATCTTGAAATGCCACAGCCATTATTCTATAGATCTTACCCATGTCTTCGTTTTTTCTTTTACTTGGAGCACACTTAGAGTAATGATCATTTTAACACTAAGACTAGTCAACATTTTCGGGATGATGAATCCGAAAAATGTTTTGCACAATTAAAAATATTTGTCTTTGTACGTATCTGATCTAACTTTATTCTATTGAAAAATTTCAGTAGAATAAAGTTTTGGCAGTTGAAAAGATGAGCACATGATTTGAACACATTCATGCTTAATTAAATACTTGTCATCAGGGGGTTATACTAATGTTTCTGCAATCATGCCACAAGCAAAAACGGCAATAATTTAGAATTTTGTGCTGCAAATCAGAAAAGTTTGCGCCACAGCCTGTAATTAATTGGTGGCTTTTTATTGTAGAACCTTCTAAGCAGTGGTCCTTAGAGATTTCCGAACTTGGTGTGCGGGCGGAAATTAAGTCTAATGCAAGATAGATGTTGGGCAGTTCCGAAACTAGGTTCATAAACTACTTGCTCATTGGAACGTGCTGCCAAATGACACTCAGAGGTTCTTTAAAGCAAGTAGGTGTTATAATAACTAGCGACGCCTCAAACAATTGTGAATAGACCTGGATAATTAACATAGAGATGCAATGATGTTGTGCACATCTTGTTTGAAGTTGGTAGGTAAACTTATTTTGCATTTCTTGAAAATAGGCCGAACTTGCTGGACATTTTAGAAGAGGAATTGGCATTGTGTTACAATACTGCGCTGATTGAGAAGTTTATAAAAATTGGGTAAAAAGTGAAAAACTACGGAAAATTTTTTACATGTTGCAAAAAAACGTCTCCTGATAGAATGGAAGTGAAAAATAAGCTGATAAATTTAACTCAATATAAAAAATAAATCAAGGCCCACTTTCGAAGAAACCCAGAACTCAGCTGATTCCTATCGTCACACGGCCTCGTTATAAATCGAAGTGTAAACAAAAAGCAGAGGCATTCTAGATTGATTTACCTGTATGGAGCAACTTCAACAACAGAAGAAAAATTTGATCAATCTGCCAGGAATCTGAGATTAACGCTGGATCGCGATCACACTGCAGAAATGACATTTGCGGATGGTTAATGCATATCTTTTTGCCTGAAACTCGTGGTGATGATGATTGGCAGAAGATGGAGAGGAACAGAGATGCACGCGAAGGACAGGCTGTTATCGACGAAGCGTACGGAGACGAGTCACTTCACGAATACGTGAAGTGCGTTGTTATCGGTGATACAGCCGTAGGGAAAACACGACTAATTTGTTCTCATGTTTACGGCTACGATGGTATGCCTTTAGAGCTATTGACTAGTAAACCACACTTGCCTACAGTATTTGCTATCGATCAGTATATGTCAGAGCCAACTGTACGTGAGCGAGCAAGGTATGTTGTCGATGGCGTTCACGTAAGCCTGCGAATTTGGGATACATTTGGTGACCATGAAAAGAATCGAAAATTTGCCTACCAGCATGCCCACGTTGTTGTTATGTGTTTTTCGATCGGTATGCCAGCTTCTTTAAAAAACATCAATGCAAAATGGTTTTTGGAAATCAGGAAATTTTGTCCGAGAGTCCCGATTATTCTCGTGGGAACCCAGCTTGATCGTAGGCACACATCTTCCAACAGATTCAGACGTGTGGGCCATGCCCGACTAAGGTCGTACCTTGCTGGTTACCACGAAGTCACTACAAGCCAACTGCCTCTTGTCCCGCCTGAAATTGGGCGACAGACTGCACGCGATATTGGAGCGTTTGGTTACTATGAAAGCAGTATTGTTACAAAGCATGGTGTTGATGACATTTTTGTAAATGCCATTAGAGCAGCCTTAATTGGAAGGCGAAAATCAAGACCAATGTTATCGTCACATCTTAAAAGGGTAGAGCACCCCTTTTTACAAGAGCCCTACCTCCCTCCTAAGCCACCTGGTCCCACTGCTCATGTACCTGTTTCAACCTATTATGAGGAACAAGCATCACTTTATGGCAACACTGAGTTGGCTGATGTTTTGTTTCTGGTAGAAGGTGCTAATATATCTGGCCATGCTGTCATTCTAGCAGCGTCAAGTAGTACCTTTGCTACATTACTCTTAAACAAGGCACTACTTCAGTCTTTTAATAGTGAGCTTGACCATGTCATCTTACACCCAACACTCAGCAGTGCCAACCTAATTTTACAAGAGGGATTTGTGAATGGAGTGGCATGCCAACTCCCTCAAGGATTTGTGTCTATTGATACAATGCATGAGCATAATTTTTTTAATTGTAAAGTTATTGTTAAAGTCATTGGTATGTCTGCTGCTACATTTCAGAATGTTTTGGAATATCTCTATACTGGTGCAATCAAAGATCCTAGCTCTCTGTGTGATGTTTTAGCTGCAGGGACATTTTTGCAGATACCTACTTTGAAGGAGTATGCCAGTAATTTGCTTGCAGGAGCTGAGTATATGTCTTTAGAGTCATCAAGGCAGATGAGGATGCACTTCGTGACAGACTTATTTCGGTTATTCTTTAATAAGCAATTGTTTTCAGATGTGACATTTGTTATAGATGGCACAGCAATTCCAGCCCACAAAGCTGTACTGATACCACATTGCCAGATGATGGAAGGGATGTTTAGAAATGGCAATTTCAGAGAAAGTGGGACAGAAAATGTAAGTAGATACTAGGTTGCCATCAGTTTATGTTGTTATTAAAAGCTTCAAGAATTTAAAGAAACATTTAAGAAACATTTGAGGCTGGAATTGGCAAAATATTAAGAAACATCCAGGCTGAAAGCAGAAACTTTTTTTCTTATAAAAAAAATGTGTACGCATAGTATCATTGGTGGAACACAAATTTTTTTGATGTTGTTGTATCCTATAGGTAGACATGCAAGGAGTGGGCTTTCATGTTATGTCATATATGGCCACATCAAATTTTGATGATCACATCCTTTTAGTGCATGAGTGTTTATTAGATTCTACTTACCAATTTGGCTTTATGTCTCTTTTTGAGTAATTTCTTAGGTTTTTAGGTTTGATCTTGTTCCCAACCAAAACATTAGCTTCTTATCTTTTCTGTTTTACTTTCAAGTCAATTTATCCATTGAACTGTGCTTTCTTTTTACTCATTATATCACTATTATTGTGTTACTTGCACTATGCATAGAACACCCTACAGGGTCCTTCTCAGGGTCAGCTTAGATACTTATGCAGATCAACCAGCATGGTTTTACTTTCTGGTGTCATGCCTATTGCCTGATATGGATGATCTCATGTTGATAATTGTAACCAAATATAACCACATCAAAAATTTCAATTAGCACCTTTAATGATGATGGAATCAAGTTCCATTCACAGACAGTCTGATCTTCCTAGTCCCAATAATAGTATTTAATGAAACAGAATATCTTGATCATATGATTTATTTGATGCTATGGCAGGTTACCTAATGCAGCATGAAGATCAGTGTCAATTCACATGATATAAGCCTGGACTAAATATTATTTCATTATCCACTGTGAACTTTAAATCTCATTATGGTGACATCTGTATTTGAAATTGAATATTTGCTTGTTAATACTGGAAATATACTATCTTATGGCACAAAACAGCCAAATGGCAAATATTGTGGGTAGTTTTTCAATATTGGTTGAGGTTTTAAGACACCCTTTTATCATATGTCAAAATGTAAAATTGTATGCAACAAAGTTGTCATTCCACACCTATGATACTTATATGAGATATTTCTGCCTATAACACAATGTCAGCTTTTAAAGAAAGGAATCTTGAGAAACCAGATACACAGGGATGAAGCTCCCTTGCATATATGGGAGAATGTATGGATATGCTTTTTGTGTACTAGCAATACTCTTCCCTACCAGTATTGAACAGGTGCTAAGCAGAGCTTAATGGAGTGCTTATTATCTTTCCATTAATACTTTATGAGGCCTTTTTTATCATAACAGCTTCAATAATGCTACTTTTATTAAGCCATTTCTTACTTTCTGTAGCTGTAGGCATTTTGAGGGTCCATGCCCAGAATCTCAAGATGAAGTAGATAACTGAGAACTCTTTCATATTTGCCAACCAATCATATTGTTGATTATATTTTCTTTTATAGTATTTTTGTCTCTTGTTTATATTACATTTCATTGCCTTTTATTTCCCAAGTATGCTGTGCATGGCATGGCTGAGGATAGCTCTTAGTGTTGTTAACTAAATTATATCACCTTTTTGGAATTTACACCTGTAGTACTGAGCTACCATGCTCAGTGTCAAATTTCAGCCTCATTGATAAAAATACAGATTTTTGGTAATTGTTTCAATTTGAAAGCATGCTTATAACCCTTTTGCTTTGCATTCTAGGTCAGCTTTAATGACACTAATGTTGGGAGCTTTCAAGCTATGCTTGAGTACATATATACAGGTAGCTGTTCAGCTATCCACCTGGCAGATGCGTTGGAAGTACTGAAGCTTGCAAATTTCTTATGTTTGCCAAGACTTGTGACGATTTGTGAACAATGTATTATCAAGGAAACAGATGCTTCATTAGAATACAACAGAGAAATGGTCATGGAAAACATATTTGGTACTTGTTTGTTGCATCATGTTCTTCTTGCTCCAAGAATAGAGTTAAACAGATCATGAGTTGCTACATTTTAGGATCTTTTATATTTTTGACTACGTATGTGTTTGTTACAAGTGCAGTGGGTCATGAGATATTGCTATTTACTGTCTTTTGGTATGGCCTACACATCCAACCACATTGCTTCATATCAGCTTAATTCTATCTTTATTTCACACAACACTTGTGAAACTATGTCATCTTTTTTTTGACTTCTGCATCCCTGAATAGCAAATATAGATTTCTTTTTCTTTACTGCTAATACTTATTGTCATTTGGATCATGTGAGATATTCCTGCTCTCTTTTTGATATCTTCTAATAATTTGATATCAAATGGGCTCATCATTTCAACTTATAAAAAGTGAATGGTATGGAGCTGTTTCAAAGTCCCTTTTATTCCGTGCAGAACCCAGAAGATTAAGCCATTACAGACAGATTAGGGCTGTTCTTGATATACAATCCTAGCCAATATCCCTCTTTAGCCATATAGTATATATTGCATACTGCTTGTTAGGTTAATTAGCTTCGCATATATTGCCATATCTAGCAGAGACTGCCTAAGGCTTTTCTGAGACTCAATGCTAGTGTTTTGTTCTTACGTAGGTCCATATTTTTCTACTGGGCATAACTTCTCACCACGAATAGAGCGCAAATGACCTTAACTTTTGTATGGAAACACTACTTTTATTGTTCCTTCTTGCGTGAAGCAGATTTGTTTGTTCAGCCCTTATGACCAGATTTTTATGGAATTCTATGGCCTTTAACGGGTGTCCAACGTCTTTCTTCAAATATTCCACAAAGAATGGAAGAAGTTTTTTGAAAGACAAATTAATCCTAGAATATCCTAATGCTTTTTGCGATCTACAGTTTGGTCTTCCAATTGATGCGTCTCGGGGACATTTACAATATTGTTGATTAGACATTCTTTTGTCTGCATTTTAATGAATAAGCTCAACTTCTGGAGTTTATGAGTCGCTCGCAGATATACTCTTGTCAAATGCAGCGTTTTTGCACGAGTAAACAAAGATTATTTTATTAACTTTGGTTGGAGATTACTTTACTTGATTTAGAGTTGGAAATGAGCTCAGAGCATCAAGGTGTCTCTGTTAGCTTCGTTTCCATGGAGAGTTGAGTCGTTTATAGATGAGCAAAGGGGAATTTATTAAGTTTCCTGAAGCTCGGGGCAATCTGAAGCGTGGGGTTACCTGAAACGTAAGGGACCTTATTCGTAACTCTATGTCGTAGCCATTTCTCTTTATAGTAGAAATGTAAATTAAAAGTTATGATTCTACCGACAGCTTTGTACTTACCTGAGATGTTTCCTTTCTTCATAGAGGTCCTGAAAATTGCCCAGTTGCACAACGCTCCACAGCTGACTTCTTGGTGCATGTACTTTATGACGGTCAATTACAATGATGTTTGTGACAGGCACGGCAAAGAACTGAAGGAAGTGAACATGACAACGCTGAAGTATTTGGAAGAGAATCGTTGGCCTCCAGTTTGGTACCTCAAGGAGCATGACTCTTACATCAAGGCTTGTAGAGAGCTAGATACAGAAAAAGAGAAGAAGATGAAAGCAAAAAGGAAGGCTAAGTGTCACTCTTGTTTTTAAAGAACTATTTGGCTGGCTACTCTCGGACTCAGGTTTATCGCGGGTCGTAAGTTATTTTGATAGCAATTTTAAGTGATATCATAAAGCTAGACCTATCATCTTTGCAGACAATTTTTATCGTGCAAAATTGAAAGTCCGACCATTTTAAATAGGCCCTAATATGCATCGTTATGAAGCACTTCACGAGGTATTTCTGAATTCCAGTCAACTCTCTCTAAAGCGGACACCCTGGGGACTTTGAAGAAATGTCCACTTTATAGAAAATTGCCCTTTTTGAGTACGGAGGAGCTTAAATACGAAAAACATTGTGATCATTTCAATAGATGAGATGTGACTCAACAAATGAAGTGTTTATTACAAAAACATTTGCTCAAAATATTAGTCTTCACTATTTTTCTGCTTGAGACGTTGGCTTCTTTTTTCTTTAAGCAATGTGCGGACTAGATTCAAAGATATGATAAGCTCCTCGTCTTTCAGAATATTCTGTGCAAATTGCGCCAAATCATATACCGTTAGAATAGCAACACGAATTGTTGGGAACTTAAGTGTCTTTGCTTCTTTTTGCGGATCATCAGCATTGCTGCCACTGTCAGCACAAAATCTTTGCACGTTCGATGTGACTCTTAAGTCTTTTCGCATAGGCGAACTCGCAAATCGCATCTGCTTTTGCTAAAATTGGTCACCGTCAACCGAGAATGGAAGTATCGAAAACGAAAAGAACCACCGATATAGGACATGACATTCAGTTTACAACATGATTTGCAATCCTGTTTCTTAAATTTATCTTCATATCATTGTTTTCAAATAAGCATTAATTTTATTGTTCCGCATCTTTGAAGTATTTTATGCGTTTGGGACAAAGAAATAGTGTCCGCTGTTCGTCGTAGCAAGGTGTCCGTCTTAAAAGAATATGAACATACAGCATTTTCTGTTGGCTTTGGCAGGGACTTCCAATAAGTCTCCGTCTTAGCGTCTTAGCGAGGTTTCCGCTTTATGGAAGTGTGCCCTCTTTGAGAGAGTTGATTGTATTTGTGATGGAAGCTGCATTCCTGCTACTCCGCAAGTGTCAATGACAGTGCCTATTTTGTTTTCTGCGAAGATCTTATCTGGTAGAAAGAAGATCGATGGCTTTGTTCTCGTAGATTAGTCGAGGCGCATTCAAGAATCATAATCAATGCCATCTGATTTCCCATTGTTCTTTCAATATACTGAAACATAGAATCAGTTCTTCTTTGCTTTACACGACGAAAAAACGTGGAGATTTTCAAAAAGTAACTCTTCGGTAGGATGAAGAACTATGAATTTTGTACAAGATTACCCTCTGGTAGAGAAGTAATTAATCTTTTTGATCAGCAGTTTCCAAAAATTTTTGTAAATATAAAAGTATACATTGGTATTCTACACCACTTACAAGCAGAACGAATGATTGCTTTGGCAAAGCACGGCGGACCAAGAGCTATTGAAGCTTAGGGATATATAGCAGTTTTGTTGGTCCTGGATCTAGCTATAACAAGCTACCTTCCTGTTAAACCATGGTACTTCTCAATCAGCTTGCTACATGCTACACGTAAAGTCATTGAAACCCCCTGATATATTGTATTTATTGCACTATTATCAGGCCATGCGAGGTAGATAGTATGTATCTCTCTCTACAGCGTGAGCTTTAGTTTAATTGTATCACACTTTATATCAGTAGAATAGTATGTACAGCTATCAGCATTTAAAGTTATTTCGAATGTCTCATTGACCATGCAAGACAAATAATATTTTTTTAACATAATCGCAGCCGAAACAATTTCAGCTTTTTAAATGGACTCTTTAGACAACCAGATGTTGCTGAAATTATTGACTACCCAATTCAAAGTCGAGTTATATAAGATTTTCTTTGTAGCAGAATATACCAATTATTATATAAGCCATTTGCAGTATATCTCAAATAACATATATCTAGCATTATAGACACTTCGTATTCGCTATTACTTTGTTGACATGTACAACTGTACAATTATCGGTTTCTTTCCTGGAATCAGGTCAGAGATGAGTCTGCCTAGGTTATAGAGATGAGAATTTACATTGTCATGGTAAGCCAGAGTTTTGACTGGGAAAATAATGAACGAGATCAATACATAAGTGTAGGATCCAAGGTTGTAGTTGGTGTAATAAGATTTTGATCCTTCTTCTACTTTTGAATTCTATCTAGTCTTAATTCTATACCCTCTAACCACATTGTATGATCTTACGCAGTATGGGTGATTTGGCCGTCACATATACATCATTTGCATTCTGGTGCTGTACGAAAGGGTTTGGCTAGGTTTTCTCTTGAAAGGGTAGGAACTGGCAGGGATAGTTGACATATTCAACTAGCTTCTTCCCTTTGCAATTCGTACGGAAATCCCACCTGAAACGCATGCATCCTTGGTATTAGTAAACCTCTTTCATCCTTCATAATCGATTGAGTCCATTTGAACATAGCTTGGCCCAATAGATCCGCATTTGCACAATATCTTTGACCGAAGACATGACGAAAGTGATGTCCAGTGTCAGGGCAGGACTTATCTTCGCATGCCAAACTCAGGCTAAAGGATATCCAAATCTATCCTTGACCGTTATCTTTTCCGGTCCGTATCCAGACTTGATCTTTTCTGTATCGGACTGTCATGAATTGATATACAGATTTCCAGTCAAATAAAACATGCCTCTGGCTGTTGTTAAACCATATTTAATTCAAAGTTATCTTCTAAAGATTATTTTATTCATGCGTTGGTGTGATTTAGTAATAAAAGTATTTTATTATCTTTCGTTTTTGGTTAGCCTTTGTGATTCTGCACGCAACTGCTCGCAATGTTTTTTTACAGTAAATGTTTGTAAAATAGATGTTTGCCTTTTATTTTGAAAATAAGTTAGTTTTTGCTTTAGGATTCGTTTTCCCGTTCTTTTGAATGAACCTCAAATATCAGATATATGTCAAAAAGAAGGATACTGCCTACATGTTGTCTATCAACTCAATCGAATGGTAACTTCATCTCATTAAACTTCCGTCAGGATGACATTTGTTTTCTTCGTCATTGGAAAGTGACTTGCGAAGACCTGCAACCTACCAGATTTATCTTGATGACCATGTAATGTAGATCAGCTCCAGCTTCCCATCCCTTTTTGTGATTGCTCAGTCTCCGTACTAATCAATATGCCCATTTGAAATAAACAAGTTCAACTCGGGAGTAACACATGTTTTCTATTGTTGAGAGTGCAAACATTTCAGAATAACTCAGACAGTCAGGAATTGAACTTTAGTCACTGGAATTATTAGAATGGCAGAAAAAGTTCCCCGCTTTTCGTAGCTACCCTCTTGATACACATTTGTATCACTTCATTATTCTGACAAAGTTTTATCCAGTAGGCTAGAATACTATTCGGGAGCTCGAAAATGTTTTCAAGGGAACGCCGAGTCTTTAGAAATTGTAGTGCAAAGCTAGTTATGTAGTATATAACTGAATACATTTAAGTTTGTCATGCTTACTGTGTGGTATTATCGGTAGTATTTATTAAAGGTAGTGTTAATTTGTAGAATCAGTCTGTCATGATAAAGATTGTTGAATTTCATAAGGTTAAATGAGTCGTATGTGAGTTTGTTTGGCGGCAGTTTGCTGTTTACCGAGCTGCAAACCCTTCGTCTTGGTCTGTTAAGATCATCCACATACATGTCCTCTCCTTACTTAAAGCTGGCTTTCAAAAGTTATAACTTATCCCATTTCATCGGAAATCGTTGGATCTCAAGCTCAACTACAAATTTCGATCACTTCCGATATTTGAAAATCATACACTTCATATAAAAACATGTTCTTATTCATCGCAATTCTTCTTGGCTCGCAGCAGTGCACTCCCAAGAATCGAAAACTTTGTTTAGCCCCATGAACTGGGACGATTTGGGATGGATTTTACCGCGTCATATAAATCATTGCACCATACGATTTCACGATAGCACCACAGGCGGATGACGGAATAAAAATGATTTGCGACTGTCCGACAATGTTTGATCTATCACGTCGAGATTTTAAAGATAAATTGAAAGCAAATTGCTGGAAAGCTATCTCATATCGGGCGAATGAACCAATTGACGTGGTAGAGAAGCAACATGAAACAGGAAGCGCACACCTTAGCAATACCATATAAAGAAGAAAAGGGGTATCCTATTATCTGGTGATTCAGACATATCAGCCATTAGATTTTTGAACTTTAACTATGTCGCAAGTGTGAATTTTAAGTGTTGGTGATTGAAAATTAGAAAATTTAAGATAAACAAAAACTGGGTTGGTAAATTATGACTGAATAAGGATTCCTCTTTTCAATTGCTTGCGAGATCGCAATTCAGGAAGTTCGATGAAATGCGACGAATTCCTACATATCAGAACCAGCTTTTTGTCAGGATCCGAAATCAACATATGACACTTGAGGGTTACAGGCTCATTCTTAGCATCACTTGCTTGGGCGAGTTCTTTGGTTGACTGGTACAGAGATTCCTGACTTAAGTTTGCAGAGAGAACGTACTGCAATATTCAAAATCATATTGATCAAATTGTTCCCTTTCCTCTATGTGTAAAAGCTAGTTGCTTATAACAAAGCTGTTCTAAGTTGTTTAAAAGCACTCCTTGGCAGCATTGTTGTTTCTTATCTTCTCTGTGTGTATCTCATACTGAAACGTTTCTACAGAGTTATAGCTTAACAGGGCTCAAAGGGGTAGTTAGGGTGTAAGGGATAGAGGCATCTGCTGACATGCACGTTCGGGCCTAACGGCACTCAGGGGGTTTATCTTCAAAATTGTTTAACATAAGGGGTCAGTCATATATCGATTTGGTGTTCGCTTGGTATCATTTCGAAGCTAACTTTCGGACCCCCATCCCAGCCTTAGGGTTGGTCCATGAAACATGAAAAATGAAAATGGGCCTATATGCACATATTACTATGAGGTAAGCCTAACACCTAGTAGGCCCTCGGACTCATTCTCGAACCTTGCAGATTGCTAGAAATGTGTTCAGGGCATGAAACCTAATACAAGTAAAATATTCCGAATGATATTACCTTTATTGATTATGATTATTAGTTCAAAATAATTTATGGAAAGAAGTTGCCCTTTTAGTGAAACAGATGCTTTGATTGTTTTCACGGGAACACGTAACAGAATGGTAATGTTCTGGATCAGCTGTATTTGTCGGCCTGGTTCGAGTTGTCTGGAAACTAACGATTTTGTTCGAGGAGATTATGACTATGTTTTAGTAAATATTGTTTAATATTAATCACAATTCTTGATATGCCAGAAGAACAAGTTAATTGACAAATTTCTGTAAAAGCTATCTAAATAATAATATTACCTATTTGATGACAAGACCAGCAAATTTCTGTAAGAAACTTTTGCACTTGGTCATTCTAAAGCTAGAGCTGGCACTGGAAAAAGGATCTCCAGTGAAGCAATTTCTTCTAAGGCATTGGCCTCATTTCACAATCTATGACATGAAAATCGATGTGAATAAATATTATTTTTTATCGTCAAGGCGGTTGACCCCCCCCCCTACCATTAATGTCAAAATGACGCTAAGCGAACACCAATTAAATATTTGGCTGACCTCAATTTTTGTGTGATTTGATTTCGATAATATGATCGTGCAAATGATTGTTGAAAATTCCTTTTATAGAAAGCTCCTCGGAAATTGGGATTGAAATTGCCGCCGAATAACACTGTTAAAAGAATCAATAGATTTTGAAAAAAGTCTTCTACAGCAAGGTAAACATATCACTGTTTGAAGAGTATCAATGACTGTCTCGATCGAAAATTCTCCGGTGAGGTTCCAGCACAAAGCTTCGAACTAATCCGAACACAGTAATATCGATTACTAAGGTTTTTGTTGGTAACTTGACAGGTAATTACTTGATTACCGATCGAATATTCGAAAACTAATACCTTTTAGTGAATTATCTAGCAAAATATTCGTAGTTGTCAGCTGAGGCCTATTCAACTCTCAATAAGATTATATCAAATATAGAAAAATTCAGAGACAGATAATTGAAAAAATCTGAAGTCAAAGAGACTTGGTTGTTTCAATCGAATATAGAAAGGTTATGGTAGTAAAATTCATCATTGAATTAAAGCCATTTGCTGAATCACTGCTAGTTCAAGCCTTGCATAACATGCCTTCGGTTTGCGATATCTGCGCCGAGCATGGAAAATTCAGGACGTTCTCTGTAGATAGACTGTCGTGTGCTAGTGAAGCAGTAATGCACAACTCCAATAAGAAGAAAGACTGAATTAACACCAAATAATACAAACCTGACTGGCCATATCTTCAACATTAGAAGAAAACAGTCTAGGAATCACTTGGCAGTTTAACACCAATATGTCTTGAAAGGAGATGGTGCGCAGGTATCTTATGCCCAACTGCATTTCATTCGGGTCCCATGGGAAATAAGCGGGATGTGAATGTACAGTAGGGCAATGAAGGTTGATAAAAAGGCGTGCGCGCGCGTGTGTGTCTAAAATATCGAGAGGCAAGGCTGTTACACCTAGACTCCCATGACAAAGTATTTGAACATATGCTGAAAAATGACGGCTCTCAGTTATCAAGGGCCAAACCTTCAAAACTTTCAGGACAAACTTATCACAGTCTGGGCCTCTTCTATCTTAATTATGGAAGGAAAATATTTGTCATGGCATCAAGTAGGAATTTATATAAATCTATAATACTATTGAGATTCATTGAAGGAAAAGATCGACGAAAGGTATGAGGGACAGGCGTTCAATGTTTGGCCAGTATATGTTGTAAGAAGGAATAGCAAATTACAATAAACTCAAGTATGTTTGAAAACAAGAGCATGATACATCAGCGTGTCTAAAGAATAATACTCTAGTTTATGAGCCAATTTCAGGCGAGTCATATTTTGAGATTCTACATACACATGAAATTATGAAAAGTGAAAATGCGAGAAAATACCGACCCGAGTGGGATCCCGCTCGGGTCGGTAATTTTCTCGCACTTTCACTTTTCATTTCTTCTAAGTCCTGTTGCCTTTACAAAACACATGAAATAAGGGGTCAGTCATTCATAACTCTGGGTACTGGGGCGGGCTAGAATTGGGGAGGGTATGAAAACTTTTCAAAGGACACTTGGGTCATGGAACTTTGTGGGGAATTTTTGAAGAATATGAAATCCTTTAAAAACAAAATCTGAAGAAAATCAGCTCAGTGGTTCGTAGAAGTCCTATTGATCACTGTATTTATACGTAGCTAGTTGTCAGAGTTTCTCCAATAGCAATTTTGCTCTGATTCAAGTTTTCTGTGGTATACTGTGTTATTGTAATGCTCCTATTAGCATTCATCACCGCTGTTTGTTCACATGAAATGTTTCAAGCATAAATAAACTTTTTCATGAAAACTTTTTTGTACCTTATGCAAAAAATCTCAAAATGAAATTTCCAATATTGTGTACAAAGGCTTTTCCTGCAATAATTCCCAGCAAGTAATTTGCAGAACACATTTTTTGTTGGTCATCTTTTTCAGTAGATGACAGAGGCAAATGCTACTTTACAAGTAGCAATGAAGAAATCTACCCTGAAATCCTTACAGGGATTGCATGCAACAACTCAACAGTAAAATATTGCCTTAATTCTCGACAACTGTTCAGGTGCCTCTCCTAAAGCACTACTAGAATAAAAGATGAAAATCTCTTATAAAATACTTATAGAGTGTCCCATGCCAACAATCGACTTCGGGACAGCTTGTTTCTTATAACCACATATGATTTAGTAAAACTGCCTAGAAGTACTCAGTGTTGAAGCAATGAAAAATGGAAACAAGTCGATGAAATATTAATGAGCTATATTACAGAATGGAGAGCCAGCAATATTCAATACTCGAATAGCAGTGCTGCAAAAAAACTGCAAGTTCTTAATTTCCGCTCTGTGGCGCAGTGATAAAGTTTGGAAGGCCGTAGAGCACCATATTATAGCGTTCAAAAGGCACAGCAACTTCGTGGCAATCCTCAGCCAGCTCTTCTTCAGTTTTCCCTTGCTCATGCAATCGCTTCTGTTCATCGACTTCCTTCAAGGCGGTAGCTAGCTTCTGCTTGACTTCTCTCTTGCTATGTGGTGTGCTAGCTGTCGAAGACAATTTGCTGCTTCGCATACTTTCTGGTCGGCTAGTCTTGTGTTGCAACTTCTGGTGCTTACTATCAGTCTTGTGCTTTCCCTGGCTCGATCCTGCTTTCTCTGAACGGGACTCTGCTCCCTCTCTTTCCACTTGTTCTGCATTTCTCATAACTTTTGGACGCCTCGATGCGTGCAGCGCTTGTCCGACAGTGACAACGGTCTCGCACAAACCTAAGAAACAGTGGGAATTTTGCAAAATTCCTAATTGCACACAAAATTCAAAGATTCAAAATCGGATACCAAAGAAACACGAATAAAGGTATAGATGAGGTAGGAAAACTGGCCTACTTTCATTAACAAAACAAAACATCATCGATGATCGCTAATTTTTTTACGTGCAGTTAACGATAGGAACGTGATTGTTTGAGTTCATTTTTCAGTAAAAACAGAAATTAACTAAGCCTCGACCATTTGAAATTATCTAGTAACTTGACATGGTGACACATATAAAAATCTTTCAAATGCATACAGCATTTAACAATCGATTGAGATTATCCATTCTGCTAAAATATACTTGCGTCACACACTGTACCTGCGGCATAACTAACAAGCTTTTCAGCGACTTATAAATGCATTACTCAAAAGTGTGTCTGAAACTTAACGTGCTTTTCTGTTGGACGATGCCACAATGTGGTATGCCGATAAAGTTTCGACAATACTATCATTGTAAATTGTGCATGACTCAACTGTACCAAAGCAGACAGTTCTGGCTTAAATTATTTTTTTAGTCTTTACTTCATAAGAAATTGAAGAGGCTTTACTAAAAAAAGCAAACGAGATAAGAACAAAAAGAAACCTTCGATGACTGCGTGAAGGCGTAATCTATTGTCTCCTACTTCACATTGCCATTGGTTAGATAGGATGCATGGTGCTCCACAGAGGCTTAGCGTGATCGTTGTCTCTAGGGGACATTCCAGTGCTAAGTCAGTTGGACTGTAGTGGAAAAATAAAGAACAAGATAGAAACACCTTAACATGCAGACAATAAGGTTGAAATTGATTGCATGATTCTTTTTATGGTACTAAACAGTAATAATTGACGTTGATGATTGGTGATAATGATAAGGATGATGATAACGATGATGGTGATCATCATAAACATTATGTATAGTTGGATTCAGCCTAGTACAGCGTACTAATTTATTCCAACTAAAACTTAAAAAAACCTAATAATATAATAAATTTACTTAGATATTTATACATAGATAAATGCATTACAAACATAGCCTGCAGGTGCACTTTTCACCAGTCCGTGATTTTATTTGATTTTTAAATGCTGTAAGAGTTGGACTTTGCTTAGTTTTGTCACTGACTGTGTTCCGGAGGAGATTTCCTCTGAAGGAAAGTGACTCCGAGCCATAACGTTTTTTGGTCATTGGGAGTTTACATAGATCTTTAGTCCTTAGGTCGTAAGTTATTTCTTTCCTCTCATGAAATTCCCATACATATGAAGGGTTCAGTTTTTTGATTGACTGGTAGATTTCAGCCATTAATTTCTGGAGATTTTTAAAATGAAATGTTTGGCTGTTACCTCTGCTTAATAATAGGTGATGATGATGGTGACAATGCCCATCGTTGGTGATGGTGATAATGCCCATGATGAGGATGCTGATGATGGTAGATTGCTATCCCATGGTTGGAGACCACTTCGAAGTGGTGAGCAGGCATAGATAGACACTGCTTTATGTAGACAGCGATTCACTTCGCAGAGATTCAGAATTGGGGCAGATGTTGATTATCTATGGCAAACTATCCAACCAGATCCTTTTAAGTGAAAATCAGGCTCAGCAGCTTCAAGATGCAGTTCTGATAAGTAACTGTTGGGGTAACAGAGTGGATTGAGTGCAGCCAACTCAATCACCTCCTTAAACGATTGGCAGGCGGTCCACTGACCCCGTGGTCAGCCCAGCCCTGGTAAGGGGCGTAACGGGATAAAGAAGAAGAAGAAAAGGGTGGTGATAATGGTGTTGGTAAATATAACGATGGAAATGATAGTAATGATGAAGTTAATGATGATGACTAAGGAGGAAAATATAATGATAATGGCATGCAACGAAAAGAACAGTGCTGATGCACAGCTTACCACTTTTGTGCATCAAGTTTCCCTTGTCGGAAAGAGCTTTTAAGTGTTCTCATATTGTCCATAAGAGCAATCAAATGGCAATCTAAAACAAAAGAAAATCTCAATGAAGTTAATTCAACAGCTAAAAATCAACCATGAGCTAATTCCATAATGATTATCAACAGAGCAAACAAAAGATTAAATGTGGCATAAATTAAAAGGATATATTTTTTTACAGAAGTGACTTCATTAAAGTTACGTTTTATATAACTGTAGAAAATTCATTGCTCATTTAACTGTGGGCACGTCGTGAAATAAGAAATTATCAAAAAATGACTCTGTGTAAAATTAGCTAAACGCGCTCTAAACCACACCCATTAGCAGATGCCCTATTGGTGGCCCTAATGCCATTTTCAGAATGCGATAAACATCAGCTGAATGAATTATAATCCAACTAGACTGTTCAACTTCACACAAAAATCAATGCACTACCACAATTCTCTGGCAAAATGACAGCTTGTGGTTTTTCGCTATTCCTCGTATAACAGTGTCAACCGTATCTCGGCCTTAAAGCTTAGCTTAGAAGCTATCTTATCCAGAAAATATGATTGCATAATTATGAATTCATAGATCTGGCATTCTCTAGAGGAGGTAATTCTAAAAACGAGGACACATTCCTTTGTGATAAATGCATAAAATCCCCGTGAAAAAGACAGTCTAAGATAAAGATATCTACATACCCAGCACATTAAAACACCCAAAACAAGGAACTTAAACAGTTCTATTACTTTAATCGGGTCTAACAATTGATCAATACATATAACATCTTTTATGTGGATCGTTTCATAAAATACATTAACTTTGGGGGAGGCACGACAATATGAACCATTAGAGATGTGCTATGCGTTTCTATAATTGCGAAGTGAAAACAACTACTTCTCAATATCGTTAACTATTAGCAAACTGCATCCAGGTCTGAAGGCTGTCTTTTCGACCTCTACTTTGGCTCCATGTGATCAATGCGCTACTATATACTGAATATTTTTCTGTTTTGAAAGTGTGAACCATAACCTTCTGCCTACTTCTACTCATAAATCGGAAAGAAACTCACCAGTTAGGCAAAGTGGCGCCACAGATTGAGGTGGAACATGCGCAAAGAAGCGTTCAAATCCATAAAATATGAGGCTGGGACTATCTTGAATAAACTTCTGTAATTCTGGAATACTGATTATAAAGAATTTTTTAATAAATTTGACTTAATTAGTTTTACATTTGTAGTAGGAAAAAAGTTAAAGTAGACAGCAGAAGTGTTACATAAAAGTAACAACAGACTGCAAAAAGTAATATTTGCCCAGGATTAATGCCATAAGTTGACATTGACTTCTATAGTGCAGGACTTCCTCGGCAAGATACAAGGCTAAAGACCACCGTTGTAAACGAGTAATATCAGCTTATTCAAAAGAATATTTTTCTGGGTTATTAAAGCCAAAAATCAAGCAATCAATATGAAATCACATAATACGATCAACCAACCAATTCGATGATTAAATGGTACTGGAGTTGAGCCTATTTGCTTCATACCTTTAATATCAGTAAAATTCCTTGCCATATTATGGATATTTTGTTGTTATAAAGAAACCCGCTTCTTCCATGACAGTGAATTAATTAGTTTAATATATCAAGCATAGAATATGCATAAAAAAGAGGCCAATTAGCCGAAAAACCTTCAAAAACAAATGCAAAAACAGTACCAAAATTAGACATAGTTATGACGAAAGAGAAAGCCAAAACATAGGAATAAGCAGACAGACCTCGGGATTCTTTCGTGACCATTCAAACCAATCCATTTCGCGGTTTTATGCTTCAGTTGCAGAATTAACTCAGCCATGTCACTATCAGGACCATGCTGATCTGTGAATAGAAACATGCACTAAAGCTTAGTAACAGAAATATCCTCCCTATGACACAAAGAAAGACAGAGAAAATTACGAAGTCTCGTCAGTTGTTCTCTATAGAGAGGGCTTTCAATTCACAAAATCATATAAAACGATTACCACAATACAGCAGAAAGAACTCGAATTATAGCCCGGTAGTCTGGTGAACGGTGCCATGTTCGAGTGGGTAAAGCAAGTGAAGGCTGACAATCCACTATCCTCAGGGTTCGACATCGCCATTGATCGAAACTCTTCTTAAATAATCGTCCACGCATGTTGGTTGTCACATCAAGTTGTGGGTCCTGTATATTACTCGTGCTCCAGGAAATTAACTATTAAGAAAAGCCCCCAGGAGGTCCAATATTTTTCACGGCAGTGATCGGTAAAGTCAAAGAGTCCTCCAGTTGCTCTGGGCCACCCAAAGACGTTTTCAAGGAGAGAATAGTACGTTCTGGGTTGTTCTAACATCATGTAAAAAGGTAGTCTGAATTGATCGTTGTGAACGTGAAATGAGTTTTGCCTTCATTCTAACAATGCGTATACAGGGTGTGGTCACAAAGCCTTTTCTTTCTATGTAACCCCATTTGAGAAATTCCCCTAGAACTCGTAATATTCTTGGAGAATGTACAAATTAGTTAGAAGGATGAAAATTTTGCAAGCCACTATAAGTGGAGAGAAAGTACATTGAGGAAGTTTCTGCACGAAGCAAAGCTCTAAAATGAATATCTCACCCTCGGTAGACCAATCGCATCTAGGATCTACGATATCTGAACAACTGCTAAGGATTTGTTGATACAGAAATATGAATAAACCGTACATGAATGACCAGGCATAAATAAACAGCAAAATTATAGATAAGAGATATTTCTATCGAAGTTTACTATAATATTGCTTATATATTCAGATAAGAGAGTTCATCATTGGATTGTAACGCCTGCGAAAGTTTGCAAATAAAGATAAAGTTGATAGAATTGAAAAAAATTATAACTAGTGCAACTATCTTTACTAATATTATATTTGATAATATTACATCTGCTTGTCTAAAGCAGTTTGCTTGTGGGGTGCATGACTATGATCATTCACTGACCAATAAATGGTGTTCACCTTTCTATTACTGGCTTAGTTCTTGGCTAGCTTACAGCATAACGTGTTAATAATATGGTAAAAGATCCTAAGAATTGGTTGGTATTGAGTTAGAAATAGCTTCTTTAGGAAGCAACGAATAATGTAGTAGGATTAGAGGGGATTTAAAACAAATGAGAGTTATATAAACTTTCAAATATATTAAATTGCTTTGAAATAATTGAAATAAAATGAAAAAGATACATCTCAGGTTTGATATGTCAAGTTGGACACCTTCTTTCCCAAACACTAGCTCTTTAGTTGCCTGGAAAGAAAGGGTTGAAGACATAGATACAAATAACACGGAGATAGCTGCTTGGTTTTCTAGTATGCCTCATATGAAAGGTGCACTGTAAGAAAGCATGAAATGAATAGAAGTAAAATATGAAAGAAACTGATGAATATCACAAAAGTGGATGAATGAAAGAATATAAATGAATAAAAAGAAATATGAAAAGAAAACAGGATAAAAAGAATGAGTAAAGAACGAAAGAAGGAAGCAATAAAGGTGGAGTTAATTACTAAATTGATTAACGAAAGAACGAAGGAATAAATGCATGCAAGTGAATAAGGAAGAAATGTGAAAAGCAAACAGGATAAAGGAATGTATATGAATAAAAGAAAGAACCAATAAAAGGGGGAACGAATGAATGAATGAATGAATGAATGAATGAATGAATGAATGGATGAATGAATGAATTAATGAATAGGTGAATGAATGAATGAGAATGGATGTGAATGAATGCAAATGACTAAGGAAGATATAGGAAAAGGAAAACCGACAAAAAGAATGCATATTGAAAGAAAAAAGGAAGATATAAATGACTGAGTGAGCGGACAGCTGAATGAACTAATGAATGAACGAATGAATAAATGAACAAATGAATAAACAAACGAATGAATGAATGAAAGATTGAATGAATGAATGAATCAATGAATGAATGAATGAATTAAAGAATGAATAAATGAATGAATGAACACAAATGCTATGCCAATGAACAACTTTTCTGACCTTTCCTTTCTTGTTGTTTGGTCCAGTTTTTTCAGGTTTTGATTTGATTTCAACTTTTTCTTTTTTCCCAAGTTTACCCTTCTCAAGCTTCCCATTCTGCTGGTCTACAAAAACATGTTACTCCAATGTAAGATTATACGTAGAAAAGAAGTAATGTTGTCACAAACAGTGCAACTATTTCAAAGTTAAAAAGTTTTAGAGTTGACTTCCAAATTTCCTACATATCATAGAAAGTGTCGATTATCATAATGAACTATAATAGCTCAATAAACAGTAGATAAGTTAAAAAAAATCATTAAATAATTAAAAAATTAAGAACCCATTGATATTTGTGTAAGTCTATTCCGATTTGAACAAGACTGTATTTTGTTGGATACTTGAGGCGAGATTGAATTGCTCGTTTTTCTATGCACTGTAATGTTTCATGTCCACATCAGCTAGTTCAACTGCTTTAGTATGACTTGAATAGTGTCTATGACTGAGGCGGGCAACCTACGACCCACGAAGGGACTTTTGACGGCCTGCTAGAAGTTAGAGTCATTCTTTGTTAACTTCTTTGTTGTGTAGAATCGTTTAGATTTATTAGGCTTCGACTAATACAACTTCTGCTTAGTTAATTGTACGACCAGCTTGGCGTAAAGATTTGACAGATCTGGTCAATCCTCTTAAAGGTTTGCTCACCTTTGATCTATGAAATAAGTAGGAAAGTATAGCGACGGGGTTTATTGTCCTGTATGACACCAATGGGGTGCTAGGAGCTTAAGTCTCCCACACCTTCTTCCAAGAACCTTTTCCCTCTCTTTGGCCTTCATTTATAGACACAAAGAACAACATAAGATGCAAAATCTCTGTTTTTGTAATGCTTTACATTAAGAGCCAAAAATTGATGCAGTTTCGAAAAACTATTCAATTATTCTATTGTTTACTTTCGGTTGTTAAATCACAGCTTATAAAACACTTCGTTTACAATAGCATTACTCTGAGGCAGTCTGCTCTGAGGGCTCATAAGACATGGGTCCTTATGAGTGACCAGTTTTGCTATTGAACTTTGTGCTTGAAACAAACAAATATTATAACCAATTCCTTTTTTAATTAATAGCACACCTTTTTGCGAGCACTTTATGCCCCTTTTGGACAGACATCTTTATATATAATCTCATGCAACTGAAGCTACATTCTGAAACATTTCGGGACCACTATGTGTTCAGGCTGTGAACTGAATCAAATGGGGTTGACATGAGCCTCGTGGTCTCCTATTGGTGGAAAAGGTCATGAGAATTAGCTCTGCTAGCCAATCAAGATTTGAACGCTATGCGGACCAAAGTATAAACTCATTGCGTTGCTCCCACTAGCCCCTGACTGTCAATCAAAGCTAAACCTGCTGCTAACAGAGCAACATATAAACAATAGTTTACCTTGAGTGCCTAGCACCCCAGCTAGAATGCAGTTATAAGATTGCTTGAAAAAACTACTAAATACATGTTTTCGAGAGCGGATCAGGGAGGAATTTGCTGCAAACACGTGACCAATAACCTCGTGCAAAAAGAATACTCTACTATATGATTTGTTTTGAATTAACTGCCAATAGATGAGAAGGTATCCATAATTCAATAATTTGTCTCTTTGCCGTGAACTTTCAAAATGTCGCCATACCCGAGACATGCCATCTAAGTAAATTTCTCTAATAACGTTATTTCAAGATATCTGAGAGTGCTGCGGAAATTTGATTTCTCAGAGCTACACGAACATGGTAGACCGCAATCAAGGACAAAAAAGTCGTCCTTTGGACGTCATGAGATGAAAGCCGCCTAATCAAGCCGATATAATTCATAACAGGCCTTGGAGCAACAGCTTGTAATAAACGACGCACCTTGGCTACATAGAATTATATTAACAAGAAAATCTAAATTAGTTTTAAAACTCCAGCTTTCCCGTTTCCTCGTGAAAGTAACTTATTATATTGATACAAAATAGGGTTTTGCGTTAATTCCTTATTGTTGCGTCTGTTGAGATACATTTGAATAAAGCCAAGCAATAAAGTTTGAAAGAGATGAATTTCCTAACTTAAAACATAACTTTAATCCGTCTAGTAACATAACAACTAACCATAATATACACGTGAATTAATAACTCTTTATGAATCCAGTTACTCAACTTAATAGGCAACTCGTATTACTAGAAACAAACAAGCACGCAATGTCGATGATACCAGTGGCAGATTTGCGCTTTTTGTATTCTGCCATGCAATGACCTTTAACCCCCTTCCTCCCCTCAAACAATGTTGGTTTTTCGGAGAAGTAAATGTGATAATGGGAACATTTCACATGCACGCCGACTTTTAGTGTCCATAGAGGAACTAACATTGTTCCAGGGGGACAGAGGGTGTGCGTATGTTACAGCGATGAAAAAGTGTAGAGTAATGTGACTGTATTAGTTTATTGTAAGTGTCCCAAGAACTTTTGGAGAGCATTGTAGATTTGCAGACTGTTCAAAAAGCTATTTGTCGATGACTATCCATATTTTGGAGCACCAAAATTGATAACTACTCTACTACAGGTTGTATGCCATTAGTTGGTGCTTTACATTTACGCAAAAGACATTGGGAAGCGAATAAAACAAGTATTATACCCAGAATTTCTCCTTGTGTGATTCTGTGCGAGAGGATCTGTAGCGACAAATCTCTGGTGACGGATTTTATTTCGGAATGTCTAAAAACTGGAAGCGCTTCGAGAGGCAGTTGTAGAAGATCGCTGTCAGCGAGAATGACTACTGTATCTGCAACTGGTTCTAGCCTAAAACGAATTAAAGAGTCGATCAATGATAAAGAGGATGCGTGATATGGGGGTTGATGAAATATGGATATTTGATGTAGGGGCGAATGATGCAGAGGGTACGGGACAATGGGGTTCATAATGTTGAAGTACAGGATGAAAGGGGTATTGACGGTGCGTGATATAGAGGCTGGTAATACACGCTTTTTAAAAAGGAACCACTTTATAAGAAACCTACATGTAGAATGCCGAAATATTTGTAGAACTTATACTACTAAAGGAAAATTCTCCAAGGGACTTTTCAATTTGAAAAATTTCTATAACGCCAAACAATCAAGAATTAGGAAGCTGGTTCCATTCATTTGCAGCCAAAACCCTCATAGATTACTTGCTATGCTTGTGCTAAGTTCTTCATTTTTCATTGATCCTATGTTACAGTCAAAATTTAAGGCAAAATTCAGGATTTTAATGTTTTGCACGTGTCTGTACCATTATTATAGCACTACTTGTGAGGTGAAAATTAAGAAACTGTTAAGGAACTTTTAGTACTACAAGTTGATCATTGGAGGTCCAAAAATAGGGTACTTTTGAAACTAGGCCTTGAGCTAGGTTCCTTATAAAAGATATGGCACATGGGCCCGAGAAAACTGACAACATTGATCTGAGCTTATTGCAGCCGTCAACGTGAGGACTGGCCTCTGGAGTGCCAAGGCGGTTCCCAAAAAGAAAGGCCCAAACAATAAGCTCTTTACTACGTAATAAAGGAGCCTTACAAGGAAACTGTTTGTCCACAATAATATGATAAGCTCTCTTTACACTTTTTGCATCTGAAAAGCAACCTCAGGATATATTGACTAACTGTATCCCAATAATATTTTATATCAGAAAATCCCTTTAGACGATGTATTAAGTTAATTATATGCTCTATAGAATCTTTTGACTGCAGAAAGACATCCTGCCAAGAATCTACAAGATCATCAAAAGCACAATGGGAATGCTGATGCCTTTTATCTGCCATAATTATTATTACCCAGCCTTATCCACAGCCATTCTCGGTGATTTTAATTGGAATAGTGCTAGATACTCAAATTTTATCTACAGAAATTCTGTTTACATCTGACACTAAAAAGCAAATAACCGCAGAAACTGAAATATGTTATTGTATCTGTTGATGTATTCGATGATCAGCAGACATGGTGATTTTGGATAAAGCTCCATGATTATCTTATCTTTTTCACAAGGACCAAATAACACAAGACGAGGCTGGGTGTTCACACAATCAATCAGATAATAACATGTTTTGATGTCTCTACTAGTTCAGGACAGAGGGTGCTGTACATATGGTGTTGATTTATTATATGTACGTTAAGTGCAAAAATTTTTGATGGGACAAACTTTGGGACAACAAGTTTTCCCAAATTCTGTTAGTACCAAATCCTGTGTTATCCGAAAATATTTTCGCGACAGTTAATTGTCCGAAATTTTATCTATTGAGAACTTTTGTACTTTGCTGAGCATTTTATTATATTGTTTTCATTCTTGGGAAGGCCAAACCTCAGTGCTCAAATTGAATGTCTTTGAAATGGAAAAGGATGCAGTCGAAAAGTTCGAGTATAATGAACATCACCTTTTAGTAATTTCCTTGCCGCGTCTTGGTCATGTCATAGATGTGTTAGTTACATATATGATTGCAGTCCAACAGTTTGAACATCGTAAATGCAATTTTTTGTCACTTCTTGGTTATATTGGTTATATCCTAAAGACCCAGCTATTTTCAATCAGTTACGGGTAGGACTTAGCAAAGTAAACTTTCACAAATTTACGAATAACTTCAGAGGTACAGTCAATACTTTATGACCCACAAATGATGGGGTGGGTGGAGGACACATAACACTTCCTGTTGGTCTATCATCCATTTAGCGGGTCCAGACCTGCTCTTCTCGATATTTTAAATGCAATATTGTTACCCCATGGGTTTTCTTCTCTTTCAAATGAAGTACAATTCACATTCGTGGGAACGAAAGGCTAGGCATTTATGTCAATGAGAAGCTACTTGAGGTAGCCCTTAAGTCATTCGTGCTACTGAACGCTTTAAAATTTTACATTGCTGCAAAATTCTATACATTATCACATACTTTTTTAAATTTGTTTTATTTTGCTTCATGTTTATGTTGTTGTCATTTTAACCTGTATTTGCAATTAGGTAGTTATTATTTCTTTGTATTTTTGATACTAAAGTTGGGCGTCATTATGTTAAAGTCACGGGATAGTCACTGTATTTTGCTCCCCATGGTATCCTTCTGGTATCGTCGCGTAGTACTTATAAAGTGCAGTAGAGTAGAAGGCCACTGTAATAAATTATATCAATAGAAGAAAATCTTAACCATCCTCCGGTCATTTTCTGATCATTTGTTGGTTACTTTGGTTACTTTTTTAACACTTTTGATCATTTCTATGTTATTTTTGGTCATTTCATAGTCATGTTTGGTCATTTTTTTGGTAATTTTGATACTTTTTTGCCCGTTTTGGGTAACAGTTGTTAATTGGGTTTCCCAGCTATCAGAAATTAGTCATTCCGCAAGAGGGACCACTAGTTGAAACAGCTATCCACCAAGAGTCAAGGAAGTGAATTCAACAAACTAGAGAGATCATATTGTGCAAAACTGTAATTCATATCATCCTGTTGATCGTTGGTTTAGAAGCTATGGGCAACAAAAGTATCATAGGTCTTCAACGATGTACTTCAAGATAGCCACACTGGTACTAAAAAGGATACTTGCAATCCAATCTCAAATCATTATCCGGGGTGTATAACTAACAGAAAAAGGGAACAATTGCAAAAAAGAAAGACTGGAATAAATATGAAAACATTTGACAAGTTATTGAAATACAGATATAAGCTGAAGGTTCTTTACTCACAACAATGACTCTTGAATATGACTGATAATTCTTCCAAAATATCCCTCCATTGCAGCAACAAGATCTTCGAAATTTGATTGCAATCTCTTCTCTTCAGCAGCGGTTTCAAATTCACTAGTTGCCTAATAGTACGAACAGTAAGTGAACTAATCGTTTGGAAGAAACAATGAACGCATCTTCTGAATGGCAGTTCTGGGGTGTTAGTACACAGAAAACCTGAGGTACGAGACTACTCAAATATGGGGGGAAAGATCAGAAGCATGGATGTAGGTTTAGGGTGTCACACCCCTTCCCATATTTTCAGACAGTGAGAAAATTCAGGCAGTAGTCGGGACCAAAGTATATTTTTGTTTAATTTGTCGCATTAGAAGAACTTTTTCACTCATTATCAAACGAGTGACTATATGTAAATCTTTTGAGCAGAAGTCTGTCAACCATAGCAATTTTCAAGGAATTTCCACGAGTGGGGAAATTTCTCGAATGGGGCACAACTATAAGGAAAAACATCATGACCATACCCTGTAGACACATTAGTAGAAAGTAGGCAACACACTTTTCCACACTCACAGTGATAAAATTCCACATTTACATGAGGTTAGACCTACGCTTAAGCGTACCACTCTTTCCCTGAAAAAGCATCTGAGTGGGCCCAAATAACTGAGAAATTCTTCGATTTTGCCAGCCACTACTGGCGAATGCATTGGACCTACTGAGGATTTTCCCTTGTAGTTAGTATGTTAAAAAAGACCCTGCTGTCAATGAATCTCTTATACTAAAATTTTTACCGAATTCAATTGAAGCATTATGTAAAATGTACTGGGAAGAAACGGGCAAAAATGTTTGATACGCCCTCACTAATACTTGTTAGTATCTATATGTCCCTCATAGGGAGTGAAATATACAGGTGACGATGACTGAAATTGTAGACAAAAATAAGAATGAGTGGTAGGATTCAGAAATAAAAAATAAAACACAGAATGGGAAGAGGTCACAGAAGCACAAGATATAAAGATCAAATCATGCATTATATGGAGCTACGAAGGAGGATTCCATGAGTTCACATGTCGTCTGGAAGGGGTATTTTTAACCATTTATCACATAACAAGATTAAATTAAAAATTTCGTAGATATTCTATTAAAAGAGTAAAGATACAAATGAGGAACACAATACCAGAAACCAAAAGTGATCTTCGGTTTCTGAAAGTTGATTATAAGCCATAAACACTCGAATTAAACGAAAAGCGTTCACACCGCAACTAGGCTAACACTCGCTAATTGAATTCTGAAACTGATGCTCTAACTAAAACCAAGTTCTTAACTACATTCCCTGATAACTCACATTAAATATATATTGGTAACAGAGTGCGAATTTGCATGATTTGGAATAGTGTCGTTTTATTAATGTCAACTGTTAGACTGATTGATAGGTCAAGTTTGGGTTCTTTGCTGAAATCAAACGAAATTATGTTCCCTCAAAATTCACGAACTTCTATCAGTTGCTCATATTTAAGATACGTGAATCTTTAGCTAACTGCCAGTCAAGAAGAACAGTAGTTCCATAAAATGGTGATATATGGTAAATGAAAGGGCTGGCTTATAGATTACAGTGATGCGAGATGCAGCGTTGTAGCAGGACGGGTGCATCATTCCCAGCAACAATTGAAATGGTTGAGTGATCGTTGATAAACTGATTGACTGATTGACTGATTGATTGATTGAGCGATGGAGTGATTGATTTAGTGAGTGACTGATTGACAGATTGCGAGATGCAGTGTTGTAACTGGACGGTTGCTTCATTCCCAACAACAATTGAAGTGGTTGAGTGATCATCGATAAACTGATTGACTGATTGACTGACTGACTGACTGACTGACTGACTGACTGACTGACTGACTGACTGATTGATTGATTGAGCGATGGAGTGATTGATTTAGTGAGTGACTGATTGACAGATTGCGAGATGCAGTGTTGTAACTGGACGGTTGCTTCATTCCCAACATCAAATTGAAATGGTTGAGTGATCATTGATAAATTGATTGATAAATTGATTGATTGAATGATTGATTGATTGATTGATGGATGGAGTGATTGATTTAGTAAGTGACTGATTGAAAGTTTGAATGACTAGTTCATTGATTGACTCATTAAGCGACTGGTTACGTCACTGATTGAATTTCTGAACGAATGATTGACTGACTAGTTAACTGAATGAATGACTAGTAGAATATAAAGCATACAAATGCGAGCTGCAAATAGCAATGATTGCTACTCTTGAGCCCAAATAAATGCCCCCCGCTTATTAATTTCTTGAAAAGATCTACCCAAAACATCCATATTCCATACTTTCCGTTTATTATTTGTTGTCTCTAATTCGATCGAGTATTAAGTAACGTGAGAAATCGTGCTTTTCATGGTGTGTATAGTTGAAATGGGTGTGAAACTGAAGTTTCCAATCCCCTACTATTCCAATGCCCTCGTCTATTCGGGACTTAAGAGTGAGGTCTTATCTTAAGTGAAGAAAAATCGCTGTACTACACCTTTTCAACAGATTTGGGGGCTTTCTCTGATAAACCAAGCATTTCTCTTCGTTTTTCTGCCTGCTGTTTGATGTACCTTTTGCGCAGCAACAGGCTTGCAACATCCATTTTGAATTGTTCAGCAAGGCTTTTTAAGTCGTGCAGCAGCTCCTTGCTAACCTTTGTGCTGCATATGCGGGAACGGCTACCAGCTAAAAATGCAATGTAAATGGGCTACTATGAAAAACAGCCATAAAGGCAAATAAACTAAAGAATGTGGATCTTCCTAACGACATTCAAGGATCAAAAGCTTGAGTACTAGCTACAGAACTTTAAACATCATATAATATGGGATCCAATGAAAACGAAAGAATGCTAACCTACGGTATACCATTTTGAACAAATGGAACTAACGTTTATTTTCTCCATTCAAAGCTAGAGATATATGACAAAGCACAACAAGAATAATAATTAATTTGAAAGAGTAGAGCAGAAACAACAGAAGAATTAGCGAATACTTAGCTTTAAATAACGGTCATCGCCTACCTGAAGTCGATGCATCTTTTTTCTTTCCTACTTGTAAGTTACTCTTTGGTCTCTCTAGTATTGCTGCATAGAGAGACTTCTTATCCGGGGAGTGTTGTAAAACTATCAATGTCATTGGAAATGGAAGATCCTTTACTATATCCAGATGATTTCGTGTAACATGCAGACGACGCCATGCCTTAACAGATATAACATGCCTATTACATTTCCCCTAAAATAAAACTACTCTATATATTCAGCATGTTGGCTATTTATGAATGCTTGTAAACATTTACATTTTTTATATATTATAACTAAACTTCCAATTTATTATATTAATTCAATTTGTAAACAGTTGGACTTAATTAGCTGCAAACTATGCAAATTCCAACTGTAAATAAAGAATTATTATTATCATTTTTATTGTTTAACCTACAAAGCAATGTCAAAAATTATCGTTTTGCGAGATGTTGTAACAACTCATAAGTAATGAAAGTGGATGAGGATCAAGAGACTCAAGGCCTATACTACTAGACCAGATATTCTTTTTCCACAGTCCCATCAACATTACAAAAATCCGGGAAGACATTGACAAAACGACAAGGAGAAGAAAAAGCAAACAAATTAATAAATAAAGTTTGCAGACAGATCTTGAAAAACAAAGACGTGTCTTAGGTAATTACTTCTGATTCGGTTTGCAGAATCTCCAAATTAAAGCCACGAACTCCAATCGATTCATTTGTAATGGGTGCATATTCATTGAGTGATCTCCTCTGCTGCGTCATTCCACCAACTCGTGAAAAATGGGGATCCAGAAACAGTCGTTGTGCTATTTCACCAATCGCTATGGCGCTATTGGCACTCTGAATAGACAGAAAAAAGGTTGACTACATACATTTTCCCTATTATAAACATGAAAAAGTATTTGCATAAGAGGTAACAAACTTCAGGAATGCAACTGCTCTCACTGTTTCTGTACATCCTGTTCCCTATGTCCTGGCTTTGGTGCCATTCGAAGATTTCAAAGTAGATATTAAAACAAACTAATGAACATATTCACATCAAAAGACCTATGTCCAATTAAGCATACCGTAAAAGCTCTAATAAGTTCCGAGGTGTCTATTAAACTTTGCTCTTATAGAAGTAGATGCCAACTAGAGAGAGTTAATAGAGAGGGTGGGTAATTTAGAAAAGTCAATACGATCAAGTTATATAGTGATTCCATAAGTGATGCTCTTCTGATGATCATCAACGTCAAAACTACTACTAGAAAGATTCAAATCAGAGCTGGAGCAGAAGCTGTCAGCTATAAAGCAAATTAACTTAGAAAAAGGAGATATTACGATTAATGTGAATATTTATGGTCAAATAGCTGCATTTTATTTCGCATTGCTTCGATATAACACCCTAAAAGAAAATTGAGGCTCAGTACAAAAGTTTATAGTTTAATGGGGCCTATTGGATAGGGGGCTATAAAGAGAGGGTTAAACAGAGATTTTACGGTATTAAACTTAAATAAATCGATCTATTATAGGTTCTTCATATGAATTACGTTTCAAGGAACATTACAGGATTCTAGTTATTCGCTCATTAATAGAATGTACATATAAAAGAATGTTTGCTGTAAGAAAGGGAAAATTACCTGAAATAAAGCTAAATATTGTGCCGATACCAATGGATCTCTACTGCCAATACACTCTACCAGTGCGTAGGAACTTTTTGCAATTATGTCCTTGAATCCATTTCGCAATGCAATTTGGGATGCGACAAGCAAATACTCGATTGCTTGGGTTATGAACAAAGAATAATCTGCATACTTTTGCTAAAAATTAGACGAAATTTTACTCAGGATTTTTCTATGAACAAGTGCATTTGGTAGGTGCAATATGAGCGAAGTGTCATTCATCTCTGTACGAAAGAAGATCTAAATTTGCCAGTATAGTTCTATCTTCGCATTGTAAGATCAATGGTTTTGAGCCACAAAATTCAGCACAATACACCAAGCAAGGCGATTTCTAGTGCAAGGGTCTTTGGTTCAAATTAACTGAGGACCACATGAGGCTGAATCTGGATGAGGTAGGGCCACACTAATTATTCCACAAAAATACTTTACTAAAGCACCCAGTATCATCAAATCCGTATGCAATGAAATCCAAAACAAGCAACCCTGACTTCATCCAACTTAAAGTCAAATATGCTCAAATGTAAGACAGTAAGGCGTAGAAAGTTTATTGTAGCTATGCGATGCTATATGTAAATCCACAGTTGTTATGAAATGGTTCTCTTTGCACAAAAGAATTTTCCGCATGCAAATGTAGCAAAATGACAATGAAATATAGAACTTACTGGAAGCACTAAAATTTACTTTTCAAATGGTCCTGCGCGCCATAATATTTTTACGTTAAGTAGCAAGTGACCCGCGGGTCGACAGTTTTAGAGCCCTACTTTAGTGAAAAGGGTGGGGTCTGGTAATCAGGGTTACTTTTGACATTCGTTAATTATTCCTAAACCAAGTTGTTTAGCAGCTATGGCTCCTATTATAGATTGCATCAGCATGTGACACTTTGACGCAGCTATTCTATCAGCCCTTATCCCTAGCTCCCTGAGAGGGAAGATATATTCTGTTGAGGTATGTAAATTCCTTCTTAATATTAATTTCCCAAAGAAAAGTATCCAAATATTCAAGTACTGTGTCAACAGGGTCAGTGGTACAAGATATAGTGGAAATTTGCCATTTTTTCATGGCGGGCTTATTTGGGTCATGTAGCTATGAGGTGCCAATGATTACAGCCATGCTTCTTATATACCGTACATTTAAATTGGTGAGTGGCTGAGTGGCTAGAACACTTGCCTGCTGAGTAGCACATCGATGGTTCGAGCTGAACTTTCGGATCATAGTTGGGATGCTCCCTCACTATCCACCCAGCAGCAAATGGGTACCTGGTGGTAACACAGGGAACGTTAAAGGCGGTGAGGAAAGGAATGGCCACCCTACTTCACTATGCCGATGGCTCAGGACAAGTGTCCTCTCTAACAGGCACTCTCCAACATGCGGAAACGTACATGGACTAACCTCTACTTAACATTATGATTAAATTAAACCAGCTGGCAAGCGCACTATGTGAAAGAAAAATGACATACCATGAGCGGCAAACAAAAAGAAAAATAAGGGCTTTTGTGAAGGAAAATCTCGATAAATCCATCAGAAAACCCTGTCTCTCTTCCCAAAGAACTGATAACTTCGTCTAGTGACATAGGAAGACTCACCATTGTTGGATCCAATACGGGAGAACGTTTTTTAAATTATACCCTCTAGAACGGACAAAAGGCATGTGCTAGGCCAAAAATGGGCGGAATAATTTGTTACTCAGGCGCGGATTCATGAAGAATCTGTATTGAAAATCATAGTTGACTGGAAAACAAATCTAGTGGAAATGTCGATGGCTAAAGCTCCCCCAGTCCAATTCAGTGTTGCCGTGTCTGCTTCAAGACATACTGTAGTAGAAGGTTCAACGTAGAGATTTCATATAACCTATACATCTAGCAAACTAATTTCTCAAAATGAATCACCATTTGGCAATCCATCCTACGGTACCCCGAGGTGAGGAAAGTTTGAACTTCAGGTCTTGGGGTTGAACTTTGCTGCGGCATATTAATCGAGAGCATATTATATAAGCTGATACTATCATCACTGGTAGCAAAGAAAGAACATGGCAGCATAGCAGGTAAAACTCTCAAAAGCAGCATCTACAAACTATCGTCCGTCCATCTTATTCAGTGAAAATGGTCATAACATCAAAAAGAAAGACACTATCTACCGGAGAGCGCAACACTGTAACTGGCGGACCAAGTATGAAGAATGATGGGATTTTGCCTCCGGTATACAAGCCAGGTAGAGTGCCAACAGTGTACAGGATATGTCATTCATTGATAATAAACCATGCTGTTTTTAGGATTTTGTATATCAGTAACAAGGTTGTAGGATAGTGGCAAATAATGATAACTCATTGGAAGAACTGCGTGGTGAAACTTAAGTCACTCCCCTATGGTGTGTAAATATAACAGGATATCCTTGAAAATAGATGAAAAGCACTAAAACAAGTGAATATTAGTAGACGATCTCCCAGGAAAGCTTGCTAATAATCAGCCTAATGTCAAAGGTCAGGGATTTAAATCTTCCTTTTACAGATAATGCTGATTGAAATTGGTCAGGAGTTCCATATATCCTATTATGGATATGCTAAGTATTTTGGCAATGTAAGTAGAGATAAAAAGCATCTACAAATACAGGATTCGCACTGTTACCTTTATTGTCTCATCCCGTTCTTTCTGTCTGACCTTTCGAGGTCCAATTCGATCATTGTCCAATCCGTTAACTTTTGTCTCATTTTCGAGGCTCTCTTTCGGTGTGGCCTCGATCTCTGGCTTAGTAGATAAATTCACCTCAGGGTGCTGATCAGGAATATCTTTTACCTTGAGCAGAAAATCAATTGCGTCACTAACAATAATAAGCTATTAGCTGAAATTACTATTTCCTAAACTTAATAATCTCAGTAAGGTTTCCTTTTCCAATAAAAAACTTCTTAAGGACCGCCAATTTCTGCTAATATTAGTTGACTTGCATCTGGGCAATATGCCAGATTCAAACTTGAAGTGAAGCGAACTCCAAAGAAAACAATTAGATAATTACCTCGGATGCGTCATATTCTCTAAGGCCAGGAAACCGTTGTATGGCAATCTGATGAAGGCATTTTCCTAAGTACAAGGACGCCTAAAAAACCAGACAGACTGATAGAAATCCAAAGGGTTACGGGGTCCTAAAGATACCCACAATTTTTTATGAGAATGATGTTCTTTTGCAAGGGAAGATAAAAGAGCTGCAGCACCCTTACCTAAGTATGCAATAAGAAAATTTACAATGGAGGACAATTTTAAGATTTGGTACAAAAATACTCCGCTATATAAAAGGAGACGATAGCTTAGGAAGCAGGAGACCCTGATAAACAAATAGCCAATACATAAAGGAGTGTAAAAGAAATAGGTGTAATAGCTATAGCGACTAAAATCAAAGCATATTTCCATCTGCTACAATGGCCGCCAAAACTCTTGGAACACCATGCTTCTTTTCTCTACATGCTATCTCCCCTCCCCCCTATACATTGTTGTAATATGGCTAGGAAATGAAGAAAAATTGAGATCTAAGTTGACCAAGTACACCAAACATCCTGGAACATATTCCTCCTTCTTCTCAACATTGTTTCAGGGGCGGGGGGGGGGCTGTTTGTGTGAAATACGATAATGAAGCGTGAAATATCTATTTCCTGGCAATTCCACGCTACTGTTCCAACTACTTTTGGCGGCCATTGTAGTTAAAACATAAACGACTAAGGGGTTTTACACTATTTGATAGACAAAGTAAAAATCATAGCTGGCCTTGCAACGAAAGTTTGAAGAAGGAACTCAATAAACAAAAAGGCGACAAAAAAACAAGATGTTTAGTGCAGTGAATAAATAAGTACCCTTGCTTGTTGCTTTGGGAATTTTTCAAATGAGGAAAAAACGAGTGTCAGTACTGATAATGCTTCTTCAGCTACCACGCTGAAATGAAAAGTAAGCGATATGAACAAAGTGTATTGCAAATTATACGATTGTCACTGGTGATAGTTTAGTATTGACATGATACAGACATACCTGCTTGCAAGGGAACATTCAAGGAAATTACTCATTAGTTATAAAATATCTATATAGCCTTTCGATGCTCCACGAAGCGATGCAAAAAGAGGCCCTTATGTAAAAAGTGATTCACCAAACTATATTACACTCTAGGTTTAACGTGTAAAACCGCTAATGCAAACGAGCAGCAGTGATTTCGAAATCTTTCATCCACAGGAATTAGACCTTTCTCGATTAAGGTGTGTGATGCAAATCGAAGGATGTTATCTACTCAATTGATCATTCTAGGTTGAAGAAATTACAAATACGGCCGCTGAGTCTTTATACATTTTATGCTTTCCGCTCGAGATTCATTTCTCGCAAAAATGCAAAAAAGCAATGGTACATATTGGTACGAAATTTTGGTGCAAAACAATATGAGATGGTATTGACGAATATTGATATCAAAGCAAGACTAGAAGTTTTGCACTGACCTAGTAATGGCATTCCACTCAGTTTGTCTTTTAGTATAAACAGGAGTAGCAGCAACATATTCGTCTAAAAGCTATCAGAAAAATAGAAATCAAGTTGTGAACAATGAAATTATCATAGAGTAAGCAAATACTTCTGTTCCAATTGGCAAGAATTTAAACATTCAAAATAAGCATACAACATAATGTGTGTACCACATCAATTCTCTCCTTTTTCGTAGATATCTCGACCTTTTCTTTTTTCTCGTTTGTCATTTCATTAAGAATCTCAAGGCATATTGAAATTTTCATCAACAGTGCATCAGTGAGTTCTTCTTCTATTGGCAAACAAATACCACCAGTCTACAAAAAAATCATTGCTCTGTATTAACCCCAATGCAATTCAGTTAATTTATTGAATTTCTAAAGCTCTCTTTAAACACTTTGCTTATCAGTTGCATAAGGATGAATTAGCCATTGACGCATGTATCTTTACTTATTTCCTTACATTCAATTAGAAATTAAATAAATCAGTCCATACTTCATTCAATCAATAAATCAATCTACTAATCAATCAATTAATTAATCAATCAACTAATCAGTAAATCAGCCAATCAATCAATCAACCAATCAATCATCAATCATCAATCATTACCTTAAGCAATTAGTTAAGTATTCAATAAAAAAATAAATAAATAAATAAATAAATCAATCAATCAATCAATCAATCACCTAATTAGCAAATCAATCAATAAATCAATCAATCAATCAGTCACTAAATCAAGTAGCCATTTTTTATGAAATCATTAGATCCTTGCAAATTCATTGCTGAGAGTCTTTCTACAGAGCACTACAATGCAAGACCAAACAAACATGTACTATTAATCGTGTCCAACATATCTCGAGAGGAGATACCTTGGCAAGTACGTATAGGCGTATAAACCAGTCAAAAACTAACTGACCTCGTTCTTGGGTAATGTTACAATCCCAATTGTTTCTTGCGCGACACTTACAGCTTCTTGAGACAACATATAGCACTATCAAAAAGGACTCTCACGTTTATTCCCAGGACCATTGGCAAAATGCAAGTGTAATAAAATATACGATAAATGTATTTTACTTGCAATAGCAGTAAAGAGATTTGGGACAAGCCATAGATGTCATTGTAGTATGAACATGTGTATACGTCTCTTGCGCTGCAAAGGCTCTTGGGTTTGCAATACAAAAAGTGTATAAGAAATATCAGCCTTGCAATACAGTTAAAGATGCAGTTGGATTACACTATTTCAAATTAGTATCAACGTAATAATAGCAACACGTAATTTAGACAAAATAAGGAATACACGTGATACTAATTCAATGACGGACGTAAGTTGAAAGTTACCTTCATTAAAGATTCTCTTCTGCTTTCTCCAGTTGAAGATAATGCCCTCATTTGGTATAAACATATTTTCTGTCTAATGACGTTCAATGCATCTCTTCGAAATCCCAGATCTTTATAAGTCTTAAAGCTACTTTCCAAGAGCTAGAAAAGTTTAGAAAGAGATGACACACAAAACTAAGTAGCAGGCATGCTTGGTGAAGCCAAAATGAAAATTCTTGGAAATTAAGATCTAATACTTTTCTCAGTATTTCAAACAGTTAAATATTGTAGAAAATACTAAACAGGGCTGATATTTAATTAATATCAAGAGAAAGATAATAATAATGCCATAACTTCTTACCTCAGAGATCTGCATCATTGTCTCTTCGTCGAATGATTTCTTCGTTTTTAACAAATAATCAGCCAGGCTACAACATAGAAAGCTTAATTGTTATTCACGAAAAAAACGAAGACAGGTTATGGGCAGAGTTTCCTCTTCAAACCATCATCTTGTCAATGGAAAAAACTTCAAAGTGACCCAACGCAAAGTGACCTAATAGCATGTGACTACAGAAAAATCAATTTTATTCTTACTGGTGCGGTGATGAGTCAATAATGAGGTGCCTGTTACAGAAGATATGTGGGCTGAGTCCTAAATTTGATATGCAAGTTGATCAGGTACTCTCCTCTCAGCTCCTTCCTCCCACCTGCCCCTATGTGATCCTCATTCACTTCCGTCGGAAGCAAGCTTCTACCCAGTGCTCCAGACGCGCTTCGAATACTTAACGATCTAACAACTTTCACGCTACAGCAGAAAAATGCTGTACAACTCTCAATGTCACTTCCATGATACAAAGAAAGTACATACCGGGTTTCTAGAGCAGCTATGACGTATTTTCCATTCGAAAATCTGTTCGGGGACTTTCTAAAGAGTCCTTTGATTGTATCAATGGATGAGTTCAACAACAGAGTCGCCTAAAAGATATTGCATTAGGCAAGACGTTTCTACATCGTATTTCAACCAGTGTTCAATTTTCATCAACAAATATGATAGCATATGTCTTAATTAAACGATATATTAGAGATCTCTTTGAAGCCAAAGTTACATGTTGACTATGAACATAGATCACCACCAGCGATAGAGACAAGAAAAGACAGAGCAAGTAATCTTTGCATTATTTCTAGCCGTGGTTGAAAATACTTCATAGCAACTTTCAATATTAGTTTCGATTTTATTACCTGATCTGTAGACTCTGCTTCAGGATGAGAGTGGAAAGTAGTTGCCAAAGCAAAAGAGCGCTGATAAGCATCGACTTTAAGGAGAATCACTTTCAACCAGAAGTAAAGCGACTCTTCAAGATCCTGCAGAACAGAAACAGACTTTCAACAAAAAATCGTAACTGTTAATAGAGGAATGAGTTGTTTTCGCATTGAAGGAAAAAAATTGGATTGCTGTAGACTGCGATCAGTTTATTACTTCCTTTGATATACAAACTTTTGTTTCTTCTCCCTTCGTTTTGTATCAAATGTCACTCAAATGATGGGAGGTAATAGAGTAAATTTAATCAAATTCGTCCAAAACGGAAGATGGAAAGATCGAAGAAAAATTCAATATAAACTAGTGATTTTATTATGAAACGGAATATTTCATGATATCAAATATTCATACAGCTTTAAATGAATTTATTTCATACCATACTAAATAAATCATATCATAATTTATTATATTACATTAAATCATGTGTAGATGCATTCTATTCTGTTTTGGTAAATCATGTTATAACAAAATCATATGATATTACATCATTCTACTTTTAAAATATCTAATGCACTGGAAATTTCAAACTCCAGCTATGTAAATTGGCAAGTAAATTCAATTTGACTTATTTGATTGTACTGCTATAATAAAGATAAAAAGTAAAATATATTTATTTAAGATTACTAATTTGTTTGCGAGCGATAAGTACATTATCAAGACAGGGTTATCAATATACCATTGGCGTACATCTAATATCGTCTCTAAGTAAAATAGATTTCAAAGATTTTGTTATGTTGCACTGTACTTTACTGTGCTGTATTGTGCTGCGCTTTATTGGATTGCAATGCTGTTTTGCAGTATGAGAACAAGTCCAAAAAGAAACAGTATTGTCTGTGAATGGTGTCTAAAAGCAAGACCGTATGTAAGCGTGTTACCTGAATATTTTCCAGATGTGAGACTGCCGCACCCCAGTCACATTCATGATAAGCAATCAATGCATAGTTAAATTGAATATGAGCCAAACATGAACTGTCTTCAAATGCCTATTAACAAACAGAAAAAACGCGTTACTGGCGATGAAAAATAAGCGAATGTCAAGCAGACGAGACAATAGCAAGACAGTACAAAATTGCAAAACCCTGTATTTTGGAGTAATGACAGTCAAACCAAAGGAATCGGCTTGGACAAAAGACCATCATACCAAAGCACTCGTTGCATTCGCTCATTTGCCATACTCAACATTGCACTACTGAAGCCTACCTCAGCACTTTGTTCTGCTTCTTCCAATAACTCTCTGGCATCGTTGAACTGGCCCTGTTATACAAAAAAAATACCAAATTTTGTTCCATTCTAATAAACTTTTTACCATAAGTAATTACTTTAGTCACTATTCAAGAGACAACAGTTGATAAATGGAATTGGGACAGAGGAAAGCACTGTAAAGCTGCCTTATCAAGCAAACAGCAGAAAAGAACCAAACCACTATTAACTTCTCAAAATGCAACTCGTCAAATTAGTCATCTCATTTTATTTCACTTTTCATGTAAAAATTTTTATACACGAATTCCCTATCAGCTAAAATATAGATAAACTACTTCTACTACAAATTAATTCTTTAATATATATAAGATAAAGATGCTACTTGTCTACCTAGGGATCGTGTATTGTTTTGGGAATTTATTAACTTTTTAGGAATCCCTTCAAGTTTCTTTTAAACATGGAAATAGTTGGGCTCATTCTTATGTTTCTTGGAATCTCATTCCATGTTTTGGCACCAAAGTGAAAGAAACTTCCCTTTGAGAATTCCACATTTTGCCTAGGGATGTCAATATCAAGCTGATTCCTTGTCGAATAACTGGATATCTCCGATCTAGTGATAAATCTACCTCTAAGGCTGTCAGGGCAAAGACCATTCATCATTTTGTACGTCATTATGGCCCTGTCATACTTAATTAGGCTCGAAACTGAAAGCCATTTACAAATCCACCCGTACTCAAATTTAGCACTTTCAATTAATGTTTGAGCCCTATCTTGAAGACACTGAAGATGTTCAAGCTTTGTAGCGGACAGACTTTCCCATAATTTATCACCGTATCTTAAAGGGCTCTCGAAAAGTGCCCTATAAACCTGGTCCAAACGACTGTGCAAATATATTTTTAAGTTTTCTCAACGAAGAAAGACCACTTTTGAGTATACACTTAAGCCTCTTGTACTGCTTGTCCCAAGATAGGTTTTCTTCGATAGTGACTTCTAAATATTTTACTTCTTGGGATCGTCGGGTTTTTTCTCCCTTTATTTTCACGTATATCTTCCCCTGGATATGGTTAATTCGCCTTTTATGACCAATGACCATATATTCAGTTTTATTGGTGTTCAGACTAAGGTTATTTTGCCTCATCCACTCTGCAATGTTTTTACCCTCAGTTTTTAGGTCATTGCACAGTTCCTCAATGTCTTTTGCAGAGCATGTTATGCTAGTGTCGTCTGCATACATGTTTGTTGAGCTTTTTTCTAAGCATCGCTCAAAGCCATTTACGTATATAATGAAAAGGAGGGGCCCAAGGCACGAACCCTGAGGGATACCACACAAATAAATGAAGCAACATATCCCCAATTTAAAGCAAAATAAATACTAAAACATTTGGATTTTTTCTGCACCTGTCTGATTAGGAGTCCTGCAATTTTAGTCCAGGTTTCTCGGTTGGTGATCCCACGAATGAGTTTCTTGTTTGTGCAAAATTCGACTCTTCTTGAATCTGCAGTAGTCACTGTGTCTCCCTCAGTTTCTTGCTTTGTTTGCGCAATTTTAACTTGTGCTTGTTTCTCTCTCCAAAGTAAGATTTTCTCTCTGGATCTATCAGTAAATTCAAATTTCAAATATGAATAAAAATTTCCTTAAATGAAAGGATACCCTAACCTATTACATATATACGGGAAATATAATTTAGGCAATATGGAATTACAGGGTAAATTATGAAAAAATACCTAAATGCAATTGAAACATAACTTTCTAAGTATCTACCCATTAATACCGTGAATCCTGGAATTGGCCACCCCTCGAAAAAGCACACTCTTCTGATAAGCCCCCATGCTATAACTGTAAATTGCATACAAGCCCCACGCCATGTGATGATGAAGACCTTGATCAACACTAGAGCTTAAATTTAAACTGTTCTCTTAATATTATGGAGAAAAGGAATTTTTGACAATGCAACATGTATCAAGTTATTTGATAAAAGCCTCCCCCCTTGAATGAGTCCCAAACCAAAAAGCATCAAGAACAAATAAGCTCCTAGGGGGCTAATTCGAGGACAAATGATATCTATCATTACGTTCTATCTCAAACAGAGAGTTATCGCAATGAAATGTTTGCACTATAACGCTTCATAACGAGCAAACTTCTTATCAAGTATGCTGAGAATACCTGATTTATCCATGAATAGATCTGTTTAATAACATAAAATTACAGTGATGCAATTGAAATAGGTCATCTTATGGAAATAGGCCATCGCTTACTCGGTTTTGTCCTCCTCTGTGAGATGCTTGCAGGAAAGAGATTTCAAAATATTTGAGACCCCAGTTCTCATCTGAATATCATTCAAAATGTCAAGTAACCTAAAAGTGGAAAAGCAAAGATTAAGCAGCCATATCAAAGTGGTTCTGCAGGAGCATCTATCCTCGGAAGAGGCGTAGTGCAGTGGAAAGACAAGCGTATACTACAGGGCAAGATCAAATTCTTGTTTTACAACTAAATATTATCTACTTTACAGTAAGAAACAAACTATGCACCAAAAGAACTATTTGGGGTTTACGTTCAATTTCAAAGAGTCGAATCTTAACACTGATCCTTCTTTTATTCTTTCCAGGATGATTCCAAAGAAGTAGAATATCACTGAACTGGGAGCTAAATCTATTATGAACTGACGGTGACCTGTGCCATAACATAACAATGGCCGCAGTTAAGCCGAATTGGTATACTAAAGATGAATGAAAGCAGATATTCATAAAGTTTAAAGACAAATGACTTACTGTAATCTGGAAAGAATTACCAGGAATTTATCGTTCAAGACGTCATTTGCAATGTAGAATAGCAAAGCACAAACTGGTAGCACAAAAAGATGATGTCCATGTCTTCGTAATAATTCAGACAGCACGTCGAGATAGTGTATTGTCAGCTCCTGGACAAAAGCAATGAACATACTATTAGTTTCATCTGCCAAATGCTAACAACTTCCAAATCTCTTCCTATGACGTACACATGCATCTATGCACTATCAAAATCAAAGGCTTGTTGAAATTGATAAGAAATGTGTACTTGTGAGTGATGATATAAAGTATGCAGAGTAATAGGGGTATCCCAGGTTTCTTGGCTGAAAGCTCACGTTGTGACAAAGTTACAGAAACGATAGTCCGAGAAGTAACAATGAGGAACCAACTTATGCAGTTATTTACAATATAAAAAATAGGCAAAGATTAAAGCGTTTTACGGTGAAAGTGCGAGAAAATGAATGACCTGAGTGGGACTCGAACACGTAAACCTGAATTTTGTTCTTCGAGAGCTCTACCACTGAGCCAACTGGTCGTCCTTTCAAGCTGCTAATCAAAGTTAAATTGTGTTTTTCTTGTCAAAGACGATGAAGAATAAATGTGTTGGATGGGTTCTTGACGGGTTTATGGAGGTAGGTTAAAGATATATTTTTGAACAACGGCTTGAAAGCGTGACCCGATGCCTCACTGATAGAGCACTCGACGAATGACGTCGATGGTCAAAGTTTCAAGTCCGGCTCAGGTCATCCATTTTCTCGCACTTTCACTTGAAACGTATGCAAACGAACAAATCTGCAAACTCAAAGCGACCTAGGTATCCTAAATAACTTCTAATCGAAAAGAGTCTAACTGCAATATCCTTCTCACTCGGTCTCCCTATTTCTTCTCCAACTCAACAACTATGAAGCCCATTGAGAGTCAGAAATACTTCCTACCAGATTCCTTCACAGCACCACCCTACTAACACCCAAATATTAACTACATTTGGTAGAAACTTAGGCAAATAATTTGAAATGAAAGAGGAAGTCAATTGCTATGCATACTCACAGGTTTTGTTAGACTTTGTTTGCTTATGAAGTAGCCATGTGCATCATTTTGAAAGTACTCTTTAAGCTGAAAAGACCGTTTTACAAAATGAGAGAAATAGTAATAGTTTAATAGTCTAAAAATGTCATTAATTGAAAAACTCGCAATATTTACATTATACGCGAAATGACCGGATGCCTTTGTTTTGCGACTTTTCGTGGCCTGAAAGCTTGCTATTCCACAATAGTTGGGAAAAGAAGAATAAGTAAACTTACAAGAAAAGATATAAAAATTCTCTGAATTGACCAATCAATATCATACAGAGGATTAAACGCAAGGAGCATTGCTGCAAAATTTTTGAGAGCCCTGTCAAGTCTATTTTCTCCCAACCTAATTGACCAATCATCATGCAGGATTCTAACCACACGTGCTAAGACTAGGCCCATTTCGCATGAGGAAATAGATCTGACAGGGGTCTGAAACATTTGGCAGTTATGCTAACACAAGGAGGTTATATCCATTAGATTTTGTGTATTTAGCAAAAATGAAGACAGGAAAACATAGCATCCATCTCATATGAGAAACACAAAACTAGACTTAAAGGTTAGCTATTGCGTCCCCAAAAACTTGGCTTGCGCAAATTTGGACAAAAATGTGAAACTTGACACAATTGTTTAGAATCAGCCTAGGTTACGAATTTTAAATTGGGTACAGAAGCAATTTTTCTGAAGGAAATATTTAAAGTCAAAATCTAAAAAATATTTACAACTTTTAAAGCCATTGTTAATGCTTTTTAAGCTTTTCGCACGAGCATAAGCTTAAAATGTACTTGATTTTAGTTATCTGCTTTCGAAGCATCATCAGCGACGCTTTTAACATGAATAATTAAAATTGAATATATTTTAGACTTATGGCTGTAAGTTTACAGAGCATTAAATTTGCTTTTGAATGAAAATAAATTCTACATCAATCACGAGAATTTAGAGCGTGTCTCACTTAAATTCTTGATTTGGAACTGATGCTGAACATGCGTCCCTAGTTTCACATTTTTGTCCCGATTTGAACAATGACTATGTTAAAAGCATTTTCACCTCTTTTGAGTACAGTCAATCTCTCATTAAGTCAAAGGTAAACACCACTGCGTTGGAGGCTATGAAAATCTTAAGATCTGAGTAAATTTACACTAACTATAAAACTGAATTCAGATGAGTAATTAAAACAAATATTTGTACCTTTTCGGGTAACGTAAAATTTACCCATTGATCTAAGTTGGATGGGAAGCAAGACTTCGTACCCTGCTTATCTTGCTTATTTCCCTGAAAAAAGCAAATACTTGATGGTGAACATAGGGTAAGCGCATGCGATAATGGCTTCATACCAAGTTGCATGCAAGCCAAAAATTCTCTTGTAAACTGTTATGGTGGCATCTAACTATTGCCGTATAACCATGTGACCTATGGCAATACCAGATGCGCAACTACCAGGCTTGGTAAGATCTTGCACTTAAGCTGGCAATTTGCAATAAGAAAAGGCCAATGCCTTTGCTACGAAAACAAAATAGACTCGATATGCCAGGAAAATTCTGGCAAAGAATTGTTCTCTGTGCTTGGTAAAGCGCACTCACATGATACCAAGCAAAGGTCATAATCAATATATCATGGCCTCAACTCATAAAGCAAAATACACTATTTTTTTATAGACAACTCTAAAAATAAACAACTGCCCCGAAATTGGCTCAAAAATTAAGCAACTCCTAAACAACTTCAATGGGGCAGATCTGTGGCAATAAAGTTAAACAACTTTTTAGACATTATGTAAAAGGTGTCGTTCATATCTTATTCTTTTTAAAACTTTAACATATAAGAAAATAAAATGAACAAAAGATTTGATAAAAATGGTTACAGTACATGTATGGCATGTTTCCTTAAAACAATTCAGAACACTTCATTCACAAACAAATCAAAAATTACTAATCGATTGTGTTCGCTGTATCAAAAATAGAAAAATTTTACAAAATTTAGACACAAATTCCCACAACCGCCCCGCATTTAGGTCAAAATTTAAGCAACCGCTAAACAACTTTTTGGGGCGATTGTTATTGTTGAGCTGAACAACCTTTGAGGCGAATTTAAAAGTTGGAGTTGTTTATAAAAAGTGTATTGTATCAATTAGGAACAAATCTATTGAACTTATGAACAATGCACTCTAACAGAACTCTAAAATTCACTTACTTCCCTTCTCTTTGATTCAGATCTAGAAAATGGACGTTCTCCTGGTTTCAGTCCACTACGAATAGCTTTTTCTGCATTTCTTATAGAATTCTAAGGGAAAAATCAGAGATTAAAATAGCCTAAAATAGCATACCATTATAACAATCAAAGTTGAAAAAAGAGGAAAATTTGGCTTTCTGGGCAACTAAAATCAAGGAAATTATAAGATTTTTACGGTCTAAACACTAGAGCGGCAGCCATAATTATGTTGTAATGTCGAAAGAGTTTTCTTGTCAATTGTGATATCAAATTGCTGGAATTAAGCAAATCTTCAAAACATGGAATTAACACAAAATATTATGTTTGAGCTCCAACAGATAATGTTGTTGCAATGGACGCAGATCGTTTCGAAGCAACTTGTTTAGTGAATATTAACTTAAGATTTTCAAACAAAATGGTCCCATTCTATTATTCAAACCCACCAATCCATTCGATTCCTTTTCAGCACTCCACTTTCCACAGGAGATTCGTTCAAGATACTATGAATGGTCCTTACATAGTAAAACTGAGAATAAATTACCTGCCATATTTTCTGTACACAATAAGCTGCAGCGAGAATGTGCTTTTCAGATTCTTGAGAACTAGTCTCTAGGATTTGGGCGAACATAACATGAAGTCTAGCCAGCACCTCTATGCTTCTAATATCAAAGCAGCTGTTTATCAGTGTTCTCATGTCAAGGTCCTTCCTCTCATCAGCATTTTCGCAGTGTTGCTTGGCACTGGATGGTACTATGCATAGAAAAAGACTAACACCTGACGAATGGATCAAACGAAAACAGCGACCGATATCAATTGAAAGAGTGAAGAGTTTAATTTTTGTAAAGCAGCGATAGCACTAAGAAAAACTCGTATGAAACACAGTGATAAGAAGGCAAAATAAGATGAACTTTCATGCTTGTCTGTCATATATTGATAAAAGGTTTCAACAATTAACAGTAAACTGGGTACAGCAAAGCCGGATTCAAGAGATAGCTAAAACGAAGATACAAGAAATTGTAATCTTGTGGACTTTAAGTTGTGCTACGATTATGGTTATGGCTATGCCTAGAGGCGGAAGTGTCTCAAAGAACATACCAAGCAAATTCTCAGATTTTATTCCGTCAATTATCAGCTCCATTGCTATTTCCAACTGAAAAATTCATATGGAATAAACAAAGAAAGAAAAACCTGGTCAATCTGATTCTTTCGAACAATAAAAAGGTACCAAACGAATTTGAAAATGATTCAACAAGATGTATCAAAATATGCAAGGTGCATTCTGATCGCTTTAATTGGTACGGCAGCCTCTTGTCCTAAATGGCAAGACTGGCTCAAACAATCCTGAGATCTGAGCCCTAAAAAACCTAACTCTTTAGTGTCAGATCACAGAACACATAGACATAACAAAAATAAAAATATAACAAAAACAAAATAGATAACATATGCATACATGATCAAGGCAGTCTTGAACAGGAAATTCATTAATGAATAACCACTCAGCAAATTCTGCAATGTAATCTACTTTCTGCCATTTGCTTTTTGGGTCCTAAAGGGAGACACGTTATAACTCTATGAGTATCAGTTGAATTACTAGCAACTCTAAAAGACAAAACTCTAACTTGTTTTTCATTTTTGCATCATTTCGATAGCCATTTTTCATGATGATGCAGCAAATAACAATGCATAGAACTATAAATTATTGCTAAATTATAAAGAACCTTCGGCATTTAAAGTACCAAACAAGTTTAAACAGCAAAATTCAGTTTGTAGACAATGATACTCATTGAAGCTAGAAGAATTTGCCTATGAGTCCTCAAGGTTATGGGAATATATATGAGAAAAACTACACATGTTTTCTTTATAAGACGTTTTCTCGCCCAATACTGAAACTATATCAGCTTTTTCATGATGTAATTACTGAGACTTTCTTAAGATTTTCTTAGAAAGAAGGGTCAATATTACGTGATACTGCATTGCTACACAGTATCAAGACTTCCTTATCATTTTCATGATTTCAGTACTAAAACTTTTTGAGACTATAGTGTTAAACAGACAGACAGGCACTTCACGCACACAACAATCTACTACATAGGTTACCCCATGAAATCTACACAAATTAAGCTAAATTGGCGATTTTCTTGCAGTAATACTGGAATTTTAAAGGTATATGACTTAGCAATTTTCATGGATCCCAGAGAGCCAGTACTGAACGGTCTTAACTGCTTGAGCAGTCGAGGACTACTTTCCTATAAAGCATTTTTGTATAAAAGTAACAACGTGCATCCGCAAAGGTCAAACATCTATATTTTCTTACACATTTAAATGAGCCTATTAATGCAAATCTTGCAGCAGCATAATAATTTTATCTAAATTTACGGTCTGTACTATAATTTTGAGCTTTTCTATCCTGATTTATTGCATATTACTTAGCTTTCTCAATAATACAGGCACGTTCATTTCTAGCCAACTGTAAATCAAAATGCTAATGTATTATAAAAATGGAAACATGGTCTGGTTTTCCAAATTCTCTACATATTATCACAAACTTCACACGACTAATTAGTTAACAATTGATTAATACTATTGTTACAGATACATAAAAAATGAAAGATATCTTTTTTAGAATTACATAAATGAAAGCTGTTGGCTGTTGACTCCAATCTTTCCTTTTCCCGTTAAAATGCAACAGTACGTTAGCAAATCAGATATGCTCGTTAATGTCATTTTGAAACAATATGTCTTTCTTGGCGACGAGTATCTCTGATCATGTTAATAAAGTTAAAAAATAATAATAATAACAGTAACAAAGGCCAGCAGCAACGACTTTTTATTTAGCTTGCACATTCTTTTCAAAGTCGACATGTACACTAAATGATTACAAGTAACTCTATAGGTAAGTAACAAGGACCATATAACACACTACAGGCAATAGAAAACAGGGAGCAAAATATCATATTAACCCCATGGCTTCACAGCTAACAACAGGAAAACGGACAACAACGAGACAACACACACAGACAAAGGCACAGACACACACAAACAAACACACACAAACACACACACACACACACACACTCACACACACACACACACACACACACACACACACACACACACACACACACACACACACACACACACACAGATGGAAACAAACACCTGCAAATCAAACATTATGCTTAGGACATTTGCGGTAGAGAATGCGGGATGAAAATCAAGGAAAACACTCAGCATCCACTTTCTAAAGACGTTTTGTCAAAACTCTTCATATTTCCGACTCTCAAATAACCAGAGTTACTTAAGTCTTTCAATGTAGAAGGTCACTGGCTGGAAAAAATACAGGAATTTTATTATTATGGCCACTCCAGTACTATATTGTATTTCTAGAGTTGATTAGCATAGATACCTCTAAACATTCAATCGAATTCTGAAAGGCGACAAGTTGCTCTTTTGGGTCATTCGAATTCTTGGCAATCCTGTGCCACATTGAAGACAACAGAAGTTCGTCAGTATCCTATAAATGAATAGAAATTTAGTCATCATAATACCCCCTCCGCTCAGAAATTCCAAAATCACAATTTCCACAAATATAATGCTATGTAGAACATACTTCTTAGAATTTTAAAATGGTATTTATTCATCTGTCATGAAACTCGATAGCATTAAAGGTGCCTACCTTGAATTTTCTCATATCAAACTGGACTGGGTTTCCAAGCCTGGCATTGACAATCACCCTGTGCTTGAAAATGAGCCTGGTAAACAAAAAGGAATAATAAATAATAAAAGCTAGAAACGTCACTATTGAATTCAAAGAGATTATCAAATATCCACAAAAACGTCGCGATATATCAAGCCTAAAAATTATGCTTATTGGTAATGCAATTATAAGTTGAGCAAAGTTAGCAGAGGGTGATATACTATTGGCAATTGCTTATAAATCATGATCAATACGTGGCAATAAGGAAGAAATTCCTATAAAACAAACTATACAATAAGTAAGAGACAATGTCATACAGTCGATGGTGGGTCCTTGGCATCACTTTAACAGCTTCATCCATTGCTTTGAGGCCACTTTTCCATTCGTTCTTGAATAAAAATATGACAAATGAGCAAAGTGCAATCGGTTTAGAGGGTAACATCTGAATACCGATCTCCACTCTTAACCCCCATAGGACAACACTTGTCTGCCATTAGATAGGTTCGATACGAGTGGTGTAGTTATAGTGAGCTCGAAAGGAGAAACAACTCGCGAGGGGGAAGTCTACAGTAATCAGTGAAATCAACATAGTTCTCCCTTTAAACACGACTGAGTGTTGTCATCAACGTGAAGTAATTTCCTGTAAACGAGGCTTCATTTTCCAGTTTAGTCAAGCTTCAATTAGAGCAAAAACAAGTCTACAGATATTCACACAAACATTCGAAACTAATCTGGTAAAATCCAAGACTTTCCTAACTTTCCAAAGATATTCTGGATTCAGAGTCCAGAAAAAGTTCCAACCTTCCTCCGGCTGCCAAATCTTCACGATAAACCTTCCTCTTTTAAGACTATCAAAACTAGCCAAAGTTTTTAGTTTATGAACTTTGCATTGTGTATGTCTCAGAAGCATTACTGTAAATAGGCTATGCCTTTTACAGTCGATGTCGCATTACATGAAAACTTTGCTGAAACTGGATTGTTGATGCAAATTTCAAAACCTTCCTCAAATATGACATAAAGAGCAAAATTTTCCTCCGGCTCAGAGCCGTGGAGCCGTTACTTTTTCTGGACTCTGTCTGGATTGAGCCTAAATGTGTAAATTGCTTCAAACTGACTCCCACCTAAAAATCAACTGAATGAGTTAATCAAGGAAAACCCCAATCAAACGAACTAAACGTTTCACAGAGCAGCATGCTCACCAGGGGAATGTTCACTTCGTTTTATCCTGACTGAATCTTGCTCAGCCATGTTAAGTTGTGCTCAACATTGTTTGGCGGCGATAAAAAATATTCGAGGTGTTGCTGAGCATTGCTCGGTTCGTCACGTCATCCTTCTGAGCTTGCTCAACTCGCGCATGCTCAATCCTGAGATTGCATTGACATTTTTCACGCCAGTTTTCAAATTTCGAAATTTCATTGCTGACACATTCTTTATCAAATCGGAGGTCAACAACAATGAAGCTATAAAGACTGAACACGGACACTCAAACAAGGTTTTTCACTGTAAAGTCTCTACTATCATGAATGAAAAGTAAACTAAATTGCAAATGAATAAATTTTGTGCGGAAGTGAATTTTCCTATGGAGCATTGCACAGGCTCCCACAAAGTCCAAGAAATATTAGCCAGAATTTTTAGTACATTTGACCACCCTGAGCTGAGCTTGGCTGAGCAAAGGCTTGCGAATGTTGAGTATTGCTCAGTGAAATGTTTGGTTCGTTTAACACGGGCTTTACTATAAAAATCAACTCAAAAAATAAAACATGAAATAAGTCAAAAGAATAACAACTAATAACAAACAATACAAAGAAAGATGAAAATAGCAAATTTATATTGTAATTTAAGCTTTCATTACAAAAACATGTAACTCTGCTCCATCTGACACCAGAGCAATGTAGAAGTGCAACATACCATATCAGCATATGCTTGGAATAGTACTCCATAAAGAGCGGCACGAAGAGCCAAATGTGAATCCAGCTGTGATTCCGAGCTTTCCACGTGCTCATGAAGGGCCTCGTTCCCAATACGTACTTGTTTGGAACTATTTTTCGCAGATTTTATACCTTTTTCAGGACTCTTTCTGGCGCTTCTTGACTTCTTTTTGGGTGTGTTTCCAACCTTTTCACTATGCTCCTTATCGTTTGCATCATATTCTCCATTCTTACAATGAAAAGTTGAATGAATTAAAAACAGCTTGCTATTGATATCTATTTACTATTACTTGAATAGACCCTTATACAATGTGATGTAAGCAATTGTATTAAATAAGGCCATAGTTAGAGGCTTTGCGTCTTTTGTCTCCAATATATTGATACAAACAGGATCAACCCAATCTAAAAGTACATTATAATGAAAAGACCGAACAATTAGCTTGAAATGGTCAGAACACGTTATGTGGATATCAATATCCATTACTACAAAATGGAAAATACTAGTGCCATGGCCAACATTCAATTTCAGTTGACCATTAGTGATCATTGCTATGCATGAGATAGATATGATCTGGCTAGGCCGCTTAAAATTTTTATTCTTTTGCATTAATCTACTGCTATGAGTGTATTCTGAATAAAAAGTGAACAATGAACAAACGATTTGGCACTATCAGAAACAGGCCCCAAGTAACGACTGTAAAAGTTCAAAAAGATCATGGGATTTCGATTAATCTGTATTCAATACTTTCTACTGGCCCACTTTTTGGGTTTGATAACAAGATTGCAAAGAAACACAACCATACTTACATTCATCAGTGGTGAATACTTCCACACTTCTGTGATACAGTTCAAGATACCTTTGATCGGCTCCTTTAGGAGTTTTCTTTCCAATGGGCTCAAAATAAAATGTTGACATGTATTCCAATAGCGCTGTGCCGCATTCAAGGTCAGTTCGTAATTTCTGGCGTGTGCTGCAAATCTGAAAGAAAATTAGATACGATTGCTAATGTCATTTTACACAAATATGAATGTCTTTCTTGGCGACGAGTATCTCTGATCATGTTAATAAAGTTAAAAAATAATAACAACAGTAACAAAGGACAGCTGCAACGACTTTTTATTTAGCTCGCACATTCTTTCAAAATCAACATGCACAGTAAGTGATTACAAATAACTCTATAGGCAAGCAACAAGAGCCATATAACACACTATCATAGAAAACGGGGAGCAAAATATCATATAATACCCTATGGCTTCACAGCTATCAACAACAAACAGGACGACACCGAGACAACAGCAACAACAACAGCACCAACAATAACAACAAAAACAACACACACACACACACACACACACACACACACACACACATAAGCACACACACACAATCAGGGTGATACGCGCAATGCCACAGTCATGGCACCACAGTAGCTTTTGCACTAGGCCTTCGATAACATGAAACTGCCTTGACTCATTTGCAGCTGCTCGTAATTTCCTGAGATTATAGCAACGAAAAAGAGAAGAGAGCAATACAAAGAACTTCAAATCTTGAGCAGTATGACTAACAATGAACCAAAATGAGTTCTCACCTGCAAGCATTATAAAAATGGCCCAATGCCTTACGACGACTTTCGTTCCTTCCATGTGAAACTACTACGACATTTTCACCCATTAGCACAGATGAGTAATAGAGTAATTCCTTTTCGAGTATGCACTGATGCTTCATGGGACTGGAAGATAATAGTTCCAATCAAAACACAGACATGCAACAACTTCAAGCATAAAAAACTAGAATGGAGAGAGATACCATTAAGTGGATTCAGTAAACTCATAGTTACTTGCTGAAAACTCAGCTAATAAATGGCTGCAATCTAACAGATAAATAGAAAAAGCAGGTTTTCAAATTACAACAATGACTGTAGTGTTGCTCGTTTCAAAAATACCACCTACCTAGTAATGCCGGATAACACAGAATTGCAAAGAATATGACACGTGATCTGATCTATCAAGTAATAGCCCGCGTACAAGTGCCTGAATTTGTCAATTTAGTCTAACTGGGTTTTATGTAAATGGTACTTAAAGTAAATTTAGGCTACGTTAGTTCTTAAAATAGATTCTTTTATTTTCATACCAATTCTATCAGAATATTCCAAATATAGCAGGAACGTCCTATACATATAAGCTTAAAAGTTAAAAACCAATATTAAGTTCCTCTTAAATAGCTGATTGTCCTAATCAAGCAATTTCTACCAATACACTTTTACAGAAACCCCACTGATTAGAAATTAGCATAAATTTTAGCGTAAATAGGTTCCTATCTACAGGAGGCTTGACATGAAAATTTTAGCTTAGCAGATCCTTAAAACCCTAGTTCTTAATGCGTGGGCTATTACTGTAGTTCAAGATACTAAAAATCAGACAGCCAACGTACAAGTATAAAGAAAAATGACAATCACTATTATAATCCAACAAAATCACTTCAAAATGATTAAGTACCCGTGGTTTCTTTTCCAATTTAGTACGTACGTCTAAGACAAGATAGGCAAAAACCCAACCCCATTCCAAGAAAGATACAATGAGTAAAATCATAATATAACGTGATAAGAAGGACAAATAATAGTTCTGAAGATATATAAATTTGAAACCGAATCTAAAGAAGTTTTCCAACAGATCGCTTCGCTCAAAAAATTGATCAAAGAGTTTTTCCTAGCTCTTTACATTCTTGAATAATCAAAATTCAAATTGATGATTAATGGCAGCAACATTAACTTACAAACTATGGTTTATGTTCGCCAATCGAAGGTTGCTTTACTTAAGATTATAGTCAATAACTATCAAGTAGATGACTGTGCTGCCCAAACATTAAGAGGCCAGCAGCTGACCCTATGAAACGGCAAATATAATTTTGGTTATGATAGTTAACTTACTCTGATAGCTTATCAAAATTCGCTGGCATTGATGATTTTCCCAATTCAAGGGCTCGCTCACCGCATTGAATGACAATTTGGCATAACTGGGATTTCGCTGCTAAAGATGCCAGATGGGTCCATGTCTCGATCTCAACAAGGCGATCCGTCCATTTACAATTCTCCACTAGCTTTATTATCTAGAGTATGAACAGAGCCAACTGAGACAAAAACGAGACTTGAAAAGGAAATGTTAGAAGTTTCGGCTACAAAGTAAGAAATCAGAGAACTATTGAATTAATCAAAGTTGACAAAAAAGCCAAGAAAAGAAGTGACATGTAGAAAAAAGCCTGCGACGAACCTCAAATAAACCAGGGCAATTTGTTATATCAAATCCATACTTTTGTTGCAATATATGGGCTTCAATTGCACAGAGAGCTTTACTCATAGGCCCTTGACTATCGGGATTCTAAGAAAGGCAAATAATTAACGATCAAAACTGAAACAAGGAACACATAATAAGAGTTTACATCACAGGAGCTCACAGTTCAAGAATCACTGACATTTGGAACAAGATGGCAGACTATGAAGGAAATGGACGGATGAAATTGCGAAACAATAACAAAATAATATATAGAGCCACTATTTTCACTTTGCTTTCACACACAAAGCATTCCTACGCTGTAAACAAGCCTAGTCCTCTCGAGAAAAAATCAAGTAACTTACATAAATCTATGGTTATAAGTAAATCATGCAATTATGATAAGCACAATGTCCCCATAAAACATAGTTTCGTGAAATGATATGTAAACAATAAAACCATAGATAGCAATTTATAAAATATAAATATAACGAGATCTAGCAATTCCACTTAAAATATCATTCTTCTTTCAATTTCAGACGCTAATTCTAGAGATTCTTCTGTTGAATTGCACGTTCGATTCTGGGAATATGTTATGAAAACTGAAGAAATACTGATGATTGTCCTCCACAAATGCTCCTACATGGGAGCTACAAAAAGAGGAAATTAATGCAACAATACCTCATCATCATGTCCGAGATTCTTCGGTAATAACTGTCCAGTCAAAAGTCTGCATAGGACCCAGGTCTTGATAATCGGTTGACGGTTGGCGATTGGTACTACGCAACGCATGTCGCTTCCATTCGTTAAATTCAGGGCGTGCTCCAAAATCTAAAACAATCAACTCTATTGATATCAATTGAGATTCAAAGGAATTCAGAAATTCCACACTTACTTGGAAAAAACTACCCTACTCTCTCCATGTACGGTTCTATATTCCATTACCAATTTCACCGAAAGATGGCATCCACTTTTGTAAGTCGCTTGGGTTAGATGAGCTAAGTGACTTGCTCTGCTGTCCAACATTTATCAAGATACACTGCCATGATCAGCATAACCAATTCAATATGAATGCAATATTATGCAACATGTACGCTGCCGGCATTTTAATGAATTTTGCTACACGAAGATTAGAATACAAAGCAAAAGAATATAACCAGAGAGAGCCTTGGTAGATTATTGTCATGTGACTGTCAAAGATTTCTACAGTTAAATAATCAATGAATTCAGCACCGCGAAATAGGGCTCTAAAGTCTAAGATAATCACAACGTATTTGTCATATTAACCATATGGGTAAACAAAGAAAACTATTAAGCGATACAACACAAATAATCCGCTAGCATAATTCTTATGTATTCATTGCCTTCTAATGATACAGAAAGTTTATACTTAAAATATAAAAAAAGTATGATTTCACAAATTAACTATTTCCGGACCATTTACGAGAGTAGATCTCTAGGAATAATTCTGTCGGCAAATGGATAAAGACTAAAGCTGGATTCACACTTGATGCGTCACGATGCGGTGCGTCGCGTCACTGTGCGTCAAAAACGCATGAGGTGTGTTCACATATAGTGCGTCATCAAGCGTTTATATTAAAACAAATTTAAGATGGCGTCTAATCGAAATGACATACTTGTTGCATTCGCCTTACAAAACCAGTTAATTACTGCTGTTTTACTCTAGAAGAACCAAAGCAAACGTCGTGTTTGGGTTCGACGATTGCGGGAGGCTTGTGAGCGGCAGGGACATTACTCTAATTTAATAACAGAGATGAGACTGTAGGATCACACCATGCATTTTAATTATTCCCAAATGCTACCTTTGGTATTTGACGATCTGCTCAATTCGGTAGGACCATCGTTGACAAACACAAAGATCTCGTTTTCGTTAGCATTTGCCACAGGCTATGCGGCTTGCTGTCGCTTTACCTACCTTGCTACTGATGAATCACAAGCATCGCTTTATTGTCATTTTGTCCATCTATCGTGACTCTTGTTATTGTTCCGGTGCGTCTCGATGCGTCAAAGTTGAATATTTTCAACTTTGCCGCATAGTGACGCATGGCTTAAAAAACGCGATGCGCACGCAGTGCGTCAAAAAACGCGAACCTTATATGGGCAGCGTCACAAAAAACGCATCAAGTGTGAATTAGGCTTAAGAGCGTAATTGGGTATCTACCTCAAGAGCTTGTTTTAACTCGCTGATTGCATCCGGATCATTCAAAGGAACAACACCTCTACTTTTGCTTTGTGTCGGTGAAGAGCTATGCTTCCCTCCCCTCCCCTTCTTGTCCTTTTCTACAGACACTGGTGTACTTTGCCTTACCGTGGGTAAATGATGCTGCATGTAGCCGCAAGCCAATGCATGCACAAATTCGCAAAAGAATCCTATATCCCTAGAACGTAAGAACAACAATGCAATTTGCTACATTTGCAAAGCCATTTAATCAACAAATAGCCAAGACTAAAACAGAGGCAAATTTCAAACCATCGATTCCAGGCGATGGTCTAAATCATTCTGAAAATATTAAGAGATAGAAAATACTCTAGAGTTATAAATATCTTCTTGCAATAAGTCGTTGATCTTGTATTTTGCAGAACGATGTATATGCTAAGTGAAGATCTTTTGACATTGCTTCATTCTTTCCAAGGTGAAACCAAATGTAGATTAACAATAAGCCTCCATTTGGAAACAAACAAAAATCCAATAAGGCGCATCTGATGATCTGTGAAATGAAATTCAATCCCTTGATGGGGATGAAAGAAGTAAATGCTTGAAAAACTATTTACTATACTTACTCTAAATAGCCAAGAACCTTAAGATCATCATAGACAGGACGAAACACTTTGATCAACCTTGCAAAGTCACCAGTTGTCAAGATATGATTGACATAATTCCACAGATAGATTCCAGCATTGCTAATCAGCCATGGAATCCCTAGTTGGGCGCCAAGTTTTGCCCCTCGATGAAAACCTCCAACGGCACTCTCACACAAGGACTGGATCCATTCGCTAAATCGTAATAACATCATCATATTAAGCACTAGCCTTGAAGATCATGAATAGCAAAATCAACTGTGAAAGAAAGTATAATTCCTTTCTCATTGACATCAACAATTAACCATGAATCAATACTGTGTTATGTACTTTAGCACAATGCAATATAATATAATATAATATAATATAACATAATATAATATAATATAATATAATATAATATAATATAATATATTATAATATAATATAACATAATATAATATACTATAATAAAATACAATATGATATCACAAAATATGATATAGCATAACAAGATATAACAAAATATGATATAATACAATATGATATAATAATTATATGATATCATATAACTTAATAGAACATATTATAATATAGTGCAACATATGATATAATATAACATAATGTAGTATACTATTATGCAATATAATATAATGTGTTATAATATTGCATAAGTAAAAATACCACAAGTGAATGTTGATATAACAAACACAGGGAAACAAAACACAACATGAGTTACCCATGAATTGCAAAGTAACAATCTTATATTGAATTTCACACTTGAATTGAAAAATAACAAATGTAGTCTAAATTCATATAATTTAATAAAGAAATCAAAGTAAACATCATGCAGACTCTTTAGAGATGATTTCAAGTGATACCAAGTAGAACAAATGCTGATTGTTTTATAAAGCACTGTAAAAAAGCTACTATTCAACCAATGAAACATATCCTATGCAATTCATTATAATTCAATAAAACTATTAGTTTCGAAGTGCAAGATTAATCAAGTCATGCACTACCTATATGTATTCCATTCTTGGGTGTCTTCGATGCTTTTGACCCTCCCTTCTCGACTTTTTGGCTTTGTTGACAAGTCTTCTATTGGGGATGGATTCTCAAATAACTGGACACCTTCTGATTGCAATAGTTGAATAAGTGCCTAAGGACAAGTACAAAACAATAAATATTAGAAAAGAAATCGACAAAACGTAAACAACTTGGAAAAGAATCGTCCCGTTTGCGTCATAGACAGTAAACTCATAGTGACATTTGGCTACTCCCTAATACTTATAATCTTTGATGGCTGAATTCCAACAAGGCTTAAATACACATTCAGTTACAGATGCTATGAAAGGACTAAGTAAGGCCAATTCTTACGAGTTATCCGAGGAACTGTCCACTACACGAAGCCACATTTACTGAATTTCAAAATTCTACAATGATGTATCATCAAATCACTAAGAGGTAACCTGTGTTTTCTAAAATCTTCAAAGCTTCTGCTTGTACAGTCGAAACCTATTTTAACAATGATATGGAGGAAATGCCTAACATCTTATAAGATCATTGCGGTTGTAAAAACTCTCTCTAGCACACTCTCTGAATCAATGACAGGCTCTTACATCTTGAGATTTGTATATCATCTAGTTGAAATTTCGTAACAGATAAATCAGATGATTTAATCAAAAAGAGGGATAACCTAGTAGTAAATACATCTCTGGTGTTTACCTCTGCATGGATAAAATGAACTTCTGTTATCACTTGAAGCAAATCTGTGTCATCTTGAGATTGTTTGTCAATTTCTGTGACACTTCGCTTACCAAAGGCGGGATCGCTGTGGCTATTGTTTCCATTGGTAGTATGCGGGGTTCCCTTACTATCGTCTTTGGAGTTTGCTTCCTTTTCAGTTCCCTCCCATCTACCGTCATCATAAAGGAGGCAAAACTTCGCAGCAACTCTGGTAACATCCCAGATATTTTGCTTCCGAGCTGTTTTCACTAAATCGGCCCAAATCTGCGCCCTAGCAGGAGAAGTTATTTAAATTTACCAAGGAAGTAAATTTGATCATTCCATTTACTGTTTTTTCTTTACTCACTAAAATGGATACAGTGTATCATTGGTCATGAAAATGAGTGTATCTTTCAGAACTATCAGAAGGATTCTTGAAATATTTTGGCTACATAAAATGTGATTCAATTCAAAACTAACCTCTCTATTCGTGAATTATGATAAAAAATGAACCCCATGAAAAATACAAGTCTCATGAACTAATCTCTGCATGAAGTGGATCAGAATAATCCGTTGAAAAGCTGATGCTCAGTCATATTCTATAAGAGGCCCATTAGTAAAGCATGATTCTTACCTTTCCCTGTCATTTTCGTTGCCTAGTCTTTGGATATGTCCATTAATGATACTCATGCTTTTCCGGTACCTGGACACCTTTTCCCCTAGTTGCTGCTGGTTAGATTGGCCATTACGAGCCAAGGTCAAGCCGCTTTCTCCGTCCATCACCAAACCAAACGTATCCGGAGCAAGGGCCAGTCCAGCTTTAACTAATGCGGCTCGCTTCATTTGCAACTTCCCTGCCTCCTTGGTTGTTCTCGCCTAAAATGAACACCTAGCTAATTAGAACTCAAAGTTGAAACATAAAAGCTTCTGTTCAGGTACCACAACATCAAAACGAAGCTTTACTTGCTAAAAGTAAAAAATATCATGACAGGTTTCAGGATTGATAAAAACACCGAAACTTTTTTGCATGTAGTTTAAGTTCAAGCAAATCTATTGGTTTGCAACTTATCCATGCAAGTTGGCTCACATAAGAAATGCTTGTAAATCTCAACAAGATTTACACAGAGACACCACGATTTGTAAATACAAAAACTGCACTAAATGAAATAATATTTCTAATCATGCCAAGAACTCAACATAAGGTCGGGAACGAACTATAAGGGAAAGTGAAGAACAACTCCCTGCTCCTCCTAGAGGCTGCCAACTGTAGACGCTTTCTTCACATAAAATCAATCATGCAAGTTACACTGTTTCTGTTACTGCATGTACCCCATACGCAGTAAAACAAACAAACAAACAAACAAACAAACAAATAAACAAATAAACAAATAAACAAACAAACAGGTAAAAAAACAAACAAACAAACAAACAAACAAACTAAGAGTATCAACCTGTTCAATGATTAATGCTGCAATGTCCTCGGGTCTCTCAGGTAGTTGATATAACATGGAACGCAGCTTGAGTCGATGAAAGGATCCTTCGATTCTGTTCTTGTAAATCCCAGTGTCATCTAGCTCAAGAGCCTATCAACAAGAAAAACACAAACCTTACACATTTGATAGCTTTTCAGACAATCATAGTAACCATCTTGAATGTCCAGGGCAAGGAAGGAGCGAAGTAAGTTAGAAACACCTCAAAAAGTCTGTTCTGTGCATATTAAAATAGCAATATAATCATTCATTAAAAAATAAAATACTATATTCCATCTTTCTAAAAAGGAAATCGATTGGTGATTTCTAAACTACTGCCCTACAAGTAAAATGTAACTGGTAACTTTCATAAGGAGACAATGTTCGACATAAAATTCTTCACGCTGAAAGTGCATCTTCGATAGGAATTTGATACAACAGTTAAAAATAAGGAATTCAAAATAATTGATCAAAGCATAGTATAGAATGCCCTGTCATAATAATAATACAATGTCAAGATATATTTTAGTTGTGAAACAATCGTGCTAGCTTTTGAACAACTTCGATCCTAAAATCCAGTACCTTTAGCAAATGGTTCATGGCAGATTCCAGTTGTTCATTGTCTTCTTCACACTTTGCTAATTCAATGTGGATCTGGCAGCGTAACAGCAGCAAGAGACTATCGAAGCAAATATAACATTTTATTAGAACCATAGAAGAATAATGTAGACAGGTCCGTTCATGCTTATAAGTATCGAGCTGCAGTTCCAACGCTGTGTAGAAAAGGACTGTCCGAAGTTGCTACTGAACTTAAAGCTTTGCATAATCTAAATTCAAAAAGACACCTTGGTCAAATAATAGGCAAGCATACCTTGACATTAGAAATCAACCCATTTGAGTTCACGATCTGATATTCATGACAACATCTCGATATTAATATGGCGCATATCACTACAAAAACACAAATTAGCAAATAGGAAACAAACCTATCAATATCTTCAAGAGCAACGGCCACCAGACTTAAAGGTGCTTTGATTGCCTTTCGAAAGTCTTTTTGCAGCAGTGGTAAACAAAGGTTCCACATTGCAACACATCCAACCTGACATATTAAAAAATCAATAAAGAGCAAATTCTTCACAACATGCCAGCACAAGTTGGAATATCAAGGAGGCCAAATAATCAAGGGGTGTCACTTCCTCCATCGACACATTATATGCAACAAAGTTCTGTCTAGCTCTTGCAATCTGACGGTCATTTTCTAGAAAAGTGCCATTAGACTTCAACTCAATGGTATCTCAAATTCGCTAATGAGACTATGTGGCAACAAAGTTCCTCGTAGACTCTAGCAGTGATAGACTAGGTATGTTCTGGTAGGTACAATATTTATAAAACGTTCTTGAAATTGCTAAATATCACTCACAGAATGGACTAACTCTGTTAGCTCCTATTTAATTTAACACAGTTTCAATATATTTTCCAAGGAAAATATGACAGAACACGTACTCCTCTGAAGTTTTTTGAAAAATATTGCAGCATTCATAGGCTCGAGTTTCTATCGTAAATGATCATAAAATCCTACAATACTAGCTTATCTACTTACTTGTATAAGTGTAGGAATATCAAGACGAATGGCTGATGTAAGACTGTCCTCAAGCTTCCTGATGGCAATCATTCTTGTCTAGAAAACATAACAAAGCAAAAACTCACGCTCCACTTCAAGGGAGATAGCACTGTACCCTGCATGAGCCATGATGAGTTTGAGAAAATGGCTGCACTTAACAGTTAAGACAAAGTAATAAGATTCCAGTACTTTGAAGATTACTGTAAAATCATATAATAAAGTTTTATCCCATATACGATCTGCACGTTAGAGCGTCTCGTCAGTATGCCGTCAAGTTCTGAAGTTGATAATAATTGAAAATGAGTGTATATTCAACCATGACTCAAGGAATACCTAAGACCATCAGTTTTCCGTGTTAAAGATGAGCGCTCTAACTACTCAGCTACCAACGCGTTATACTGGAGTTTCTCTTCAAAACGCGCTGGATGGTGTCAAAGTAATAGAGTACGTTTGTCTGCCGCTCCGCTATGAGGATCTTAGCCCTGCTCCATCTTGTATACAGTACGATAACAAGAGCTAAAGCCCATCATACCTCAACATTGCCTCTTGTGTACTGGCTCCTTTTCCCTTTCAGTTGCTGTGCCGTGATTTCGCTCTTCAAGAATTCAATTTCAAGTGCTACAGCTGGATCCTATAGAAGTTAAATTTCAAATTAGAGCGTCAAGCTGTGGTACGATATAATTTGAAAGACTGCCCAGAATAAATCTGATTAAGAGGTGTTTAATTGTCGAGTTTCGATAGAGAAAGTGAATGATTACCTTAGTTGCGGCAATAGTTGATGGGACGTACTCTTCAGCTAATGCCACTTTTTCATATTCCAAGCAAAGTTTGATGAGATCCAACAATAGTGAAGACCTGAAAACGGACAGTATACTACATTGAAAAAAGTTGTCTCCTATAGAGAAGCCAAGGAAAGATAGGGACAGAAAAAGAGGGACGGGGAAGACAGAGAGAAAGAAAGAGCGAGGTGAAGGAAAAGATAAATATAAAGAGTCAATGGAAAATAAGAAATAATTAAGACTTGACTAAAATGGTACTAAAGAAAAAAGCGCTGAGATTAAATCATGCTATCCAATATGGAAAGTAAGGAAACTTTAAACCTGGAACAGTGCATTGATTTAAATCAAGGGAAAATATTAAGATATAAAGCGATTGAAAGTGTGAAAAATACCATGTTAATTCGATATAGGGAATTCCAGGCTCTATCTATCTATCTATCTACCAGATACTGTCTGCCTTCTATAGAGAAGATTCTGACAGGGTAAACCTTAACATAAAAACATGAAACCTTTACAATAAGCCTTGGAATTCAAAGGATATTAGATGAAATGGAAGTCTTCTAGTAGCGTACAACAGGGTAAACTAAACAAGCCATTGAACAATAGATATGAATTACTCAAAAACAAGGATTATTATGTCATACTTTTCCGTATGTGAGATAGGCCCAATTGGTGTCATTTGGCTCATCCTTGTTGATCTACCGGTTCCCTGTGGCTCAATTCCATCATTGATTATCGTCCGGTACAGTCTGTCAATTTCAGCATCAACATCAACCTTCTCGTTGCTTTCGATCAGCCTTGATCAAAAAATACAAAAATAGCACTGGTCATGCAAATACACAAACGATACCATCAAAGGTTTGCATGCATCTACTGCTCATTACATCAAAATCAATAGAGATCGGTCATTAAGAACCTTCAATATAGGACAAAACCTGGTGTAGCAGCCAAGAACTGGCTTATTTTTCCTTTTGCCAGTCGTTATCCGGGTGTACCTTAACTACAAATGCACGATGCATAATAAAAAAACGGCAACGGAGTGATCAGAAAGCTATAGCACTTCTCAAAGTGCAATGCATGGGAGAGAATGAAGAGTATATTTTAGCATAATAAACACTTGCAAAAACAGACAGTTTAATGGCAACCAATAGACAAGGCTATATCTCTCAGGGTTTTAAGAGGCCCTAGGATATGGCTTTTGTACTCGTTTCGAATACATTAATAGATCTGATGACCACATTGCTGGATGGGCATCTATTGTCTACCATAATTCATCATGTTATATATTTTCATAGCTTATCAGAATTTATGTATCAACTACTTTAAATCAACATCTCGAGATAGAAATTAAACATAAAAATAAATTTATCCTGCTCTACCTAGGAATTGTGCTTTGGGGAATGTATCAAGTAACTTCAAGCTCTTTTAAACGCTGAGGTAGTAGGACTCAATCTGATGCGAAATGGAATTTGATTCCATATTTTACCCCCAGAGCAAAAGAAAGTTCTCTTTGAGTATTCCATATTTTACCTCGTGATGTAAATATCAAGCTTGTTTCTAGTAGGATAACTGGATATCTGTGACTTAGAGAAAAAGCTACCTCTCAACTTGTCGCGACGAAAGCCATCTATCATCTTGTATCAATATTTATACTAACAGCACTGTTGATGCCTATTGTTATGTGTTGCATGGCCTGACGCTAAGATAGATCTCCCATTAAAACAATGCTCCCCACTACCACATCTAAACCGAATCCCCTCTCGAGTTCACTCTTTTGCCTTTCCTACTATATCAAATAAAATGGGGAAATTTCATGGAAACACAGCTGATCAATGTAAAGCAGTACGTACGATTTTAGCTTGAGAATTCGCATATATATGGCAATGTCAGTACTCTGCTTCGAATCCTTCAGTAACTTTGAAAGATCAATCAACTTATGGTGCATCTAAAAACAAAAAAGTAATACCAATATTTTCAAGCAGAAAAAATTGGCAAAAATTAAAGAGGGTTGCTCAATTTGGTATAGCATAAAACAAAGGATGTCCTACAGAATTTCATGAGACTAGAGAATGTTTGAATAAGGTAAAGTAAATTAGATTTAACAAACAGTAGTTATCTAAATATGAAAATATGAAATAATTATTCAATACTTTCAGGTATCATGGACTGAATGATAGGACCTTATGGAAAACCTTACCGACCATGTGACAAAGAAATGTACAGGTATTTTTTTAGCCGAAATTGACTCATAGGCATATCTACACGGCCTTTCGTCACTCTTGCAAAACGTGGTTTTACCCAATAGAAAATCATAAAGAGAGTTAAGAACTTATAGGTTTGAATAATTTGTGAACCAATACCCAATGCTGGACGGGCTTGTAGTAAAATACAATAATTCAAAGAGCCAAATAGACATTTAATTCGCAAAACGCAAAGTAACAGTTGTGGCAGAGAATTTTTTTGAGAGTTGGCTGCCCTCCTTAGTCAACATAACGGGCAATGCTCCGTCATGGCGAGAATTCTATCACAAAAAGGCCTTTTGCAAGGTAAAAAAACTGTAGCAAACTCAGTCCTTCATCAGGATACTTTTGCAAGCTGATTCATTAGTTGAACAATACATCATGGGTATTTTTTAAGACAATAAAGAAGCTATAGCAACTCTGAAAGTGACAAAATACCTGCAGAGACAGAACCATTTTGTACATCTGAGGACAATACGCTTTTGTAAATGAGGCAGCTGCTATGCTAACTTGAGATGCATCTTCTTTCTTCCCACCGTCAAGGTAGCACTCAATGAGAGATCTAATTATTGTATTGAAAGGAATGAAAGAAAGAAGTGGTTTCAAAAGGCCTTAATTGACTATGTACTAAATTGTATTTGTTTGAAAGGTAGTGAACTCAGCATTAGGGAGAGCTTACCAGCTCAACCTCGTGCCGGTCCCGAGCTAGCAACCCACTTGTGTAAAGAAATTTCTGCTCGAGTATCGCATGGTGAATCAAGTAGAAAGAATGGTCCCCGCCCCTGCCAGCCTTTTAATAGGTAGGGGGTGCTCAGAATCCCCGGGCAAGGACGGACTCATTTGATGACGACTGCTTATGGGGTCGGACAAAGAAAATTTGAACAACGGACTAAACTAAGCACAGTCAATGTGGCAACATTGAGAGGAAATGAGGAAGAACTTGTTGAGGTGATGAAGATGCGAGATTTATGTATCTTGGCTATGGCAGAAACATCTTCAAATCGCAAAGGAGACAACCATCCATGAAAGCTATAGACTGATGTATAGTGGTGGAACAGACAGTAGATATGGAGTGGGCTTTCTTGTCTCGGATAACTTGGCCCCTTATGTTGAAAAGTTTAATTGTGTCAATGAACGAATTATTGGCATAGGTGTGACGGTTGAAAACTGGTGTTAGCCTAATACAAACATTTGCACCACAAACGGGGAAAACAACTGTTAAAACAGAAGAGGTTTATATAAAGCTACAAGAGTCTATTAATGATGGAACATGCCAAGAAAACACCATTTTATGCGGAGATTGGAAATTTCATATAGAATGTAGTAGAACAGGCTAAGAACAGAATATGGAACACATTGAGTAAGCGAGAGAAAAACCGAAGAATCATGAGTTTTAGACCTTGTGAAAATTAATAATTTGGCTTTCATGAACACCTATTATCAACATCGTGAGAGTCATAAAAAATGGACTTGGTGCAGTTATAACTGACAAATGCAAAGTTACACAAAAAGATCAATGGTTGGCCTGTTTTTAACAAATAAGACGGCACTATTTCTCCCTGTTAAAGCAGTAACATCAGCTTCAATGGATGCAGACCCCGGAATGGCCATGACCAGTGCGTGAGTTAAGAAAACCAGTGAATAACAGGCCCGTAGCCAAGGTTGGGGCAAGGTCTCCTGGACTTGCAAAATTTGACTCTGTGCCTCCCCTACAGAAATGAATCATATATATATATATATATATATATATATATATATATATATATATATATATATATATATATATATATATATATATATATATATATAAAGGAGAAATCCTGGTCACTCGCTAGCTACTGATAGCATATATATATATTTATATATATATATATATATATATATATATATATATATATATATATATATATATATATATATATATATATATATATATATAGTCATGTGCAAAATTTTAAGACCACCATGAAAAATTCAGAAAAAATTCACTTATATTCAAAACAATGCCGTACTTCTCAACATTAACGCAACATATTGCAGCTTTTTAATTCTAGGTGGATTTAAACTAACTGAAAAAGTAAAAATAATAAATGGTATTGACTTAGGGTTCAATATTTCGTATTTCCACCCTTATTGGTTATAACTTGCCTCAGTCCCTGTGGCATGCATGAAACAAGTTTTTGACAATACTCGGCAGTTATTTCCTTTGTCCAAACTTCTTCGAAAGCAGATTGCAAATTTTCCAAGTTTGTAGGTTGCTTTTCTGCCACTTTATCCTTTAGGACTGTCCATACATTTTCAATTGGGTTCAGATCAGGGCTATTGCCAGGCCAATCAAATTTGTTTATGTCATTTTTCATCAAGAGATTTGTCACAATTTTAGAATTATGACAAGGAGCACCGTCTTGCATAAATATGTCACAATTATGAAACTGCATGTAAAATTGGAGCTTTTCTTTCAACAATTCAAGATATTTTTGCCCATTCATGGTAGTTTTTGGAGGCAAAAAGAAGAGGCTGGTGTTTCCCTTTGCAGACATGCCTCCCCACATCATGATGCTTGGAGGGTGTTTAACAGTTTGCTGGGTGTACCCCTCATCAAATCTTTTCCCAGGAGGTCTTCTAACAGTCATCCTGCGAGTTCCGAAATGTTGGATTGTAGATTCGTCAGAAAAAAACACTGTTGCCCACTGCTCTTCACTCCATGTTATATGCTTCTTTGCAAACTGCAATCGCTTAGTTTTCAAGACTGCTGTAAGTCGGGGTTTTTTAGCCGGTTTATGCGAATTCAAAATAAATTGTTTGACAAGGCGACAAACTAATTGTACTTCTTTGAATATCAACACCTTTAGAAAGCAGTGCTCCCCTAATCTTTCTACAGGAGTTGGTTGCAGAGCGTACTGCTATGCGACGTATCATGTGGTCATCTCTTGGGGTAGTTTTGGGTGGTTTTCCACTTCGCTTTAAATCGCCATATGTAGGAAAGTTTTTGAACTTGACTATTGCTTGATGTACAACTGTCTTGCTACATCCAATTTTTTGGCTCATATCACGTTCAGATAAGCCCTGCTTTTGTAGAACAACAATTTGATTGCGCTGAACTTCCGTCAGAGAGGCTCTTTTTTGCCCATGGTTGCAAAAAGTCAAATTGAGGAAAAGATACTGTGCACACGCCAATTTACATAATTTTCTAGCTGCAGTGCATTGGTTTCATCATTAATATTCTACATTTATATAAACTTTTAGTACAGTGACTTAGGATAGTTTCTTTTCAACAAATTGCATACTTTATGAATCAACGAGGAAAATCATGAAAAACAACAGGTGGTCTTAAACTTTTGCACATGACTTATATATATATATATATATATATATATATATATATATATATATATATATATATATATATATATATATATATATATATATATATATATATATATATATATATATATATATATATATAGGATCAGTAGCTAGCGAGTAACCAGGATTTATCCTTTTTCGGTGCAAACAGAAATGTTGATATAATGCTCAGAAAAACCAGGAGAAAATTAAAATTTGCCACCACCTGGGATCGAACCAGGGTCTCTCGCATTCCGGGCAAGCGTCGTAACCACTAGACCACAGTGGCTTGTTTTAACTCCCCTGGTTTTTAGCACCTTATGGTCACTTTCGGCTTTCGCCTTTATCAAGCAGCTCTAATATATACGATCAGTAGCTATATATCAGTAGCTAATATATATCGATATATATATATATATATATATATATATATATATATATATATATATATATATATATATATATATATATATCGGCTGTGCCCCCCTTGAGAATTCAAGCCAGCTACGGGCCTGGTGAATACAGGGAGAACTGGTTCTACAAGATACAAGCTCGCAAAGCTGAATGAACCAGAACAGGTTCAAAGATCGAGGGACACAATAGAAATTGAAAGAAGATGACGGGAGGGTAGAGGAAGTGGAAGTATTGTGGAAAAACTTCAAAGAGAAAATTACAGAAGCAGCTGATGAAATCTTCGGCGAAAAGAAATCTTACCAAGGTTGGAAGAGAATGAGCCAATGTTGGTCAGGCGAAGTGAGAGAGACTGAAGTCAAAAATGAGAAAACTTAGATGCTGGATGACAACGAGAACTGCTTAAGATAGACTGCAGTATAGAAGTGCAAGATATGAAGCAGACAGAGCAAAGAAGTAAGCAAAAGAGCCATGTTGGAGATAAATAGGTGCAAATTTAGAGAAGGACTTACACGGGAAAAATAAACTGTTATACTCTCTTGCTAAGAGTTATCGTGAGAAGAATAGTGAAGGGACTTACGCTCGGGTGCTTCATAAAAGGGGGGACGCTTATTAATTTTTCAGGTTTCTTCCCCCACCCCCCAGAGCTTATTAAGGCCCCTCCACTTATTAATTTTAGCAAGTTGAAGCGTCAAAGGCCCATGTCAATTATATGTCAGACATAAGTCTCTTCCTTTTGTATTTTCGAAAAGATAATATGCTGTTGCATTCACGTTCTGAATGTTCTATTTAGTTATGAGTAAGGTATTTGACCATAGAACATGGTGTTCTATTACTTAACGATTGGAAGGCTTCCTATCTGGAAAATCCCCCCTTATGGTTAAATAAAAGAAAGGTAGTGCTATTCATACACTAGCCCCTTTATGAGGGGTAAATATCTGCCAATCTGTCTGCTTGTAATCCATTACATTATTCAAGTTCTACAGGAATGACTCATATGGTAGCATTCTATGGGTGCATTCACGATGCACTTGTTTTAAACTGTTATTCTGATAAAAACCATTACTCCACTCTCTTAAACATTGAAAAAGAGTTGGTTTATTTCCGTCCTATTCTGCCAATAGTACAACGTTGCTGTATGTCCATTCTGCATGTAACATTGGTTATATATAACTATCAAAAAACAAAGATTAAAACTGCCCTACTCACATCATTAATTCAGCCCTCCAGTGGTAGTCTTTGTCATCTGTATCATCTAGTGCTTTGACAACCTGATGCAATGTCTTTGCAAGTAAATGTTGGCAGTTTGGTTTTAGGAATGGCCTTGCGAATGACCAATAGAGAACAGATGCATTGTAAACAAGATAATGGTGCCTGTGTTCGCATAGAAGAAAAGAAAATACTTCAGAAGAAGTACAAAAATGTCTTAAATGTATGACAATTGTAGTTTTGAATAATTAAATGCCGGAACCCTCATAAATGGTATCTACACAAAGTTTGTAACGGCAACTGGTTTATAAACAACTAAATTTGAAAGATTATTAAGCAACCTCAGTTCTGTATAGATGTAAGCATAGCAAATATACAAAAACCAGGCCTCCCAGTGTTCATTTCAATTTTTATTCAGGAATTTAGGACTTATTTTTTGGCAAAATATAGGACATTTTTAGGACCATGGGCAAAATTCTCAAGACTTTTAGGATATATTCAGATTAAAAATTTTCTCGAATACAGAGTGTGTGGTATTTTCATGCTGGTGTGCTTGTCAACAATCGTCAGCGCTGATTATCAAATAAGAAATCATAATTAGTTGAATTCATGGCCAGGGCCCAGGAATACTCCAGTTGTTAGGTAAATATTCTAGACAGTAACCCCCTCCCAGTCTATAAATAACTGGCATAAATTCATGTGATGCATCCTACTTTACTAGCCTGTATTCCAGATCCCACTAAGGAATGAACTCGACATCCAGTTTAGCATAGAGCAGAAATATTTTTATGCGCGAATGATGACATTGTGATAAAAGTTCCCGCGCAAAAGATGATCTTGACACAATAGATCAACAATATCTACTTAGTTACGATGGTCATCATTTAGAAATACCGAGTATTTTTATCATACAGCTTTCGCATTTTGTCAGGTAATACTAAAAAGTATATTCAAGCTTTTGGAACTCCAGTTAACTGTAAAGAAGGAGGCTAACTTGACAGTAGGCCCTTACTTTAAACGAGATTTTCTGCGAATGCCTCGGGCTGTAGCTATCGAAGACTGTACCACAAGCCATAAAACTGTAAACATGCTTTTTAGAAGTTTTTTATATTATTTTTATTCTACATTCATTAATCTCACTTCATAGCTTTATTGAAAATCAACCAAAAATTTTTTACAAATCTTTTTTCCGATGAAAGCTGCCTTTCCCGCATGATTTATAAACACAAAAATTTATCCCCTCATGACTAATAAACACAAAAATCAGTTCCATTGCTTTCTGATGAAAAGCTAGTAGTTAAAGCTATGAGATTCTACTTTAAAAGATGAGAGAAAGGGTATAGAGACAGGCCCAGTGAAAGTATCGAACAACATTGAACAAAGACATCAGCAGAGCAAGATCAATTCAAAGAGACTTTCTGATACCACCTTTGAGGAGAAAAGAAGATCTGAAAACAAAAGATTACTAGCACAGGACCGAAGGGATTGGAAGAAGTTCTCAGATGTAGTTTGCAGAGCAACAGAATCATAAATAAAATGAAACATTCCTCCCATTACTTCGTGATTGCACTTAAATATTGCTTTAATAAAGTAACTAATTATCAAACACATAGATAAGTATAAAAAACAAAAATCGAAAGCTATATTGTTGAACTACCAGTACAGGTCTGATTGGCAAAATGCATGATACGCACGTTTCCGATTTTTACTAACCTATTAGAGTGAATTTACGGACCAAAGCGATAATACATCACGACAATAATGGAATACTGAATAAAAATATCTTCAAATTCCCTTACGGTAAGGTAGGGCATTTCAGAAGGTTTGAGTATTGGCCATTTAGACTGTTCTATGCTGTGGCAGGGTAGGGATTATGCAGATTGCTGGAATTGAATTGCGCCAACTTCGATCCAATGGTCAGTACAGAACACACAAATTAGTTTCACCGATTTAAAGCAGCAGCTTATTGTCAGAGTACGGCCTGCGTATTTAAATAAAAACGGGACCCAAACGAATGGAAAAATTTTTTGCTTCTAATCAAGGTATTACGGTATTAACAAGCAATGTGCATTCCACGAGAAAGTCTTTACTTTCAAAGTAGTGTAATTTCAAACTAACGATCATGAAAATTTCTCTTTTGACTGATTAAGAGAGCAGTATTTCCCCCTTTAAAAACCAACCGATCACAATGTAATTTAATCTCAGATTGGAAATAAGTATAATAGGAAGAAGACACTACAGTAGCTTAAAAACAACAAGCACAATTTTCATATCCCAACCTTTTGGTAATTTTCTGACGCATTTGAAATATTGCAATTTTTCAAATATTTTATCAGTTGGTTTGTCGATATAATAGGATTAAGCTTACAATTTTGCATGTTCAAGAATTCTCTTAGATTGATGTTGATATATTATAAGAGAACTTTATTACCTTCACATTCTTTACAATTTTAGGCTTAATTTAATATCATTAATAATATCTAATGCCAGGTTTAAAATGATAAATTCCCCTCCCCAAAATATTTTTTCAGAAATGGCCCCCAAAACCAAACTCTGGTTCTGCCTATATGTTGAGCATGTAAGCAACCAAACATTACTCACTTTTTATTACCCTTCCCAAAGTTGATTGCTTTCAGCAAAAATGAGGCACACTTCTCAAGTTGATCCTGCAAATAAAAGCAGATAAGATACATTAGGAAATAATCATGTCGTAATTTAGAAATAAACCAAATGTAAGAAAAATTGCAGCTTCAACTATAACACATGCAGTAGTTGCAATTTCACTAGCAATTGAAGATACTCTGGTAGCACAAATGTTATCCTTGTCAATAAAATTGATGTGTCTATTTTCTGCAGAAATCACTGAATCTTAAAAAATGAAGAGGTTGAGAAGGAAGATGTCACTTTGATCTTACTGGAAATCTTGATGATTCAGGTTGATTGAGTTGGGCCTGACAGATGTAGGCTCTTCCAAGGCACTCATTGCCTGATTCAGCCTTCTGAAAATACATTTTCAGGCAATCCTCTGCCAATTCAAATTTTTTTAACTAAACAAAAGAGAAAATAATGAGCTGCTATAAACAATTTGATAACATTGATGGCAAAAGACAATTTGATAACACAGGGAGAAGTTGACAAGTCATTGCTGGAGAAAAGTGACCGGCAGATGGTGAAAACACCAATGGTGTCTATGTCTTAGACCAAGTAAAATTCAAAGCCAAGTGCAACAAACAGGTTGTCTATTCTAAATAGACATTTTTATGAAAAAAGGCAATATTCAACACTGTGGATTATCAATGAGCTTTTGGCATTGTATTGTGCTATTGATGTTTATATAGTCAAGCTGCAGTGTATGACACTGTCAACAAGACTTCTTGTGTACAAATTGCATCATTTGCCAGTGTGCACAGCTATATATTGTGGTATGCTAGTGGACAGTTAGGACTTTGGCAATTATGGGGCATCCTATGCATTATTTTTCTTTATTCAGTTTGTCTGGGTCATTCAACTACTGATATAATATCAGTAATTGAATTGTATACTTTCTGAGATTTTCACATATTGCTATTGTTACTAAAACATAACAATAATATAATAGTACATTCATATTTATACAGGTTTACTTGCTCAGATTAATAATTCTGTTATCAACTAAGGACCTGTTGAACGAAAAATGACAAAGAAAACTAAACTACAACCTACATTAAAGTTAAAATCCGAGTTCAAACTGTTAAAGCTCTGTCAATATAATGCTCTTTATGGTTCAGAAAATAACTAAACAGTTTTTACCATTTAAGCCAAAAAGTCAATTGCACACCCAAATGCAAAACTGAGACAAAGTTAACACTTGTACACCTGGCGCTTTGCTCTTGCAAAAAGGCCACACTCTCCTGTCCGTCCATTATATTATCCAGAGACCAGTGTGGACTCAGACCCTTTTGTACGCCATAGATCTGCGTCAAATCTTTGATTTGTTCACACTAGTATACTCTTTACACACTTAGTTCAATACACAACTTCTTTTCTCTTACTAAATACGCCGATGTGCAACAAATTCAGGATTTATGTACGCCACATATCTGTGGCGAGACCCAATAGATTCCAGATTGGTCCAGAGTACAGCCAACAAAATGCAAGATTTGCCATCTAATGCAACGAAAAGATAAAGTCATCTAGTAATACACCTATAATGGTAATTTTACAGTTAGAATTACTTGATAAGCCGTTTCTGCGCAGATTACATAAACATCAGCAGCAAAGGGGTTAGATTGATCAGATGGCTGTTGACCCCTTTTCAACTTCGAGTACGCATTCATCAGGTTCTCCTCCTTCTTGTCTCCATTCAAAGCTTCTTGAAGAATAGATCGAATAGTCTCATCCATTTTAATCCCTACACCTGTCTGTATATATCTTGGCAATAAAATAAGGCTGGTACTACAATCTAGTTTGAACTTCGGTGCTATATGCCGCCATTTTTTTACTTGAAAAAGCCATATAGCAACTGCAACTAAATCATTTCCAGTCTTCCTATGGCTTCCTTAACAACATAATGGTAGCTTGTCAAGTGGTCAAGCTCCCGTGGGCCCTGCTGTGGAATCGAAGTAAAAGTACCCGATTCCACACCAGGGCGCACAGCAGCTTAACTACTTGACAAACTGACATTATATTGTTACTATTTATGCCTTTATGGTCCTTATACACTTAATTCCATATACATAACTTCTACAGTATTTTCACATCTGCTCAGGGGTGGGCGATAACTTCGGGTAGTGGTGCAGAAGCGCACACCATGGTGGTGTCGAAGATTTTTCAAATGCTACCCTCTAAGCTAACAGGAGGTGGAGAAGGCATAGAAAGATTTTGCTTACTGACAAAATATTCTGTAACAATTTGCCAAATGAACATTTTTCTGGAAGCAATGTTGCACTTCCAACACCCCCTCCCCCCAATACAAGAATGGCCTCAACTGAGAGCAAAATAGTACATTATTCTTGTACACAAGAACATTCAGTACTGCTCCATCATAATTTTGCTCCCCATGCATAGGCAACAGTGAATATGATCTAGCCATTACCTCCTCTTTTCAAGATGAATTGAGTTAAGTTACTATCAGAATAAAGTTACATTCAAGAAGAGTATTCTCTCAAAGTACTGATATCTATATATTTTACACCATAATAAAAACAAATATAGCATTATCTCAAAATACTTTATCACTGCTGCAGATCAAAACTGAAGTATTACACAAGTTGCTTCTTTCTGTTGTCTCTTAATTCCTGCTCTACATGAGCATAAAATCATACATTTTCTTGAAAACAAATTTCAAGAGCCCAGCAAGTAAAATCAAAGTATAATTCTCATGATTCCTACAGCCTAGAGTGTAATTCAGCATTCAAAATTCTTGCTTCAATGCCTGACTAAGAACCTAATTATGGTGGTAATCCAAAGAATTTTGCTTTACAGAAAACATAAGTAACTGTGTTGTGCTTACAGAAATAACACAGGGTGATGCCATAATCTGAAAGGTAACATGCTTTATAGCAATGGAAGACATAAAAAAGCCACTATAAGAGGGACTCTATGGAATTCATTAAAATATAACTAGAAAAACAGAGGAAATTACTATAAATTAGCTGAAAATATATACAAGTATAAAATACAATTATTCGGCTTTATATGCACGAATGACATCTTGAATTGGAGCCCTGCACATGGGGCATTTATGTCCCTGCATTTTTAACTGCAACCCACATGTATGACATGCACACATGTGACCACACTGGTAGAAGACAGCATCAACCTGACGATCAAGGCAAATGACACAGGAACCAGCAGACACAGGGAGAGGATTTCTCGAAGGAATGGTAGTTTGATGAGCAGGCAATCCACTGGCAGAAGCTATGAATGAAAGACACATCATTAGCCATGCTGCACTGCTGGACCAATACACAAAAAATGAACTTTGAGAGCAGGTTAGGTTAAGTAATTATTGATCTGCAATTTGCAGTAATTCCTAAGTAAAGGCTGGAAGAGTGTGTGAGTGGGATGGAGTACAAAGCTGTAAAAGGAGAGATAGGGGAGAAGATGGGAGAGGGAGGAGGGGTGGGGCTAAGAACAACATACCAAACTGTAAGTGGCTCTGACATGATAGAATGCAAGCAATTTCCAAACAATGGTACTAAGTGATGTGGCTATCCCAAACTCAGTCTTATCCAGTAGCTCTAGTGCTGTCAAGGTATTCATATGGGCTGAAAGCTTTGGCAGCAACATACTGTAGCTTCTTAAAAACATGCTGCTGCCATTTAGCAGATCCCAGGGAAATACCAACATATTACAGTAGATTTCAAACTGTGTATCAAAAACCACTGATACCAACCTTGTGACATCTGTTGCATAAAAGCACCAAAAACAGCAGAGACCTCTTGCCGTATGGCTCTTTGTGTGTCCATCTGCATCTCCAATGTCATCCGCAGCATCTCTTTCATCTCTGTCATTTGATGCTTCAGAGCACTGATTTCTGATGACAGCTGCATGTTTTGTGATCTTGATGCTCCCTGAGAAGATCTAGCCTGTTGTGGATTATTTGCATTGAATGTTCGAGGTCTTGGAGCAGATGGAAGTGACCTGATGAACTGTTGAACAATTTCTCCACCTCCAACATTTCTTGCCCTTTCCTTAAATACAAATGTACTATGATTCTAATTATTGTTTACAGTAACCATAAACTAAAAATGACAATAATATCTAGAAAGACCAAAAGCCACCACTATACAGCCATACTAAGTAACAAACAATATATAATGCAGTTAAGGAAATAAGAACTTCCACAAGTGATTTTACCTCACTAAAATAAAGCATAGAACTTCAAATAAATATTAGCCTTGAACTAATAGGACTCGAAATTTCATACAAATATATACATGATGACTCACAAGAATCCAATTAAAATACTTTCATTATGTTGTTCTATGATTTTAGTGAAGCCAAGCCCTTTAAAGACACCCTAAAATACACAATTAACAGTAACAAACTGTTTGCATACATACTTGAAACAGCCTCTCTAAATCATTCCTAAATCCTCCCCCTAAAACTGAGCTCACAACATGGAGATGGTGTAAATGGGTCAAGTCTTCTTCGATTGTCTCACTGAGAACCTGGACACCAGCATCGATAACTCTGTGCAACTGCTCAATATCACTGGCAGCATCTGATGCATCATTTTGATCACTGATAGCATCACTTAAAACAGAAATGGCATCCAATTCTTGTTGCAACACTGAAGGTGTAGAAGCTCCACTTGCAGACCTTAGTATAAAGATTGGATACAGGGTTTTTGTCAGTAGATATTTAAAGACTGATCTACAGAATTATACAGATACAATTGATAAAGAAGACATAACTGCTTTGACAACAAGTGAAATAATGAAGTTTGGAGGATATTACTAAGAGCTACCTTTCAGTAAAACTTCTTGAAATAGTATTGTTCCGCAGTACAGGTGCCTGTGACAGTCTACCGGAGAGTGATTGTTCAAGGGCAGTTCTAAATCCATGCCTCCTCAATGCAGATGTGACAATACTTCTTTGTATAAGGTGCTGAACATCATCAGGAAGCGATCTCCTTTCCTGCTGGTTTGGCTCAGCACCTGGGTTGATTGCTCTGGCAAAAAAATCTGATAAATTTTCTCTTGCATGAGTGCCAGTGACAGGTCGTGCAGAGGTTTGCAATTCATTAAGCTCTGAAGATCTTTCTCTAAAAATAAGCCAGTGACATGTTATATGAAAACGTCTTAGAATCAATTAACAAAATTGAATACAATTTGTCTCAAGACTAAATGATCTCAAAGTCAAGGAATAGACAGGGGTGGCACCAGAAATTCTCCTACGGAGTCTGACTCTTCCGAATGGGGGAAGGGGGCTGAGATTTGGCTAGGAAAAAATTAAATTCAGCAGCTTCCTTAGAATAGAGGAGGAGACTTAGAAGTAAAACATGGTCAGAGGCACACATACCTTACAGATCTCTGTTGAAGTACATCGAAGTTTTCCAGTGCAAGGGTCCTTACTGTGTTTAACACACTAAAATCTTCGCAAAAATCTGGGGGTGCAGGCCAGTCAACATCATCGATATTATCAGTAGTATCTCCATCTACCACTGCCTCAAATATACTTTTCTGACATTCGTCTTCACTGTCCCCAAACAATGAGCTGCCACCAAATAAACTCTTAACACCTAAATCATCGAAAAGTGACTCGGAACTGCTAGACTCTTCCTCACTCTCAAAGGGATCGTCGTGCACAGCTTTACTGGATTTCATCAGGCCCTTCATCTCATCTCCTAAGCAAGGCTCATCTCGGGTATGATTGGATGAAGGGCCATCGTCTGCTGTCCATCTGTAAGCTTCAGCATTTTTGCAACATTCGTTCATAGTTTGGTTTCCCAGTTCTGCCATGATTTTATCCCAGATGAGATTTGGCTGAAATCAAATTGAATATATTACTGCGGCAACACTGACTTTATACTGTTTATACATCCTGTTGTTGTTGCAAGCGTGAGTCATGTGGCTACTTTCGTGTATTACATCAGTTTGAGCCATGAATAAATGGTTACGTAATCCAAACTTGAAAGATCACCAGGGCTCTTTGCAGCGCCTTAGAGCTGGGTGGGCAATTGCCCCCCCCCCATCCCTAAGATTTGCCTTCTCAGTTTTCAGCTTTTGGCCCAAGAACGTATCCCTTTTTCAAATAAAATGTACAATTCCAAAAGTTGTATCTTGCCAACTACCCATGAAGTGTTTGATAGCAAAGATTCAAAATACCATACGCACTCTTTTTGTAAGGAACCTACACGTAGAATGCTGACATTTTAAAAGAATGTATACAACTAGAAGAAAATTTCCTAAGGAACTTTTCAATTTGAACCACTTTTCTGCCATTCAAGAATTAGAAAGCCGGTTCCTTTCGTTTGTAGCCACATCCCGCATGCACTCAAAGTTTATGGAAAATTAAAATTAACTTAAGAACAAGCCGAGGCTAAAGCACTGTCATAAAATTATTTGAAACTGATATAAAACATTTTAAGCTCTAAAATGTTTGCTAAAAGTCCTCGAAACACCCAAATTATCAGTGTGTAAAACGAGTCGTCAGTGTACAAAAACTTTTAGCGAGGATTATACATCCGTAAGAATGTATATCTTTTGTCTTCTGCTAATTTTATTGAAAATAATACCTGTCTCATAAACATCCAATGTTCTCTTGTATATTGTCCAATGTCTACATAGCTTACACCCCAATAATTTAAGATCAAATTAAGAACAATTCAGCATCAAACTTTTGGAAAAATTAAGAACAGCCAACCTGAACCTAGATTTTACTGGTTTTTATAAAAAAGTGCAGGTCGTGTGCTATACTTGTGTCAAGTGTTTCATTAACCTTCTTTGTGGGTTTAGTCTTAAGTTATAGCCAAAATTCAGAATTTCAATGTTTTACTTTGCCTATACCGTTGTTGTGGCATCAAATGGGCTCTGAAAATTAAGGAACTATTAAGAACTTTTAGGACTAGATTTTGATCATTGGAGGTCCAAAAATAAGGAACATTTGGAACTAGACCCTGAGCTAGGTTCCTTACAAAAAACGTGTAGATCAGTAACCTCTAGGCAAAGAAGTGACGAGTGCTAAACTCGCTATCCCTGAAACATTTTTTGCAAAATCTACATGTTTCAGGGACGCGGGAGCATATTTTTGAGAGCGGGGCTTTGGGGGACGAGATGCAGGTTCGTATGAGAGCATGCAACAATGGCGGGAGAGGAAGGAATCAGGGGTCAAGGGGGAACCCGCGAAAAATTTTTGGAATCACGCCCTATAATTCAGTATAAAAGGCCCTGTTTGAATATAGAGATTCATCCAGTCTAGGTAGAAAATGGTAGATGAAATCATTGAAATGTTTGTGAGAAAATTAAATAGGCATCTTCACTACTCTATAAAAGATTCTGAATCGAGCGATATTTTGCTACAGTTCTTAGTGACTGACGCTTAGGTGCCACTCGATCATTCTATTGATCAATGGATTGTTGCCCGATCAGGTAAAATGATAGAGACACAATTTTTCAGAGCAATAAGATCATGGTAAGGGTTAGGTGACCAAGAACACAGACCCTTCCCTGCCTGACTTTACATGTTTATGAGACTTTATGCGAGTCTATAGCACCACGTTTTGAAAAAACTTCGGGTATTTACCTCCAATATGCCTTCATGACTCCGCCACTGGTACTTTTTTATGGTGAGTAAACTTTAACACGGAAAAAAGTCTACTTTTTATATGGATCGAATGTTTCAATCTTGACATCATGCGTAAGCAGAATAGTGCCTGCGGTTCCGGCTTCGGCGTGCCTGCGGTTCCGGCTCCGGTGTGCCTGCGTTATAAATTCTTATCAGTAAATGCACTTGTTTTATGACTCGGTAATCTACTAAAATATCACCTAGTCAACAAGCTGAGCCGGTAAATCTACATTTACTAAATGATTTAGCAGTTTTCGTTAGTACAGGGTAACTTGCAATGGTACAGTTGCCACCTCTCCCACATTCTATTTCATCGTTCCTCGCATTTCTGGATAGCAAAAACTCCCGCAAACACTGATCCACAGTGGCTAACCCAAGGGATATATATCTACTTTACTTAAAATTCGTGTGTAGTAACTGGTACATTAAAGCTACCCAAAAATCTTTGAAGTTTCTCGCAAGCACGCAGATCAGTGATTCTAGACTTCCTGCATTCTCATTTCCATAAGTTGGCAACTATGGCATAGACATAACGTATTCAATTGAATATCAGCAGCTATTAGAAGGAATGCATGTACGCCAGTGATGCACATCCAGTACTGAGCAAATCATGGCACTTCCAGGAGTTTTATTGTGCACCTCTTTATTGCCACTTTTAGTGTAGATTTTTCCTAGACCAGTGCCTAAGTACTAAACTGTTCTCAAAGTTTAGTTTGGGAGATACTTTTTAATCTAGAGGGGAAAATCGCGTTGGACCCAACGTATGGTGGGTCCTCCTTTGTCACTATCAAATGTTTCTACTATGGGGTATAACAGAGCTCGTAAATGGCCATGATTGTTAATTGTTCATGATTCCAAACTCTGGTCTGAAAAATAAGAACATAAGAAACATCCAAGGCTGGATTTGATGAAATATCAAGAAACATCCAGACTGAAGGGAGAAAATTTGTTTCATACACAAAAACGTGTATTACTAGTCTGGTAGGCTAAAAGAGGAAACCAAATCATATGGGGACATACGTTGCAGAAGAAACAATCTGGACTCATAATAAACTTTATTATAAGAAAGTTTTTCTCACCAGTACAGACAATATCTTAAATGTTTCATGATTTCAGTACTGAAACTTCCTCAAGGTTTTCTTAACGAGAATATTCGAGTTTGTGTAACACTACAGTGTTACGCGGACAGACAGGCAATACAAGAACGTAACACTGAAATACATAGATTATCAAAGGAAAACTATGCAAATTAAACAAAAGAGATGATGGACTTCCGTGAAAATTGTAATCTCAAGTGTGTATCAACTTGTCAACTATGTTAGTTCTCAGCAATCTAGTAAAGTACTTTTTTATTTTTTTGAGCAGCCGCATACTGCGTTCTTACAAAAAAACGTGTACAGATGCAACTTCGCAGAGTTTGATTTAGACACCCAAATGAAAGACGAGGGACATCTCTAGTGGATCTATTCTGTGGTTTAGGCTTGCCACAATCCTTTTTGCTACACTTCATCAACCAAGGTTAGGCTGTGATCTTTTCAATAACACCAACCATATTCAACTACCGTGTTCCTAAAAAACAAGCAGTTGCTTATACTTTTTCTTAATTAAATTGTTCGGCCTCTTTCAACAGCTAGTAAGTTCTCTATCAAGATATGGCCAGGGATAGTAACTGCCCCACACCCATTAGCCGGAAGTGACCTCATTGTGTGGCCGGATGTGACCTCGTTGTGTGGCCGGGAGTAACCTCATCTATCAGCTTACAGGCTTAGAGTGATTGAGTCCATTATGACTGGTCTCCGTCTTCAATCAACTTTCTGTGAAACTCGCAGTAGCTATAGAGAATAGCTATTTAACTGCAAATAACTAGAGAAGCTGACCAGACGGCAGTGGAAGGGCAGAGAACTTGTGTCCCTTCTAATTCGTTGAGATTGTTTTTGCAGAATTCACATTGTAGCTATGATTCACATTATGATTAACTATTGACTTTGTTTGGTTTCTGACATAAGTCCATACGATACACGGCCGCACAGGGGGCACACTACTCAGGAGGGGCATCACTTGAGGGGCTATGTGAGAGTGGTCAACTCCCCAACTTTGAAAGAGCCTGTTTCTGCAGGACAAAGTCTGCTTTTGCAAGGTAATAATTTTTTGCATAACGATACGTGTGTTTCTTATGAACAAACATTCTCAAGGCTCCACAAGTAAATTGACAGGGTCGTCACTTGACGTTTTCTATTGTTTGCCAGGCCAAAATCATCTGCGCAGGGCAAATCTACCTGTCATCCCCCATCAACTCAAAGCACGAAGTGGCACCCCTGACCACATCAAACCAAGAGGAGATGAATCTGCTGCAGTGATGATACATGTACACAAGAAAGATAGACACCATTATTGTGTTCACCAACAGAACTAAGTTGGAAAAATATCAACAACCTCACGAATCATAGCGCTACAACAGCTTTGCATAAATAAGAACATTCACAAATCTGCCTTCAAAGAAGCTCTTATACTAGGCAAAACTCTCATTTATGGCAACAATGAATGAGGTACGTTAAAGGCAATTTTCAGCCTTGAAGTAGACAAGAAATGCTTGCAATATCAAATTGGAAATGAGAAAAGCATGTAATGTCCGTTTAAATTCATCCAAGTAAGTTAAGCAAGTTGATATAAGTACTGTTGCAAATGAACTCGTTGCGAGATTTTGGTATCAGAGGCCAAAACAGTCGGATAAAACTTAACAGTAATGAGTGATATTTCTTCGCAGGCAGAAATCAAAATCAAAATGATACAAGCGAGTACAAAAATGGATGCATCAAAAGCATGCAAAAATTCTGCTTGCTAAGCATAGCCATCATTTATAAGACTCTATATTTGATCAAGACCTAGAGGTTAAAAGGATATTTATCTGACGTTTCTTTAGACAAAGCTATTGTGTAGGTTGGAATGTGGCGCAGTGAACACTTCGAAGGCCTGATTTTTTGGCTGCATTTCATTTAGTCTCTAGTAAACACTATTTGTAATTGGCAATAAAATTCTAATTCAAACAGGCATGCAAATAATACATATCAACTTCCACTATTTAACTGCCACCTACAATAAAACTTTGTTCTAGAGTTCAGCATCTCCGATAAGTGCATGAAACTGGAGCCTATAGGTAGAAAACAAATGTGTAACTCACACAAAACAGCCGATAATGGCATGACTAGCTCGTTAATGGCATGAATGGATAATTATAAAGCATTTAATAATATGATATGATAATAAATATTGTCATATGATATTCTTCATAAAATCTTGAAACAATACGCCACAAGTAATATACAACGATGCGTCTAGAAGGCGTGGTGGAAAAGCTTTTTCAATCATTGGCGCCCTTTGAGAAACTTCCCAACTATTTGAAATTCTTATAACGGAGCTGTCATTATTAATGCTGGGTAAAAGGGTGGAAGCATTTTTGAGGCAAACAGAAAAGTTTCCTTACTCCATTCACTAAGTGTAATAATATTTGAAACCCAGTTTCAAAATACTGAAAAGTTTCGTACCCTAATAATATTTTAATTATTCTTCTTTCATCTTTTCAAGACTTTTCAAATAGAGGTTTATTTCTTTTGACGATGTCAACAATAAAGACTTACGACTTAAGACTCAAGACTGATAATAAAACCTTAAACAGTAAAGGTGACACAAACTAACTAAGGACCAGAACCGGTGGCATAAACGAACATGGCCAGAGCCCGCTAGAGTCATCATCAGCGAATAAACTAAAGGGTACAGAGCTTTTGAACTTGAAACTGCTAGATATATGCTCTTCATGTCATATCATATATCATCTCACATAATATCGCATCATATCACATCATATCACATCATATCACATCATATCACATCATATCACATCACCATATCATATCATATCATATCACATCACATCACATCACATCACATCACATCGCATCACATCATTTCAATCATATAATATCACATGTTCAAAACAGAGCGTAAAGCCAGCAGTAAAAATCGATAGCTGGCCAAAACTCACATACTTTTTCATATCATTCAGTATATAAATTAATTCGTGCAAATAAATCCAAAAAAGGGTATATGTATTGGCAGGTTCATTTCTATCATCATTTCGGTTGCATTCGCATAGCATAAGATAATTCTTCGAATCTCTACCATAGAGAAATTAATCTATTTCTGGAAAAATTGCTTTATTTATTAATAGGGTGGCAAACAGTAGCGTAAACTACATCATAAAAGAAATGTAACAGAACATTTCGACTACCAATGCCTTTTTGGGCATAGTTTCTAAAAGACGGAACACCCCCAAGAACATGCAGAACACCCCCAAGAACATGCAGAACACCCCCAAGAACATGCAGAACACCCCCAAGAACATGCAGAACACCCCCAAGAACATGCAGAACACCCCCAAGAACAACCTGGTGTTCAGTCTTAGAGTGTCCTTTGGGTGTTCCGTCTTCTAGAAAAGACGTGCTTTGAGGGAAATGCATTCTAAAGAACCCTGAACGAAGTGGTTACCTGTTAGATTCGCTAAGTTGTAAATTTTCACAAAGACCATCAATTGTACTTTTCGTTAGTTTATAGCCATATTCAGCCATCTTCTTCACAGTTTTCTGAAATATTAGCACAACACATAGCTAAGCTAAAGGCTCTTAATCAGCTACTTGCATGTTTTTTACGAAAGGAAAATTCGTAATTTCTACAGTACTCGCCAGAAGTCCTTGGGACACTTACAATAAACTGAAAAAAACATTCCTCTACATTTTGTGATCGTTGCAGCATACGCACACCCTCCTTCCCCCTAGAACAATGTTGGTTCGTCTATGGGACACTTATGTACATGAAATTTTCCCATTATCACGTGTACTTCTCCCAAATACCAACGTTGTTTGAGGGGAGGAAGGGGGTGAAAGTTCATTGCAGGATACAGAAATTGTACAGTACCCCAGGACTTTTGGCGACTATTGTAGATGAAAAACAAAAACAAAACTATTGAAAATACTGATGGACTTAACACAGGTATAAAGATAGAATCCTGTTCCCAACTCTCTACGTGCTGTTCCATCTTGTACGAAATGCAATGAAAGAGATTCCCATTCATCTATGATAATTCCCAAAATTTTTGGATCTAAACTAGCCGACGTCATTAGCTGCTAGCATAAATCTTAAAATAATACAATTTAAATCACCTATAATACTAGTACATAAGATATAAAGGAAACCCCAATCAATAACAAATAGACAGGAGCAGTTCTCCTAGAAGGGCCATGCTGATCAGGGCTCACTATAAAAATGCCTCATTTCGTAATCGATAATGGTGCTAACCATCCCTCTCCTCTTATAGTTCAATTTTCCCTGCAAGGGATTCTCCTCAGGTTGAGAAACATGGAGATAAAAAAACTGCAGGACATTGAGAGTGAAGGAATCCTCTTGTTTCACAGGAAGATTCTCCACAATATATGGCTAACTTTTATACTATTTCTGCAAAAGTATATTCCTAGCCGATGGTGGAACAAAATCAAAAACAAACCATGGCAATTCTTTGATCCTGTTGTTTAGCTGCACCATCTAATATTGACTCAAAAACTGCCAATCTAAAACGAAAGCGAATTGTGGAAAAAAGAGTACATAGGTGAAACAGAAGAGAAGGCATCATATAACAGACAAATCAAGCAGTGGAATGCAGTCAGCGATGCAGTGACATCGAATAAACATGAGACAATAACCAACAGAGAGGTAGAAGAATCTTTCAAATCACAAACCAATGAAATATCAAATCAAAACAGAGGTATCGAGACCGGGGGCGCCAGGAGGCTGTGTTCCCCCTGCTAAGATTTTTGCCCGATTTGTCAGATTTGCCAGAAAATATCCAACATACCAGCTCTAAACTAAAACAAGAGTCAAAAAGACTTGTAAGAAAATCTTCCATCTGGGCCATCCCTAAATCTAGAGGCCCACAACGCCTCTGAATCAACACCACACATTCAGTGCAATACCAAGGCATATGAGCATATAGGCAAAATATGTCATTCCAATGCTTTGAAAACTTTGATTAGGATGGGCAACATTTGGAAGCAGATAACAGTCCAGTGTATCACTGCATAGATTTCATCTATAACGTAAATCCTCTCTTAAACCACCGGGGGGGGGCTTATTGTTTTCAACCACTTATAGGGAGACTTATTGGAGAGGGAGGCTTAACAATACTTGAAATATGGAAAGATCTTCTGTGGTGACAGAACATGTAAATATCGGGTTTTTTCATCAATAACATCGTCATCTTCATCAATTAGTAAACTTAAAATATTTTCATGATTCATGTCCTCTTTTGAAATGTCGCATTCATAAGGGTCAATTTCTTTTGTATGAACACGAACTGCCTGTCGCTTGGGCAAAAAGCTTTTACATGGCCTGTGCTTAATGCAAATTATATCTCCGTCTTCAGATCCATCGAAATTCCAAGAGAGTGAAGATATTCTAACTGACTTTTGCATTAATTCTGCTGAGAGCTTCTTCCAGCATCTGGAGCGTTTCTGCTTGCAGCACATTACACGTTTGAGTTTGATACAAATGTGTGTTGTTGAATACTAGTGAACGTCATCAATAGTACAAAGTATATACTTTCCATCAACTAACTTCTCGCATTATGCAGATTTTTGAGGGGAGGCTTAATAACATTTTGCTTCTACAAAAGGGGGCTTATTGGAGAGGGAGGGCTTGATTGAGAGGGGACCTTAAAAGATAAATCACGGTACACTACGATTTGCCATGACAAGAAGACATATGCGAGTAAATTAACTAGGCCATTCCAAAAATAACAATGCCTAGAAATCTGTACGTTTCGAGAGGACTCGTCCCATCTTCAGATAATTAAAGGGAAAACAGAGGGAGAGTGGACGGAAACTATCTTTATAAGGAGGTGTGAAAATGGATCAAAAATGACCTATACTCAAAATGATGAAGATGATTGAAAAATCAAATTAATATCAAACACTTAGTGCATTATCAATGCATATGCACAAATAGGCAAAATATGTCATTTCTGATGCACTGTAAAACACTGCGAAATTGATAGTACTCACGATGGTTTCTTGTTCCCTTCATCAAACAAAGCAATCGTGTTCCTACGATGCAAAACAGTTCCCTTAAGTCATGAACATTTTGCGGAGACTGAATTTAATAGTAAACTGCCATGCACAAGAATAAAATGCAATTCACAGGTCCATCTTACTACAGGCCATCCGGCCGTGTACCTACACATGTGATACCTACAACAACAGAAAGCTTAAGGGGTATACAAGACTTGCATAAAGTCCTCCTTCAACTATTGTCCACTGATATGGATGCTTTGCGATAAAACAGCTAATAAAAGCATAAACCTGCTACATAAGCGTGCCTTGAGACTTCTCCATGGCGATAATATCTTTACATTTAAAGAACTACTTCTATTAAAATCGGAAGAGATAACGATCCGTTGTAGCAACCTACAAAAGCTTATGATCGAAATATATGAATGCAACAATCATATTAGCCCTCCAGTCTTGTCAGACCATTTAACAGCCAAAGAAATAAACTGATCTAAGAAAAAAGAATCTCCTCCAAGGACCAAAAGTTAAAACGTCTACAAATGGACAAAGCTCACTATCATTTAGAGGTAGTATGCTTTGGAACACTCTATCAGTCAGCATAAAATCGGCACAAAGTACAAAAAGTTTTAAAACAACGGCCAAAAACTGTTGTTGTGGTATATGAAATTAAAAAAATGGTTTCTATTAGTTTATTTTAACAAGGCAATTTACCAACTGTCAATAAACAAATTATTATTAATATTATCATTATTATACTACCTTAGTGACCTTAATTGACCTATAAATCTGACACATGTCAATGCATGTGCTACATGCCTACCACATGTATGTATTTCTAGCGTCACCATCAAAAACAGTGAAGGTAGATAAAACAGTTTCGCAAAAAGCATACGTACCAAGCATCATTTAGCATTCCATTTAATGAATAAAGGCGAGCTACTTGGCCAATAATCTCACTAGACACACTGCAGATAAACAAAACGGATAAAATGTATTCTAATGTATTCTAATGTATTCTAATGTATTCTAATGTATTCTAATGTATTCTAATGTATTCTAATGTATTCTAATGTATTCCAAAGCATGTCGTATTTCTTATGGTTGGCTGGTGTTCGTCTTCACAAACAAACTTTCCCAGTCTCAATAACAAGTAAATCCTACGAAAGTTAGTTCACAGTGTAACAGAGATCAACTTGGCAAAAAGTTCACGAAAAATTTAAAACAACTACAGGCTCAAACTATACAAATTAAGGGAGCTCTATATAAACCACTTCAAAATGCCAACATCAGCAGCATTTAGTTCAAGCAACATATAATAACGAGTACAATCCTGTGCAATTATGTATTCTTACATGGAAAATGCTATGGTTCAGTGTGGGTGTAACAAGTGAAAGTTCATTCTCGCACCGATAAGTTATCACTCTCTGCGCATCGATTTAAATGAGAACATAATGAATGCTAGTACTCACGGAATTTCAAACATGGACATCCATTTCATCGTTTCCAATGCAGTATCTAAGCCTTGCCTGTAGAACTACAGAAAATGAAAACAAGAGCATCAAAATACTGCAATATAAGAGATATCCTTATTTGAAGAAAGGAAAAAATACGTTATTAAAACATGAAAGCACTCATGAATGAACTGGTCACTAAAGATGATGAAATAATGCATGATATACAAATAGCAAAAACAAACATAAGGAAGCGCATTTTGTGACCACAAATTTTATCTTCATGTATCAATAACTTCCCTGATATCAAGAATGTTCACAACAAGAAAGGGCCAAAAAATGATTGTCAATAATCAAAAATCAATACTTTTCAAAATAATATACATTCACGTGTGACATTGCAGTCACGGCGCCCCTAAACAAAAAGTGGGGAGGCTACAAAAGCAATACAATTGTTTGACAAAGGGCAGCAAAATCTCTGGCTGGGGACTGATGCCCCTCCCCTAGTCACTCTAGCGACGTCGTGCTTGTATTCTCGAACATAAAGTTGCTTTGAGAAAGATAAAATGCAAACCTCTTCTGACAATGGACTTGCGAGTGCAGCAAAAATCCTTTCGCATACAGCAGAGGTCAGCCTAACACGGTGGATTTTCATATCTATAATTCAAAGGAGGTAAAAGAAATGGCATTATCACTAATCTGAATATAAACATAAACAAAATCATGCTTTATCGTTATCTATTTTTATATTCTTCGTTCTAGAACTGAGTTTTCAAGTTGGTTATGTTGGGGAAAGATCCTGAGAACTATGACAAAGACCCAAACAAACTAAGAAAGACAAATGCAAGTAAACAGGGAGATCAGACAATAGCTATTGATTATGTATAGCACTCTGGGAAGGAACGGGAATGTAAAATGTTCAAGAAGCTCATACGTATTCCCTCTATAAAGTGCTTTACTTTCTTCAATGTGTTAAATGCTCGAAGGAAATATTTCTTTCTACCAGATTCTTTTTAATACTCCTGTCCTCTCTAATATTCCTGCTGCTCTAATATTCCTGCTTCTCTAATATTCCTGCCTCTCCGATACTTCCACTTTTGGCGTATAATTTGACAAATTAATCCCGCCTCTTCATTAACCTCCCATACGGTGTTGATGAAAGCATGAACCCAATGAATTGCAATGCATAAAAATGTACAAACGAGAGTGAAGAAGTCTTTCGTCAACCGAGGCAAAGCAAGATTTATCGCTTACAATGATTGAGAAGAAAAGCTCAGAATGAAACTGTCATGTAAGTTTCTATTGATCTCCTGCTAAAACAGCCCCATGTCTCGGGACAATGGGTCAGATTAAAAACCATGGAAATTTTCCAGAAAATATTCCGGCACGCTGAAAAACTTCCCGCCTCTCTAATACTCCTGCATTGAATTAGGAGGTTTTATCAATAAAGCCGTAGGGGGGAATACGAGAGAGAAATTGGCAGTTGGATTTTGTCAATGAGGTATCTGCTTATTTTTACTTCACAGGGTTTTGATAACTTTTCCAATCCTACAATAAGACAAGAGCACGATAGAAAGGAATTAAAGAGACATCTGAGTGTATTGGGGATCACCATGAACAAAAGTGGGAAGATCAGTGGCAACGAAATGCCCAAGGATGACTGGGAGCAATCCTTAAACCATGTATACTGTAACAGTATGCTTACCATCACAAAGTTTGAATATCCTAGCAGGTCGTTCTCCTTTTTCGAGCCTTCTGAACAGCTCACCAAAGACCCAATCTCTCGGAACAATTTCCTAACAAGGGAAAGGATAAGTAACAGTATATCGTTAAATATTTATATACATATCGAGGTAAATAAATTTGATGAAACATAACATCAAGTAATGCAATATAATCAACAGATTTCCTGAGGAATACCATATTCAACTACATCACAGTTTGTGATAATTGAAAATTAGCTAATACAATGAGATAACTTGTCTTATTAAACAAATAAGAGAAAATGAGATAATTAAATAAATCAATAATTAAATGAATAAATCAAATAATTAAATAGCTGTTCAAATCAAATGGCATCATTACCCAACCCGTTCACAACATCAGTACAAAATATTCCTATACTTTCTCTGGAAGTGCTAATCAGTCATCCTTTGGGCATTTCCTTGCCACTGATCTTCCCACTGCCAAAAATGTCAAAATCAAAGTTATTTTGACCAAAGACTTTTCCAAGGTAACACGAAGGTGCTATATAAAACTTATCTGTCAATTGTATCTCTAGGCTCCAAATAAAACCCAAAAGGTAAGGGTATGCATACTTACATTGGGCACTAGTCGCTCATATTCTGCAAAAACATTATCAATATCGCTTTCTGAGCGTGCTAACGTTGAAATATAGTTTCCTCTACGATAAGGATATGTGATAGTTAACACGTTGCAATATATCAGTATTTTAGGCAAGCAGGAAACAATTGGAAAATGGCTACAGTATTGCCGTATGAGATTACGCCTTCTCAGCAGCAAGAGGGCACGAGAGCATGATTTTGACAAAAGACTACAACAAACATAAGTATGTATAAATCAATTCTAGCTGTATGAGAAAATAACAATTGATAATAATGAGAATGCCAACAAACATTCAATTTTCAATGAAATGTGAAAAAGGTGGGATTGAGACTACGAAAGGAGGGCTTCTACACTAATTTAGCAGAGAATAATTTGAGACTGGCTCTGTTCTAGTCAATACTTCTCTTTCAGTTAAGGCCTAATGTGCTCACAGTCAATGTGGAAAAAGCATTATAAAATGTTTGCAAGCTTACAAAAAAGCACTGTTGGTAGTTCCAAGAAGAACCCAATTTCCATCCCTGTAAGCGACCTCCAACAGCTTTCTGGCCAAGTCAGTATTTCCATAGCCTCTTGCCTGATACGAAGCGATAATAGTGCTAAATAAACTCAAATTCAGTTGGAAAATGTCCCCCAAGTTCACGTAAACTCAACAGTCATTATCTTTGCAGGTAAGTATCATCCAGTTCATAGAAATAAACTCCGAGATAACACAGCATATAATCAATCTTAACATTATATAACAGATATACAAGAAAACTGAAATCATCACAACTGCACCATCATCACGCTTGAATCAAACCAGATGAAGAGGCCAATTATTGTGGAACATAATAAGTAAGTAAAGGTGATGTCACTTGAATCATGGAAAGATAACTCACCAGATTCATCGCAGAGTTGAAAAATTCCACTAAAATGGAAATAAAAATATTCAGAATAACTATTAAATTAAACTTCAATTTGAAAAGTTACGGTAGCCAGCAGAAACACAAACTTGAAGTTTTAGAAAGTTTTCCACTCTTAGTTTACTCCTGTACATTTTAGCTCTCGTCTTTGCACTGCATAAGTATTTGCTTGTACTACACAGGCCCATGAGTCATAAGTGTATATTTTATATACTGATTATGTAAACCTGTTAAGCAATCAAAGAAAGTGGAATGGACTGTGGAGGCCATCTGCCAGCAGTGGTATGAATGGCTAAAATGGATAAATAGATAGATGGACAGACAAAGACAGACAAAGACAGACAAAGACAGACAAAGACAGACAGACAGACAGACCGACAGACAGACACAGACAGACAGACAGACAGACAGGCAGGCAGGCAGGCAGGCAGGCAGACAGACAGACAAACAGACAGATAGATAGATAGATAGATAGATAGATAGATAGATAGATAGATAGATAGATAGATAGATAGATAGATAGATAGATAGATAGATAGATAGATAGATAGATGCATGAAAAAGCTGCAAACTACTCTTACCATCCCTTACGTCCTGTACTTCAAGCTTCTCCTTACGATGAACCAAACGGTTGACAGCATCGATGAATATACTAAGTTTTTCAGATTCTGTTGACAGCAACAGTGAAAGACCATGATTATTGTCATGTGGTTAACTTTTGAGACTGGACCTACTCATTAATGATTTAATATACGCGACTGTGAGATCACAAATTTGCAACATTACCAGCAATAACACGGTTAGTGCATGTGAAGATGGACAAAAAATTCTATGTAATATATGTCTATAGTAGCTACAAACTGTAATTAAATAATTCGGTTTTATTAGCTCTCATATATATGAAAAATGTCCATTCCGACAAGTAGCTGAATTACTAATAAAATCACCGAATCAATCATTGTCAAAGGTAAGAAGGCAAAGATGCAATCACTTTCTTAAAAATTATATGTTCAAAACTATGTATGAGCAAACAATCGTCTCAGAGCAAGTAAGTTATTTGCAAGTAAAAAAGACAAAACATTTAAAAAATAATATGTTGCTAAGTCACCTACAAAATAACACCATGCAACAAAGGTGTGCTAATCAAAAATATTTAATGTCACCGATTGATCTCGGCAATTGAGTGACGGCCTTAACTTTTTATTAATAAAGACTCTACCATAGTCGTGTGTGATAACTACTCAATTCGTGGCTCTTGTTGAAGATTGATAAATCGTCCTTTGTTGATTCTGTAATGGCCAGTATCTAAGGAGTGTAGTATCAGGCGCGCAACTATGGGGTGGGTCCTGGGGGTCTAGACCCTGACAAAAGTGCCTTTTCTTGGAGAAATTTGAGACTAGCGTATTCCATTAAGTAGAGCTGCTTATAATCTTTCGTACATATTAAAGTAACGAAATCCTAAAAGTTTCAATACAATGTCTTTTGCTTCTAAATCTGAAAAATGTTATTCCAAGATATGTTATCTTTAGACATTGTTTATTATGCCCTTTTTGTTGTTTAGAACCCTACTCTAAAAAATTCCTAGTCGTATGCCTGAGTATCATATTCGTTATTGTCTCTACGCGCATTATCTTTCTTGTAAATAACATGCTTACTCTGAAGATGATTGCTTTTTCGTGTAGTCGAATATATAGTTTAGAAAAGGTGACAACTTTGCTCTCTCACCTACAACAATGAAGCTTATGGCGATTTACTCGAAATTGTCAAATAAACTATATTACAAACCAACAGTAAACAAATCCAGTATTAGTATTCTATCATAAACATAAGTGGTATGTTTAGTAACTAAGCTACGCATACTTGAAAAGTCAAAAAGGACAATTTCGCAGATTGGAGAAGTATTGCTACGACTGCAGCTAGCACACAAAAACATATCGAGCTCTTGTGTCAATTAAAAAGATAAAATATGTTGCAGGCTGGTTCGCTGAAAGGCTGAGATCTCTTTAAGATGCATTTCTTAACCAAAATTTAAAGAAAAATGCCCTACAGTACTTCCTCGATTATCTGGCCGCTACCAGACACAACCTTTATCAACGGGTGTCGGATGATCCAAAACAGCCGGCCAATCAAAATTGCACTTTGGACATCATTGCACAAGAAAAAGCTAAGATACTTAGAAAGCTTTCTTATCATACCCTTGCAAAATTCTCATTAAAATGCTATGACATGAAAATTGAGTTCACTTTATCAACCAAGGCATAGTGATCATTTGCGTTCATTTCTCTGACGCCAACTCATGGATTGAAACTAATGTTGACGTATCAACTAGCGTAGCCTTAGGCCGACTATGGAGCCAAGTTCAGCAATCATCAAACATATTTGTGGCCGATTCCTGCGAACTCGGGCAAATGTCAAAAAAATGGCTTCTCTTATATAAGAATAGTCACGGCCGGATAATCGACGGACATTTAATGGAAATACAGTTAATTGAGGAAGTACTGTACTTAAATATCTTCGCTGTACACGGCTGTGAGAACAAATAAGATTTACACTTACTACGTTTGTCATGACCATCAATAACATACATATAGCTTCCAAGTGATGGTTCTATAAAATCAGATAAGCACTATCAAGGAACATCAAACGAGTCTACGAATGAATGCAGGAGGAAGGGTGAAAAAGAGAACAAGAAAGTGCTTGAACGAGCGAGAGAGGAGAACTGACAAATAACTTGAAAAGTTGCATATGTTAAATGCCTTACCAATGCCATTATTAACCATCTCTCTAATTATCATTTTTGTTCTTAATGGGGAATCACTCTCCAGCTTTGATGCGATTTTCAACAAAGAATTGTACAGGCCTACGGACAAAAAAAGAACTAGAGGAAACCCATCCGTACTAAACACGTAGGAATACTTGGCCTACATTCCGCGAAAAGCCACCCAGTACTGTGATTTCATACTAAAGGTACACGCTGTACGAACAAAGCAGAGTCTGATGGACTAAAATTCTTGTTATCAATCCCTCGCACCTACCAAGAGCTTTTGAGGGGCCTGGGATAAATGAAATAATTGAACTCTGACGATGTCATTAAGAAATTTGAAAGCGATTGCTAGCACCAAAGAATTGTTTCCTAATTCCCGGGCCCCTCTCAGGTTCAGGGCATGGTGCGATTTATCTCCTACCCACCTCAATGCCCCTGCTCATGTGGTCATATGATACAAGCAACACTCTATGCGCACCTAATGAGCAAAATGCTCGGTTACATGCTGCAATGTATAGATGGCCCGGGGCATTGAAAAGATATTTAATTGCATATAGAAGCAACTTACCAACATCCGGAGATGAAGCTGCTTCCGTTTTCATCTTATGCAAAAAATCCTAAAACAACGTGGACTGGCTAATTCAGCGGCCAAATAGTTTGAAAGTGTGGGGAAAATGATGGAGGGTAGAGAGGTGCAAACCAGCCGCTTGAACTGGTAATCCTAGCAGAATCTAATGATGCATACTGTAGTGGAAACCTGTTAAATCCGTTGAGTAAAACAGGAGTTTCCAAAACTGTGGAGGACAGCACAGAAAGTTCTAAAGTTCAAAAATTCGAAACTCTTTCCTTGTATGTAGTTCTAAAAGTTTCTTAAATTGTAGAGTGTCTAGTAGTAAGTTCCTGCACAAAAATCGTATAGATAACAATCAGTTCAATGTAAATTATTCTACCTAGCGCTTTACTTCAAAAATGACGAAAAACATTTTGAAGACCAGTTAGTTGTTAGAACTGTATACCTCAGCAAGACTCCATCGTTCATTTGAAGATAAATTCTCTTTTGTTGTGTCGATGGCATCTAAAAACGTCTTGTATAGAAACGTAGAACCTAAAGATATTGTGCAGAGAAAAAAAAACACAATATGTTTATTGAGGTAACCTGAGAAATCCGTGAAAATATGAATACAAGAAATATTTCTTTTCTGCTATCTTGTGAAATAAAGTACGAAGGAAAACCTCAGACTATAAGAAATCAAATGATAAGCCAGAGAAGAAAAAGCTAATCTCCCGTGCGGGGAATCGAACCCCGGCCACGGCGGTGAAAACGCCGGATCCTAACCACTAGACCACACGGGACGTCGCTTCACCGAGGCAGAATGTTGAAACCAAATGTTAACTGTACGAAACTAGCTGTATCTTCTGTATGTGAGCATTCATTTAATGATAAAAACTCTAGGTCTAACATCTTTAAACATTTAAATGGTTCAGTTGTTTTCTACGAACACTCCCTATAACTTAAAACTAAAGAAGTATAACATATCTTATGGCAAAGACTTCATTGAAATAATCGGATGCAGCATTATAAATGTTCAGTACGCTTTTAGCTCCTTGTCTATAACCGTTTCACTCCTTCTTCGCTGCATTGGTTCTTTTATTCCTTAATATATTCGAACGATGATTTAAGGCTTATTTATGTACCTAGATGTTTATCATACTACGTAGCAACAGATGGTGGATTGGAACAATCCGAAACATGTTTTGCAAACTCAAAAGTGCTGTCATATTTTTTTGGGAATTTTGAACACGCCTTGATTTTTACACTGATGATGGACCTTGGAAATGGTCCGAAACGTTTGCATCATGGATGTGTCTTTATGTATCATGGATTTGTCTTAATGTCTGCGTAATTAAGGAGAAATCGATGGTCGATTAACATCAACCTTAACATGATTTTTTTCATCGTCGTTCTTGCTCTGGGGAATTTTGGGAACACAATCTGTTATAAGACATTCGACGATAGGGTCAAGACCACGTGGTCAGGACTAAAAGCTGCCTAACAGTTTCTTAACTTAAAAGTGGGTTGACAAAAGATAATGATCTTGAATTAGATCTGATGATTAAATTTATTGGTGATTTTGCATTTAAAATGGCATCAACTAATATAAGGACTGAAGAGTTCAAATATGTTTCTAGAAAAGTGATTCTAACACTTCATTTGACTTTGAAATCTCAAAAGAGTATGGCAGCTAGTATTGAATTTGAGGGAACTTGTCCATCGAGTTCCTTTAGAATGCGTAAGAAATGACTCGTGTTCTTGACGTATGAAGGGGTTTGTTATGTACTACACGTTTTTTATTATAAGAAACAAACTTTCTCCCTTCAGCCTGGGTGTTTCTTAATATTTCGTTAAATCCAGCCTTAAATGTTTCTTAAGTGTTTCTTAAAATTCTTGAAATTTCCTATTGCAACAAGGTAACTATGAGACAAGAAATTGTATTTTTAGTCAAAAGCATTTGAGAGACGGATATTTTGTTTCCAGTTCAATTAAAATTTTCTCGCAAAAACAGAGTTTTCAAGTTTGCTTTTGAGACTCAGCCTGCCTGTGTTTCTTAAATGTTTCTTAATTTTTGCTTGATTTGAGCCTAATGTTTCTCATATAGCTGTGTCTTATAAAAAAAACGTGTATTGGTTTGGTTTGAGGTAATGATGAATGTAAGTCGATAAATTAGCCATGGGTGAGCCACAACCAGATACTATTGGGCGTCCCGGTAAGTTATTTTGTGTATGAAAAAATAGAAAGTAGATAACTCTCTACTTAAATGCAAGTCTTTGGCGAAGAATCATTGTGCGTTGAATACACAACGATGAGAAACCTTTAGTCAAGTAGGGTTTATCTATAGCAAGCAAATGAGGTAAAATGACGGGCGCTGTAGAGTTGAGATGACAGATAAATGAGAATAGCACAAATCATCCGCCTATTCATCTGTATAAGCGTTTCGTTGGTTCAAAGAGCTATTGATTACAGGTCCCCAACACACAAAGAGGGACATCATCATACATATTGCAAGAGCATTGTGGAATAAGATAGGAATAAATGGTGTAAAATGAAATTTGTGATATATACACTCACGTATGAATTGAATTGAACTGGTTTGACACGATTTGAATTGAATGGTAAAGTCTGTGCATGGGGGGGGGGCTGAAATTCGCATAGGTTGTGTAAGCTATGCCTCCAAATAACACAATCAATTATATCAGTCATGAATCAATTACAGAATAATCTCAAATTTATACCTTTGAAGCCTTTTTCTCTCATTTCGTCATGGAAATGCCGAGCAACGGTGAACTCACCAAACTAGAGACAGAAAAAACAACTGAATACAAACTATTCTTTACAAATGGCTCATAGGGACCCAGTAAAAACACTTTGCTACTTCTTCTGCACTGCCAACATCAAGATAATATAACGACTTCTTCATGTGCACAATTATGCATTACAAAGAGGAAAGACTATAACTCTAACGTAAGAATGACATATCAATAAAAATGTGCAATAAAAAAATAGTTCCACAAACAAAAACCAGCTATAATATATTATATCGTATATTCCTCTATTAAACAAGTCTATTATTGACAGCTTTTAGGTCTACAAAATCCTACAAATACAGGACTTTCTCAACTTTTCTCAGAGCCGTGTGCTACTTTCCATCAAACCAGTTTCCTATCCACAACATATGTTCAAGACATAGCAGAATATCTCTGAGTTACAAATAAGACAGTAAAGAGCTATATAAAAGGGGACTATTGCTCCAGAATACCTAGCATCTTCATGGTGAAACATTCTCACGTTCTGGTGAACTGCCTTGAATTTCAAAGTCGTACTGAATTGTATTATGTTGTCTTGTGTTGTACTGTTGTTGCATTGCACTTTACTGGCATGTATTGTGTATGCTACTGCACTGTCTTGCTCCATCATTACCATGTTGACGGATATGTTGGTTATGTTTGCTTTATCAAAGGACTTTCTTTAATTTTGTACAACAAAGAAATAGCGTTCCTTGTATCAAATTTCATTGTACACTATCACGTATTCTGTTGCAGTGACTTATATTCAATAAAATTCTATTGTATTTTATTTCAAGATAGAATGGTGACAAACACTGCTGTTACAAATGAAATGATGAATACAGAAGCGAGAAATAAATACGTTGCATACGATAGTATTACCACAGAGCACGCACCTTCAAGAGGGCAAGGATATATGCCTCATACGCTTCAGCGGATTTTTGCGAAATGCTTTCGAAAACACGAGTTGCATAACCATGCTTGCTGAGGCAGAAGGGAAAAAGTCTTAATTAGCAAAGAAATACTCAGAAAGCAAAGGACACTATACTCATGTAATATGTAAAGTAGAAATGAGACCATTCACGAAAGCAAAAGCTTCAGACACATGATATATATATAATATAGATTTGCCAATGTACAGTAGCACACAAGTACAATAAAGATTCATAAGAAGAACTCCGTTAGTCCTGTCTAGCTGTATAGCATTCTTTACTGAAATAAACCCACTTGTTCGCAAAGATATGAACCTTCCGGTTCAATCTGGGGTGGGGGAAGGGGGTGACTTATCTATATGCTACTTTTCAAGTGCCCTGATATACATAAAAAACAGCTACGATCTCAAAAAGGTTATTAAACTGACCCTTGCTACACGTATTACTACATAAGTTTAAATAAACATGTTTTAGATAGATTTGGCCCACAGTTCTAGTTTTATATCCCCTTCTTAACATTATCATTATTCCTTCATCAAGCTTTGACAAATGCTTCATAGAAAGTGTAGAAAACTGGCTTACAGTAGCTGGCTACGCTGCATGAAACTATACCTGTATAATGTACATGAACTGAGCATGTATATATGCATTGATATACAAAGATACCTCTGAAGCCAAATATTTATGATTTTGCGCTAAGGTCTGACTAGTAGCTTTTAACTACTGATGACACTGTACATTAGCTAAAAAAAGTGTAGTTACTTACCTCAGAAGCAGATTTGCAAATTGAAAACCATGCAGATCATCCTTCTAAAATAATTCAAATCAGACTGACAAACAATTGGCTCCTAAGAGAAGCAATCATGTACATCTCTAAGCCTCTACAAATTTGCAATTAGAGGAAAGAGTTGTGTATGATGGGATATAGAGATCATGAGATATAAGAGAAAACAGGCGATTTTGATGACTGTCGTGTTGCTTAGCTCATTTGACTGACTCCATCACTTTATTGCACAGGCTTTTATAAAGGAACGTTAAGGTGACAATTGAAGAAAACACGAGAAAGTAGAAGAAGCGGTACCAAGAAAACACGTTCTAAGTTCAAACAGTGGCGGTTTTAGGGATTGCGGGGCCCTTGTTTGAAAGTCTCTTTTCGATTTTTTCCGTGACGCGGGGCCCCTTTTGGGTTACAAAAAGCGCGGGGCCTGGGGCCATGGCCCCCCTGGCACCCCCCTAAAACCGCCACAGAGTTCAAAGCTCATATGTTTTGTTTCTCAGAAACTAATTAGGTCTATTTGTTCAATGCGGGAAACTGTGTTATTCAACGGTACATACGGCAAGACAAAGCTCAAATACGAGGCAACAAACACGATACGATCATAGAACAAACAAAATGCAAACTAGTTCATAGAAAAATATCAGCACATTGATAAGGCACAATTGACTAGCTTCAATTCCATTCAATTCAAAGTGAATACACTCATAATTTTATAAGCAAAACAGCCATAAGCATAACTCAGTAAAATTTGAAGAAAAATTCAGCATAATGTCAAGCATAATGCTGCCCTATTATTCAATACAAAGAAAATTTTCAAAATTGCCAAAATTCATGCCACATCTAAAATGCAAAGTTTACTAGGTTGCTGAGCTACAAGAAAACACTTGCTGCAAATTGCATTATCAATTGCATCAACTGCATTGCAAATTGGTGAATCAAATTTATACAATAACTTGAGAAGATTTGAAAAGTCTGTTGGTACTACAGAACTTCACTACAGCACGAAAAAGCGGCACCATGTTTTAGTCATACTGAAAAGCTTTTTCTCGTCTGACGAGTGTCGGAAAGGCTTTTCCGTCTGACGAGTGTTGGACGAAAAAAAGCTTTGCGGTATGACTAAAACATGGTGCCGCTTTTTCGTGCTGTAGTTTTCAAGATCTATCCTTGACTAGAAATTGAGCCGACTGTCGATTAGGTGCATATAAGCATATACTTCACTCTAAATTAAATAGAAATATAAGAATAGGAATAAGCATAATTCTAGGGCAAAATGTTAAAAAACAACTAAGCATAACTACAGTAAGACTGAATCAGAGCTATGCTTAACAAAAAAATAGTGCATGCAAATGCCATTAAATATATTATTGCAATCAAAACAATTGCAAGGTGTGAAACAAAGAAAAGAATATGTTCCATTGTTGCATATCAATGAAATGGCCTAGCACAAGAACGGCATCAGAGACAGAACAACCCATCTGTTTGCGAAAACATTCAACAAAGAATGACTCGAAAAACAAAGAAATGACCTACAAATTCTGTATGTGTTCAGAATCCTCTTGAGACTCATGCTATTCAAAGAGCATTACTGAACGAAACTGCCAATACACCCATGCTTCTGTTCTAAAGCAGTGTACTACCGTCTCAGCTTTCGAGGAGCAGAGGAATGATATCAAGGAACTCACCTTTTTGTGGCTCTCTTTCTTCGTGACCTCATCGTCTTCCTCGCTACTACTTTCACTCTCTGAGCTTGAACTTGACGATTGCTCATTGCCCTCGTTTACCTGAGAAATTAAATGAAGAAATCTCATGTATCAAGTAGAGAGATTGGTGTTTTACAGTGTAGTGGGAGACAACAAATATATAACTTGGACATTGGTATTATAAATAGGAATGATGCATTAATAGCCAGAAGTGAGCCAGAAGTAGTGAACAACATCAATCTTTGCTCTACCACTGTGTGTAACAATACTGCTGAGTTGGCAATAGCCTTCACCGCAAAAAGTATGCTGCAAAACTAATACATATGTGCTGCAATAGGATATAATAAAATTATATATTGACTCACCGTTTCCATACAATCTGAGGTATCCCTGATGCCAACTCCATAATAGCCAACAAAATCGAGAAAGGAGACAAGTGTATCGTTGCTGATCACATCACCTTGGAAGGAGACAGATGCTTTAAAGATAGACAATCGCATTCCAAATTGGACGTTTTTGGGTGGGGTGGGGTGGGGGGGGGGGTTGACAATCCCTTCTTTGTCATGAAACTACCTGCAGCATCTCAAAAACAACCTATATATTCTTTGCTGTTCTTACCCTTTTCATATTTCCCCACAACGAATCATGTAAGATTTCTCATGGTGTTCTAAGAGTGGTCTTAAATCAAATGAGAAGAAAATGCTTTAAAAGAAAGTTTGTTCAGTTGTGGAAAACAAATAGTCTACGATATCCGGACTGATGAAGAAACTAACTTTGACAAAATGATACGTCAGAAGCAAAGTGTGAATATAGCTGCATATTCCTTACAACATGGAGCTTGTCGTGCATCCTGGCTCTAACACAAGCAAGCAGTCAAATTTCCATTAGAGATGAACTCCGTATCTACGTAACAAAATAGCAGAAAAGGCAAAGGAAAGTATAATATACGACTCTGTAGGGATCATTAATGTGCGCGAACGCCCGAGCGCCCGAGCGTGCTCCTAGGCACAGAATACCAGATACAGGAAATGCATGCCGAATTTATACAAGTACAGCATAGCCGCCAAATGTTTGATTGGTTGAGGGCTCCGGCAAATTCTATTTTCTCCCAACCCATTTGACCAATCAGTAAGCAGGATTGTGACTACACGTGAGCTCCACAGCTAAGTTTAGGCCTGTTTTCGGCATTTTTGCATGTTTTTACCACCCTTCCTACAAAAAATATTGCACGCCCGAGGAGTGCGATTTTACCGCTGATTTTTTGTCCAACTGGTCTTCATACATTGTCATTTAACCTATATTGGCACCGCCGTGCGATCTCAAAGGGGAGGGGAACAGGACCTATCCAAATATTGAGAATTTTTTGCATTTCATTTTTTCAATATTTATCCACGGCTCTCTATCAGCGATAATATATTCTGGTGTAGATTAAAATACATAAGCATGCTACAATAAATCAGCGATAATACATAGTGATATAAATTAAAATACATAAGCATATTAAAATAAAACTTAAACAATGAAGACTACTATATACGACATAAAAGTAAATAAATGCTGCTCTTCCTAGAGACCATGCTTTTGGGAAGTTGCTAGTTGCTAGTGTAGCAAGTACGCTTTTAGTTTTCGCTTGAACGCGGAAATTGTGTGACTATCTCATCCCACAATTAAGCGACAGAATAGTGAAAACTTCTTTTGGAAAATTCTAGGTTTTGCTTTGGGATGTTGATATCATGACAGTTTCTTGTCTCATATGCAGATATCTGAGATCTCATGGTGAGTTTCCCATAAAGACTGCTAGGACATAAGTTATTCAATATCTTGTATGTCATTACGGCCTTATTATATTTAGCAAGGTTATGGGCTGATATCCAACTGCACACCCTCTCCTCCTTTGAATATGCATTTTCAATAAGCGTACGAGCTCTATCTTGATCTAGTTTTGTACCTAATAGGCTACCTCATAGTTCGTTCCCATATCTTAGATTAGATTCAACGAGGGATCTGTAGATCTGCTCTAGCTTGGTTTGAGGTAAAATATCTGCTAGTTTGCGAATTGAGGGTAGCCCACATTTAATGTTGCCCTTGAGACTCTGTATTGTTCAGTGCAAGTTAACATCAACCGCTAGCCCAAGATATTCTACTTTCTGAATCCTTATCGAATCATCGCCTATCTTTAATTGCACCGGTTGTTGGAAACTATTGAGTTGCCATTTATGACCCACGATCAGGAATTCGGATTTGCTAGCGTCAAGACTAAGTTTATTGCTTCGCATCCACTCTGACTGAGGTATTGGCTAATTCCTGAGAAAATGGCATTACCTAAATGTCTCTAAAGCAGTGTTATTTATGAGTAAGTTGTTGAAAGCATTAGCGAAAAGCTTGTTATTTCATTTAAATTAGTTCACTTACCTATATTCACTGTCACAAAAACAAATTCTGTACTGGGATTGGGATATGCAGTGCATGTAGATAACGACAAGTTTCATTCATAAATCAAGTCACAATCTTTCTTTGGGCAAAGCCACTTCTTACTCCTCTATGTGCAATGTTCTTTGCTGTTCTCAATACCAACTTCTTTATCTCAAGAGTATCAAAATGAATCGCTCAATCCGTTTAAGCAGTCATTGCCAAAGACCTACTTTCATTTTGCGATGCGATCAACACCTTTTAAACTTATGGCAAGACGAAACTGACGACTACAATTACGCAGTCTAGGACTGGAGACTAAAACTCATTCAAAAACGGCGGGAAAATTTTAAGAGTGCGTTTTCGTAACATTATGCTCATCTAAAGAAATTATGCTCAAACATTCTTCATTACAAATGGAATTGTTCTTCTCCAGTTTTACTCAATTTGAAAGATAAACTTGGACCTGCAAATGTTTTCTCCAAAGCATTCATATACAATAAAGCCAAACATGGCCTAGTCTGCACTGACAGTTTATTGAAATGTCTTTTCAAACGATACCCTTTGAGATCGCACGGCGGTGCCAATATAGGTTAAATGACAATGTATGAAGACCAGTTGGACAAAAAATCAGCAGTAAAATCGCACTCCTCGGGCGTGCAATATTTTTTGTAGGAAGGGTGGTAAAAACATGTAAAAATGCCGAAAACAGGCCTAAACTTAGCTGTGGAGCTCACGTGTAGTCACAATCCTGCTTACTGATTGGTCAAATGGGTTGGGAGAAAATAGAATTTGCCGGAGCCCTCAACCAATCAAACATTTGGCGGCTATGCTTACAAGTACTATTGATCCAAGTCTACTTGTTACTGTTGCTACTTGCATATTTTAGTGTGGCAGTATTTAGCACAGCTGAGACCTCAGCAAAAGAGAGGCTTGAAAGCTATTTGAATCTAATCATACGTAGCATCCTGATATGTCCTTGCAGGCACAAAATACTTTTAAGTAGCCATGGACTCCGTGCGTTTAGGGAGTGTCTGTTAAGGCCCATTTCCATTTGCTTTCGGACTTCCCATTTCGCATGTAAACCCATTGTTCCCAGTCCACATCCGAACGTTGGCACATCGCAAAATGCTAGCATAAGGACTTGGAACAATGAAGTCGCATTTGAAATCCAGAATCCAATTTAAGTGCAACTGGGCATTTAGAGAGGACACATATCCTGGGTTGTTGGCACAGCAAGGTAGGGTGGCCAATTCACTGCCTAGCCACCTTTATCGCCCCAGTGTTGCCAACAGACGTCCATTTGCTGCTCGGTTGGCAGGGAATGGGCATCCATACTAAGGCTTGAGGCATATACTATGCTTGAGGTGAGTTTCGAACTACCAATTTTCTGCATAGAAGACGAGCATTCTAACTACTCGGCCACCCGTCCATCATTTAAGGAAACAGACTAAAAAATAATGGTCTTTTACTTTTGAATGATCCAAACAGCAACAGACTGAAATAAACGCATCATTCACAAAGAGAATGGAGACATAGGGATGGCTCCTTTCATAACTACTTAATCGAGAACATGATAAGACACAATTGACTAGCTTCAATTCCATTCAATTCAAAGTGAATACACTCATAATTTTATAAGCAAAACAGCCATAAGCATAACTCAGTAAAATTTGAAGAAAAATTCAGCATAATGTCAAGCAGAATGAATGGCTCGGTCATCTCAGTGACTTCAAAGCGATCTAATGTAAACCCTAAAGCTAATGCGCCCAAATCAAATAGACAGTGTATTGATAGAAAACGTGCGACTGTTCCATTTAAAACAATGAGTAAATTGGGTATTGTTCATAAACAACCCGTGTAGCTCCTATAAACGGTGTCAATCTGAAATTCATTTATAGTTACTATCTGCCGACCAAGAGTATGAAATCTCTGTACTGTAATTCAATTACAGAAGATAAGAAGACAATGCGGTAAAGATCTGAACGCTAGAAGATGATAGAAAGCCAAGAGAGTGGACTGAGCATAATATCTTGGTGTAAGATTGAGGGTCATTGAATCTAATGAAATAGGAACACCGTTAAATAGTGCAGGTGGGGCAGTGGTGGGTTAATAGCTAATAGAGACAAAAATGAGTAAAGCAAAATCAGTGACCGAAAGCTATAAGAACAGGATGAAAGTCGTTTGAAACAACTTCAAGGGGAAATACTTAATTTTTAGTCAATGTTCACAGGGGACACAGAGAGCATTCAAATGTGCCAGGATATAAAAAGAAGTGAGGAACGAGAGGAGATTAAACAGCAAAATTATGATATTCAAAGAAGATAGTGATTACATGGAGATAGTGACTAAGTAATTGAAAAGCATACTCATCTGCAGAGCAATAGGATGAAAAAGTCTCAAATTCAGATGCGTTAGGGAAAAACTAGTGGAACAAGACAACTACTTAAAAACTGAATCCAAGACAATAACTAGATTGTTATGATAACTTTGACAAGACTGGAAGACTGCCGGAAGATTTTCATACAAGAAATAAGAGAAAAGCTAACAGGAACAATATCTATAATAAATAAAGAGAGAAGAGCAACATCATGATGAATACGAATGTCAAAGATATAATAGATCAATAGGGAATTAAGATGGACAACCAATATATAAACTATGAACATACACGACAATGGGATGGGATCGACAAGTCATATCTCCCACAAAGTCATAACCAAAGAGAGCGTCGAAAGACTATCAGAATTAACTGCTCATGGCTATACAGTGTAGATAGTGAGCTAATGGACATATTCAATGTTCAATAACACTGGATACACAACATGATATGGTCATTGATAAACGGGCAATATGGCATTATGATATGGCAATAAATAAACACTTGCAGTCATTTTGTTTTCACAGTGTTCCTTCTCTTAAGAGATGAAGCAAAAAGGCTCACCTTTCTCCTGCAAAAGCTCATACAATTTCACTGCTTCATCAACTTTCTCTGATGTTATGAGAACTAATTGAAAAGATAGGCAGGAATAACTCAATTCCTTACAATAGTGATCAACTGCATTTTATAACTCTACACTGATCTCATAATTTGACAACAACCAATGTACAATTGCGAAAACTCTAAGTTGTTATGCAAGGCAAGCTTCCAATCCTAACTTGTGTTTTTCAGAGAAAACAACATTAAAAAAAGTTTAATTAAATGACAGTTTCAAGTTTAATGAGAGGCAACTACGTAGCAGATTCAGTTTAATTTTTTTTCCATGAATTCTCAGTTAATACAGGGTCAACATTTATGGACTGTTTCAGGAAAATCTTGGGATAGATTATTAATATTCATTTAATTATTATTTCCAATTTATTTATAGTTGGCTAAGTACATAGCTACCAAGTCGCTTCAGGCCAGCACGACAATACACCAATAAAACGTATAAAACAAATACATACTTGTGAAGATACAGAAAAATGACAAAGTAAAAACGGAATTAAATTGTGGATGTTTATATTGGCGAGCGTAGAATCACAATAAACTAATATGATGAATATACTGCATGCAAAGTCTGCAATCGCAGTTACAATTCCAAAATCTAATTCTTGTTTTTGAATTGATGTACCGAAGTTGAGTTCTTGATTTCCTGTGAAAGGGATTGCCAGATGCGCTATCCTCTATATCTAATTACTTCAGAGTCATTATTAACAGTATGTAGCATAGGAAGTAAGAAGGTAATAGCATTTCTGAAATCATAGGAGAAGCTTCTGTGCAGGAAAATGTATTCTATAAAAAACTAGGGCTTAAGAGATTCATGGCTTTAAACATTTCTGTCATTAGAAGTTGACTGTTTTTTAGTGTGTTGTTACAGATCTATCTATTTCTAGTAAGGTAGTAAAACTACAGGCAAAATCTTTATGCGCAATTCGCAATGCCCTCTCATATAACTTATTGATTTTACTATTCATCATTCTGCCATGGAACATCTACACCAACGGACAGTATTGGAGTAGGCTAGTTATAAATGCTTTTATTTACAGCTTCAGCTTATCAGTTTCTAAATATACAGACATACGTAATAAGGTAAATAGCTGGTTACCCGCCTTTCCGCAAAGGTTATTTATATTCTTTTCAAAGCTAAGATTTGTGCCAATCAAACCCACAAGATTTTCTGCTTTGTGAGTTTTGAATCGAAAAGTTGCCAATATCTATGTATACCTCTTTAACAATACTTTCACCAATAATCATAAATTGGCATTCTTTTGTTCAATTTCATGCAGTTATTTAAAAATCAATCAATTATACTTTTGGAGTCATTTTCTAACCTAGCAACAATATTTTCGATACTCTTGTCGCACGCATATATGGTTGTATCATCGGCATAACTACTTATCTCCGTTTGATGAATTGACGAGGGCATTGACATAGATATTGAAGAAGAGAGGGGCAAGGACGGGCCCTTGGGGTACGCTAGGCTTTATATGTTTATATTTACTGAAAGTCCCATTGATCTTAACCCTTTGTTGCCGATTTTCCAGATTGCTGTGGACAAGCATTAATGCATCACGGCTGAAACCACATGCATGTAACTTAGCAATTAATAAGTCATGTCCAACACAGTCAAAAGCCTTTGAAAGGTCCATGAAGATAGTTCCAACCTTCCCACCCTATCGAAACTCATTCTCCATTTTTCGACTACACGCATCAATGCATGTTGGGTATTGTAGCTCTTACGAAAGCCACAGAACAGAGATGATAAATACTGAGACAGGTATCCAGAGGTTTGTTCACCTATTATAATAATTATCGTTTCAAATGCTTCGACACTGCTGGGAGTACACTGATGGGCCTGTAGTTACCCTTGTTGGTTTTATCTTCATTTCCAAAAAGGCAAATTACATCAGCCAATTTGAATTTAGCTCATTCAGAAAAGAATTCCCGGAAAAGTTTATTTCTAGAGCTATTACCGTCCTTTAACCATAATGTCAAAAATCATCTATTGTCCGAGTTTCAAACCAGTGTATATTGTACAAGAGGTAGAAAGGATTTTAATAGCAGAGAACTCATATAAAGTCCGTTTTCCATTAGGGGAGATCGTTCGCGCGATGCGAAATCTTTCGAAGTCACGCAAGCGCATTCCATTGCTCCAGAGCAAGGGAAATGAAATACCCATACGTAACTTCCAGAGATTTCACATCGCGCGAATGGCTTCGTCTAATGGAAAACAGACCTGAGGCACCAAACACCTAAAAATGTCATCTACAATGGCAATCAAAATATTTTTAGAGAAAATCAACTCATATTGCACGACATACAGTTCAGAGTATCCTCATCTTCCTTCTCTTCAAACTCTTTAAATTCATCAGGCCAAGCCTATCAATGAATGGAGAATAACCTTTTATATACTCAAATGCAACACTAAACCTACTAGCAAAAATAATAGCTCAACAATCTGCATTTTACAATCAACAAAGAAACCAGAGAAAGGCAAAAGGCAACTTTTTGCATATCTACTTAAAGTGTAAATAAACTTACTGGAACTGGAGCTCTAAGGTTGCAAAGATCAGGATACTTCTTTATGACAAATTCTGCCGCATTTCTACCTGACTCCATTGCAGCAATAAATTCTCTCTAAATTGAAGAAGAAATACTTGAACATGACTTGCGATGCACATATTTCATACAGCTAGTCATGGATAACTAAGAGTAATCTATTTAAGCCTTGTCACATTTGGGGTAATAAATGTCATTTAAAGCAACTATAATTTAGCGTTTTTTCACTTTCTGAAAACACACAAAGGACTATATAGCAACTGTCCAAGCAATGTTACTCAAATCATCAGTAAAATCTTACCCTTGTGAAATCTGATCTTGGAGTAAGATATGCATCATTGAAGAAGCCAATTGTGGAAGTACCAGGTACCTAGTAAACACATAATACATTATTATAATCACAGTTTCAACTTTTAAATCAAGTAGGAAGACTATGTAGAATATGCTAAAAATATGTTTCTCCTTTTTGTGCAATATTGAATATCAATAAAAAGTCTCTTAGTGTAGCAGATCTAAAAAAGCATTTAGGCTCTTTGTATCTTATTCCACTCCATGGTGGCTGAAGAAAAAATCTCAAAAAGCACTAGAAGCAAAGAGAGACTATGAAGCTCAAAAACAACAAGGCACCATTGCTGATCCATGCGGCAGAGTATGCAACATTTCTGTACAATTTATACATAATAAAGTTACAAATACAGTATGGGAAATCCAAAGTCTGTCATCAGATATGGCCGTAGCTTACTTAAGTTGAGACTATTCACAATTCTGAAAACTCAAATGGTCATAAATCACCTCTTAGTTACAGGCCCATTTTGATATGCCTATTCAAGATTTTATCTGCTGTGTCCCATTCAGCTATTTATGAAATATGAAATCTGCAAAAGCTATTTCTAAATTCTTGCAGACTAGCAAATAGCAATCAATAGTATGAAGCAAAACAAAGAATGTGAAGGTTCACAGCTATCAAGTATATTCTATATCAGTTTTGCCTACAACATATGTTACAAAAACAGAGTTCATACACATTCTGCCTAATATTTTTTCCTGATTTTTCCTGACATTTTTTTAAAATG